>OZ014530.1:69754703-70077747 GCA_963966105.1 Volucella zonaria | reverse complement strand
TGGATTCGTCGTAGATTGAAGATTCGACGCACTCAAGTGTAGGCGCAGATAAAGCACAATCCGGAAGTGTTGAACTGACCGCAAAGTGAGCAGCAAGGAGATTGGCTTTTTCCAAAGAGCTGACAGCTGGAATGTCATTGTAAATGAGCGTTGGGATAGAGACAGAATTTCTAATGTTTTTGACGAACGACTAACAATTTTTACTGCCTTTGGGACATTGTAGTATTTTTTGCCTCAGTTTTTGGTCGTATATAAATTTCACGCACTTGAGAAAGACGTTGCAGTCATTCATGACTCGTTTGAACTTTTTTCGGTTTCCTCTGTCCCTAACAGCCTCTTTACAGCTCGAGTCATATCATACCTTTTCTTTTGGTCTGATACTCTTAATTCGATAAGGGATAAAAGATCTCATTCCAAGGAGAATAGTGTCAGTGATCATATCAGCAGCGGCATCCACGCCGTTATTGAGGAAGCATAACGACCAGTTAAGGTTCCTAAAGAAGGTGTTAAGTCTGCTCCAATTGGCGCTCTCGTATTACCATACGGTTCTTTTAGGAATTTTTTCTCTAACTGTATGGTCGGTGTACGAGAAATTAGCTGATATGACACAATGGTCTGACGAGCCTAGAGGGGAGAGCACATCGACGGTGTACTTATCAGGGTGGGAAGTTAAAAACAGGTCCAAGGTGTTGACGTTATGACTATCAACGCCTTGTATCCGCGTGGACTCATTTACAAGCTGGGTTAAGTTATTTTCCGCAGCGAAGATCTCAATACACCGTTCTTCGGATGTTGTCTGTCCAGAATGTCGAAGCCAACCAGAATTGTGTATATCCAAATCGCCCGTAATCACGATTTTAGTATGAGGATACAGGGATACAATTTTTTGAATGGAGTCAGACAGCGCATCAAACTCGTTAAAGGTCGAGTTGCTGTCCAGTTTGGGGCTTCTGTAAATAAAGCAGTAGTGTATAATTTGCTTACGGAGATGGAATTTTAACCACATGAAATTGAATTTCGGATTGGAACAGGGACTGCATTGTGGTGGAATTTGGTAAGCTACATCACTACGCACATAAATGGCGAGACCGCGATGAGGAAAGAATAGTGGCACTAGTTCGTAGCCAGGTAGCTTCAGATCAGCGTGATCTGAGAGGCGTGGGCGGGGATCTACCTGTGTTTCACTAAGTGCCAAAAAAGCTGGTCGGCACTTACAGACGTGGACGTTCGCAGAAAAGGGATTACTTTTTAGCCCGCGTATATTGCCTACGTCCACCCTGAATTCCCTAGTCATAATTACAAACAAACAGAGTAAACACAATAACCGACGATACTAAGTAAGGCTGCGAAGTGAAAATTCTGACGATGGTTTACCGAATCAAATTGCTGTAGGTCTTATGCCCTTACAATAATATGAAATAGTGCATCAACATGAGTCAGCGGAACAACTGGGGCCATAAACTTGTTTACATCTATTTCACGATCTGGTGTATTTATTTTTTGCTTGTAGGCACACTACTCTCAGATTATCCATCACGGTCCCATTATTTTATAATGTAAGAATTCTTTGAAGTGCCAATAATTCCCCCTCACTTTTGCCTTCTTATAGCCGCCTTGCAGTACGATCCATCAAGTCTTGAATTTTCATTCTAGCTGATATTTCCGTGACTTTGTAATTTACTGGAACTGCCTCTTTTTTGACAAATATTGTAATTCTGTAGAATGGAATAACATCTACGTTGTGTTTTCTCAAGGAACTTCCCAATATCTTATTGGGTATATAATTTATTTCGTGCGGTTTTTTTCAAAATTCGAACGTTTATTTAAGACAAACATGTACAATAGTATTATTCAAAGTATTGCCCATCTGAAGCTATGACTTGTTCCCATCTTTCTGGCAATTTGTGGAATGAATCAAGCCAATTTTTGATATTCTGCTCTGATGTGAACCGTATTTCAGTGAGGGCGTTCTGCATCGACCGGAACAAATGGTAGTCAGACGAGGCAAGGTCTAGGCTATAAGGCGGGTGGGGTAAGACTTCGAAACCACTGTTTTCCAAATAGTTCTTAACCGGAATAGCAACGTGGGGCCGAGCATTGTCATGATGGAAAATTATTGCCTCTTGTCTGGTCGCATATTCCGGGCGTTTTTCGGCCACTGCTCTCTTCAAACGGATTAATTCTGTTCGGTAGTGTTGTCCATTGGTGGTTTCACCCGGTTTTAGCTGCTCATAATACAGCACACCCATCTGATCCCACCAAATACAGAGCATTACCTTCGCGCCATGGATATTCGGCTTTGCCGTTGATTTGGCTGGTTGGCCGGGTTTCACATATGATTTTTTGCGCTTGGGGTTGTCGTAATGGATCCATTTTTCATCACCAGTAACAATCCGATGCAAAGATGACTTCCTTTTGTGGCGTTCCAGCAGCATTTCGGACATGCAAAACCGCCTTTCGACGTCTCTCGGCTTGAGTTCATGTGGAACCCAATTTCCTTGCTTTTGAATATATCCAGCTGCTTTTAAAGATTCTTGTGTCTGGCAACGATCTTTATAGAGTAATGCTTCCAGTTCTTCATCTTCAAACTTTTTTGGCTGCCCAGGACGTTCATCGTCTTCCAAGCCAAAATCACCACTTTTAAATCGTGCAAACCACTTTTGGCACGTTCGCTCAGCTAGTGCATGTTCACCATAAACTTCCACCAAAATACGATGACTTTCGGCAGCAGTTTTCTTCATATTAAAGTAATGAAGAAGAACACCCCGCAAAAACACTTTTCCAGGCACAAAGTTCGACACATTTCAGTGAAAAAAAATTATTGTTGTTTACGCTTCAAATGAATGACATATACTGAAATGACGTACAATGACAGTAGCTTTCCAACGCATGTTCCAATGGAATTATACAAGTTACGTCATCTCTTAGCAAACCGCACGAATTAATTAATTAATTAATATAGACCCAATATATTTTTCTTTTGACAGACCCAAAACCAATGCATTATCACTATTATACTTGATAAGATCCTTTCTTTTATTCTTTTGCCTCGCTGTAGACTTGCGGCAGAGACTGCCTTGGTTACGACAGCTTTCGTCTTTTCATGATCCTTATTACACTTTATTGTTAGCTAGGGCATTAGAAAGCTCTTCAGTGGTAATATTTTCGGTAGAATTTATTAGTTTTTGTTTTTTGGTGAACGTCGAGCACTCAGTTATTGATTTGGCCTTCCTCTTGATGACTTCGATGTACTTGGCAAATCACACGTTACTTCTGCTCTTTTAGTATCGATATGTAGACAATTTTCCATATAGGCTGCGACCTAGTTTAATTTAAGATGCGCATAATTTTTTTTTCAATTTCGGACACCTTTCCACTGACAAATTTTCATCGGACAGTTGGTAATCATTTTTTACGGCATGCATGAAATCTTTTTTATCCGAGACGTTGAACAAAATTTCTAATAGATTGTTGTATGAAATGTCCATCTTTATTTTTAGCTAACATTTTCTAATACAACCGTTTTTTAAACTCAACCTAAGGCCAAACAATGGTGATGGAAACCATTTCCATTTCCATTTCAAAAAACTTTAAATTAAATATTTAATAAAAAATTATAAAAAAAAAACTGCGATCATTTTTGATTTCACAAATGAACAGATATATCACACAAAATAAAAAAGAAATGATTTTTTGAAACCCTTTGCCTAGTTTTTACACTCAAACCAACAAAAACAAAAATAATAAAAAACAATTTTTAGGTGACCTTAAAAATTACTCAACTTCGAGTACAAGCAAAATTATGGATTTAAATGAAATAATTTCTTCCGATTACCAGAGTTTCAAACAATTGTTAATCTAAAAATTTTGCATTACAGAGCCATTATGCCTAAATGCAAAAATTAGCTGCAAATTACGAGCCGCAGAGTCGTGGCACTTAACAAGCTAAATACAGTGTGTTCAACAAAAACATGAGTCTAAAAAATCAATGCAAAATGTCAGCATTTTATTAAATTATATTTTTTTTATTAAAGTATATATCAAAACAAATTGCGCTATTATATTATTAGGGTGTCCGGTCATCATTACAATTACTGGCATTGTCCAGTGCAACTGGACACTTAATTTTTGCGCATATTCTAAACTTAAGCTAGCCATACACGTTACGATATACTTACGCAAATTTCGACTTGTACAAGTATTCAATAACGTGTGTTGGAAAATTTTTGCGCTAATTTATAGACTTGCACAAGTTTTAAAAAAGTTACAAATTTCAATTGTAAAACTTGCGCACTATTGCGTTTGCGTGTAAAATGGCGTAACCATCGACAAAAGTTTCAAATATGTTTCTTCGTCCATACGCAGATAGTTATGCCAAACTTTGGGTGGCCGGGGCTCAAATGGTAGTGGACTGGCGTCCAAATCGGGAGCTTCGGTGCTCGAATCCCAGCCTCTCCCGAAAGACATATTCATTTTTTTCAGTTAACGAAAATCAAGTAAAATGAGTAGTTGACTAGAAATCAACATCCAGCCAAATTCCACCAGGAATTGAGTCTCCCCATTAAATGTGGAAGCCACCCATGGAGCGAAATAACCACTGAGTCCAAAATCTTTCTTTCTCTCTCTATCCCATTTTCCAAAAAACTTAACACATGCTGAGGCATTATAAGTGCATTCATACCCACTTGAGTGTTAAGTTCTTTAAAAAAAAAAAAAAAAAAATTCAATTCAGTTAACAAATTTATGTGCGAATCCTGCTCTCTTTTTCGTAACCAATCTTTACGCCATACAGATCGATTTCTTTTAAGTCCTTTTAACTGTCTTGCAGCAAATATTAATCCAACGATTGCCAACGCGCCATCCATTGCACAATACCACGGGGCGTTCACCACTACAGAAATGGCTTCGCTCAAGCGTACTTGGGCCATCTGTGTTCACTTCCCAATGCCGTCTATTTGCGCAAGTTTTGACTCGCGCAAGTATATCGTGACATATATGGCTGGCTTTAGGCCTCTCCGAATTTGCTTCAAAACTCGCACAATGTTTTATCGTGGCTAATTTTTTCCCCTTAAGCCCCTGCTTCATTAAAGATCAGATATTTTTTATTGGATTCGCATCAGACCTTCGGGACAGTTAATCCCACGTCTCTATACCATTTTCCTCTTTCCAACGTGTGCAGAGGCGACTCCGATGTTTTGAATCGTTGTCCTCTTGCAAAATCCAGTCATAATTGTTTGGTCCATACAGAGATTCGGCGGACTTTAGCAAACCCTTCTGGTATAATTTTACCATGAATAGTTCATCGGGCTTTTGTGTGAGTACTTAATACAATAAATTTCCGAATCCTTTGACCGAGAAGCATCCATAAACATGAACTTTTGCTAGATGTGTTACGGTGCGTTGCAGAAACTTTTCACCTTTTTTTGTCCAGGTTTTCTTCCAATTATTATAAACAAAAAAATATGACTCATCTGTTGATTCTGCTCCAATCACGGCCTAATTTCTGCGTTACCCAGCTTAGTCTCTTTTCAATATGTTTAATAAACCTCTAGCATTAAGTTTGGTACTCCTGTTTTTGAAGCCAGATTTTGCCAAACGGTTTCGTATTACGCTGAGGGACACTTTAATTCCTTTTCTGCAAAATTTTTCTTTTGCGTTCCTTAGACTAATTGTGGCATTTATCCGAAACAATTCACAAATTACGTTATTGCACTTACTGGATGTGCCCTCCACCTGAACCATCATCGACATTACCGCATTGCTTATACCACTTTATCCACTTTCTCACAAATGCTTCCGGTGCTTTTAATTATTTTGATGCCGACTTAATACTCATTTGCAGCCCCTTTCAAAAAGCTTTTTAAAAGCCGCACTCATTTTGTAATGTTGTTATATCGTCGATGTATGGAAATATCCTGAGCAAATGAAAATAATGCGCGATCGGCAATTAAATACAGAAAATTATTTGGCTAGGCACGATTTCCTTAAACACACTGTACGCTAAACAACAATGGCTTTAAACTCTTGGGTGGTAAAAGTTGATGGTGGTTCAGCCAGCAATATATTCTATCACAGATATTTGAAGCAGATAGTTTTAAAATGTAAGAATTCAGCACTGCTACGTTATTACGCTTTTACTCGTAAGATCTTTAAAAGATTGAAGGTTATTCCTTCGATTTTATGGACCACGTAAAAAAGTGTATGATGTGAAGCATTGAACAGTCACTAACATGAATTATTTCACTCTTGACCAGCATTAAAAATTTGTATAACCCCCTAGCCCCACAAAAGTTAAAAACGAAATTGTAAAGGAAAGCCCACAATTCTCCGCGGTCGATCCTCGGTTCCCTCCTTTTTTTTTTTTTTTTTTTTTATAATTTACGCGCACCTAAGGGGTTATGATACCCTTTTACTGTGGCCAGGGCGCGGGCGGAAAGATAGAAGGAGGAGAAAGGAAAGCATTGTTGTGATGTAGTGGTTTGAAACTCAGGTGTGTTTGGTTTCGATATTGACTCTCCAGGGGTGGGAGTCCGAATAGGACGGAGAGATTTTTCTTCACTCGGAATGATTTAGGTTGTGGATTTTAACGGTTGTTTTGTGCTTGAAAACTCTACAACAGCCAAATCTGCATGTCAGTGTTATGCCTTCACACGCAGATTTTTCTGACTGAATTCCAATTACACAAATGAAAGCTTGTCGTGGCTAGGATTCGAACCTTGACCCTCCGAGTGAGAAGCGATTGCTAGTATCACTACACCACGGCCACCCCGATATCTGCAAGAACCCCCCCCATGGTACCCCTAGTAAAACAAGTTTTCCTCAATTGAAGCTCTCAACCTTAGCTTTGGTTTCGGGTCAGAGGGCTGGCTTCGAACCAAAGCAATCACTTGGAAGACAAAACAAACAGAACGGACAAACATGACCCACAAACATAGAACATCGACTGGTGTGATTGGCTGGGGATTCAGTGGGAAGCTGTTGGAGCTCTGGATGTGATTCCCTTTGCTCTAACAGCTAAATTGAGGGAAGCGCGGTAAGCTCTTTCGATAGCTTATTGTCTTACTGGCAAGAGCCAACCAAAAAAAAAAAAGAGATAACAAAAAAGGAACGAAAACCAAGAAAAAAAACGACAACGAACAACCGACAACCCAACCGAAAAACATAAGAGAATAAAAATAACAAGAACACGAACGAGAATAAGAACGAGAACACGAACAACAAAATTAAACAAACCGAGAGCGAGAAACTCACCAACAGACAACCTAAAAGGAAACGGCAGCACCCAAAATGGAAACGACCGGACGAAAGTCGGTGATTGTGGCAAAGACGGCTTACCCTCTTCCAACCCCAGCTAGAGAGCGGCCCCGCATTGGCAGCAAAACTCCATAAACATTTTGAAACGTATCGAAATAAATATAGATACATACATACGTATATAGTGATATCCGTGTCGGTAAACCTTTTTCCCGTTTTACCTTGAAACCGTTCGGAAGACGGTTAGATTTCTCTAATTACGTGACCCGCCAGCCGTAGCGGTGCCACAACGCGGAACAGTGGGCCTTCCGTTAGCCGACCCGTTAAAGTAAAACTAATTTAAAATTTTTAAGCAACTTTTTCTGATAAAACTTTCGGCATACCCCGTGATCCCAAAAAAAAAAAGAAAAATCAAATATACGAGCATAAATTCCCCATCAGGGAAAAGATAATTTGTGCGTTTTTTCATCTGTTTTCCCAATTTTGCATTAAAAATTGGGTGGCGCCTAGCTGTTGTGTTTGTTAGCAGTTCTTGTGTTGAGCGATTTTCCCGAACACACCCCCCCCCCTGCTGAGCAGCCGGTGTGTGCAGCTAATGAACAGCTGCTTGTTTCAATTCCGATTTTTGCGATTCCCTCTTGGATTCGCATTCGTTTTCGTGCACTCCTGTTCATTCGGTCATCAACCACCACCTAGGCGGTTGCGGTTGGTTCGTCTCCCTTTTTTTTTTTGTTGTTTGTTGTTTTCCCGGCAGTCCGGCATTTACCAAGTTAATAAATTTAATCTTTCCTCCCGCGATTTGCAATAATGTGTCGCGAAAGGAAGACTTAGTTTGCCAACATAAGACTTATAAGCATCCTATTCCAAACAGACGTGAAGGAATCCTAAACATTGCTTATGATCGTGACTTTGACGCAAAGTTAGGAAAGGTAGGCGTATTTCCCATTACAGTTGGCAGACATGACATGCATAAAAACGCCTCCGAAAACGAACTCAAGCCAATAGACTACACGCCGAGGCAAAATATCAGCAGTCAATCGGCGTTAAAATTCCTTCAGTATTCTCCAAAAAATGGCGATTCAAATAGAAGTTTTTGAAATCGAGCCTTCCATGCAATCCTAAGCTACTTCAAGCGCTTCTAAACCTGTGGCAAACATTACTCTCAAACTATCAAAGACGCAACAGAAAATGTGTTGCGTTTCACCTGGCCACCACACCAAAATCCGTGGTTTGACAAAAGAGAAGAGTAGTAGATTCTCCGGCACAAAACAAAGTGCTCGATCGAACTCACTGAAAGGAGCATCCGTCTAAAAGAATGACGATCAAGATACCGCCATTAGGCAATTCTGCGGATCTGGCCAAGAACAGGTTTTGATAGCGACATATAACTCAAGACCACTAAAACTGCCGACGGACTCTCTACCAAACTGCTTAAAATAGCAGGTATTTCAATTTTCACTGAAAATCCGCGAGCGCTGCACGAAGAGCCATTGCATCCATTCAAAGTTATTGCATAGTGTACTTTTTACGCTGGAGAAGTTTGTTTTTAGAAAGGCGCGGGCCGAACGGTCACTGTAGATGGTGAGCGCTACAGAACCATGATCAATAGATTTTTCATTCCTCAATTGGATGAATTGGGACTGGAGGGCATGTGGTTCTAGCAGGACAGATCAACGGCGCATACTGCATGAGTCACAACCGACATTCTAAAGCAAAGGATCACTCATTATGGCCCGCTCAGTATAATATGAGGCAACTAACTAAGCATTCAATGCCTTACTAGTTGAGGCCTAATTGCCCTGGAGTTAATAAAAAGTACTACAGAAGATATTCACAGTATCATTCAAACAATGGCTGACGTTGGCAGCATATATCGAAGTTGTAACATCGAAGAAACCCGATTGGGGTTTACACTCAAATTTCTATTGGTAATGAGACGTAAAGGTATGAAGCCAAGTGTTCATTTTTATGTGTACGTTTGTATAAACAACTTGGGCCACAAATCCATGAATTTCCAAAATACCTTCAACAATACAGCTAGCTATTTGGATAATGCAAACGGGTAGCGTGCATTTAGTCTACATTTTGCAGGTAGAAACACACAAAATGAGGTCGCAGGTAATATGCATTGAAACATGTAGGTGCTTTTCGAAATGCGAAAACAAAATGTGATGGAGATCAAATAACGTAGAAAAGGGGAATGACATCTGCGACTAATTAACAAGAATTATGCCCTGCTCCGTGGCAGTAAACCTTATCACCAATATTCTAGAAATAGTTACTGATATATTTACGTATTTCATGTTGTATAGTTCCAGTCTAAAAGACCGAACATTCAATTCTAAAAGACGTAGTTCTCTTTGTCATAGGGTAGCATGACTAATCGCTCATCGTAATTTCATTTTTTATTTTTTGAAACACACCCCAGATAAAATACAGGTGATAAAAATAATCAATCAGCTTACCCAAATGCCGGCGCAGTTTTTAAAGGTGTAAAACTGCTATCGGAATTGGCCGTTAAGACCGGATCGAGGAGTTGCTGACGGTCATTGGTTTGACCGGCTTCGTTTGAGTTTCCAGTTGTGTCGTCCATGTATTGTGCACCCTGAAGCAAGAATTGATTTAATTACATTACAACACAAACAAATAATAATTCATTTGTTGTAAGAATTTGAAGAAAACAAAATATATCCCCCTCCAGAACGTACCGTGTTCATGTTGAAGTTGTGTCCCAAACTGACCATAGTATGGTGAAACAAAACAAAATTAAATTGTACTCATTTAGATAATACGATTTATACTTTGTCACCGGCCATACACGCAATAGATTTCGCTCTACGAAACAGGGGGGAAATACAAAAAAGAAATGCAAATGCAATGCACCGGGGAAGGAAGCTGCAAAAATTTCTTTGTTTTTATTTTCGTACGATGTGGATTGACATTTCACAAAAAGAAATGCCGAATAAGCATGAGTGAGTTCAGTGAGAGATGTTTTATAGTTGCGATTTTAACACGGTGTCCCCACTAGGTATGAAATCAGAGCGTGCTATATTTGTCGCTATAAATCTATAGCTTGTATCCGTTTATCGCTTACTTTTTATAGTATGCTATAATACCAGACAGAACTCTCATTTACAGGCAAAACTCTTCTTTTCGGTCAATTGCACTAGGCATTTTGACTAAAAACGTATGCTGTGAAATGCCCACTAAAGAAAATGTGACAGCTGCACTGCTTTGTGCGTTTTTTGTGCTTTCTTTTTGCACACCGCAGAGAAAAAATCGCCTGAAAATATTCGACTGGCACTTTTCTTACTTTTTCAAAAGCACAATTTGACCTCAGGGTTTTATGTGAGAATGTACTAACAAATAAATATAAACGTCAAATGGTATTGTGTTTTCGAGCAATCAATTGTGTTGGGTTTCGTTGTTGGAATCTTTTATAATTTTATAGTTTTTTACTCAGTAAATCGGTATTCTGCTATTTTAGCAAACAAAGAAATTGCGAAATAAAAATTTGACATATAACCAATCCCTGCAAAATTTTTTACAGCAAAATCAGTAGAAGTTTTTAGTGTTCCATTGGAATCCAAATTGCTTTATCTCTAGAGAAAAACCAATCGAAAACGCCATAAGAGTAAAGTTTATTCAATTATTTTGAAATTAGAAATATCTTTCTGATTGTTTGTTGTAAGTCCACAATCGACAATCTCTCCGAGATCTTTGGTGATGCGCTGTCATGTAACTTTTTCAACATCATAATTGACAAAATTGTACGAAACTCGCAAGTCAAAGGCGTAATTTTCCAAAAGTCTGTACAACTAATTGCATACGTCGATGACATTTACATCGTTGACAGAACTCATCTGGCCGTCATGGGTCGCTTGCAAAATATTGGAACGGTAAAATTAAGTTTAGTCGTGAATGAGGGCGAAATTTAGTGTGTATGTACATATATACAGTACCATCTGCAGTTTTTAGGTTTTGCACAGCTCAATTTGGCTACTTTGTTGTTTTTTGCGTTTTTTTTTTAAATCTGAAGTATTATTACTTTTATAAAAAGTTGTGAATTTCAAAATACACTCTATTACACATCATTACATATCCATTTCTTTTTATTTGGTGGAGTAGTTGAAAAGATTTATTATGAAGTGCTGACTCCAAATAGTTGCTTAGGTTTTGAACAGTACTGCATGCATATGCTGTCAACAAGAAGGAACACAACACCGACGAATCTTACAGAACATCACAAAGGCAGCTTTAAAGCGAAATTAAGGTCTACTTAGTTTTTTACGACTCTTGGTTTAAAACATGTAAGTTCCTTGGCTGTTTTTTATACGTTTAAAAATCCTACTACCTCTTACCACTAGATGTCATCACTTCACCAAGCTATTAGAAGCGTATACAACTTCATGTAATCCGATTATTTCGTTGAACTGTGACAGAAGTTTTGAAACCTTGTATTGTTACGTTTTGAAAAATTATCCAGATTTAATTGCTCTCGGAAGAGGTCTATGGTCCGATAAATGTCATTTCTACCAAAGAGAGTCAAAGACCTGCCACCCCTTGAGCCAGATTCCGAAGATGAGTTTAAAACACCCCAAAAAACGTAAGCTATACCCGAATTGCAAACGAACAGGGACCCAAACAATTTTTCTAATTGTAGGAAAAACCAAAACAAGGAGAACATAGGATTACCAAGCAATGAAACCTTTCAACACCATCGATTGTAAGACTGTACTTAAATCTTCTTGCTCTGCATTTGCTACCACATTTTCTTTCAGACCTAGAAGAGTGTCGGAACTGCCGCCTCTGGAGTCAGATTCTGATGATGACTTGAAGAATGATAGGTAAAGCATTGTATAGACTTAATTATTTGATATAAGCTATCATTTTCGTTTCAGCCTAAATTGTGCCATTCTAAACGATTCATTTGTAATAAGTCCAGCAAAAAGTGAGCAAGAAGATACATCGCCAAGCAAACAGCGAGTTTCCTTGAAGCCTTCTGTCAATGACTCTCTTCCTCTGCTGTTTGATAGTTTGACATTGAATAAAAATATTTCTAGTGCAGTCAAAGGGTTTGAAAAAAGTCCTAAAAGGCCAGTGGATGTACAACGTCTACAAAAAGCTCTTCCTCCACTCAAAGTATTGCAGGAGAGTGTAGTTGTAGAAAATAATGTGCCTCCTCCGGCAATAAAGCCAACGGGCGTGGAATTAGAAACTCCTTTGAAGGAAGCCGAATCACAATTTGCAACACCACAAGTTCGTTCATGGTCAATTGCCAGACGGCCAAGAGATCTCTGTTCAACACAGCCGCATAAGACGCGCAGTGCAATTGCTAGTGAATTTAGCTCGCAAAAGGTTCTTTTTCAGACACCAATGGCTGTGACACGGGCTCCGATAGCTTGCACAATCAACGACAGTATTACGTTATCGCTTTGCGACACGATCAACGAAAATGGAACACCAAGTACCGCTGAGAAGCTGCTCTCAGAAACTCCGAATAAGAGTGATGCCAACATCAAATCGAATAAATCTCTTCATGCGGCATTCAGTGTCCAGGAAGCTGAATTAAAAAAGGAACAGCAGCCAACAGAGCTTAAGGAGAACATCGTTACAATCAATGGCTCTGACTATATCATAAAAAGGAAGTTGGGCTGCGGCGGTTCGAGTAGTGTGTATCTTGCAAATCGCAAAGATTCTGGAAAAGATTGTGCACTAAAGGTCTGTCAGTCGCATGCACTGTGTTCTTTGTTAGAAATCTGTTTCTTTTCTTTTTTTTTTTATAGATAGTAGACTTGCGAGGGGATTCAGCTGTTGTTGAGGGCTATCTGAACGAGACTAAGCTGCTGGCAAAATTGCAAGGAAACATTTGCGTGGTCTCCTTGTACGAATAGTGAGTATTTGAGTGTGCATCAGTGTATCGAGTGATGTTTATTATATGTCTGCAGTGAGCTGTTGGCAAAGGAGTCAAAGTTGTACATGGTGATGGAGAAAGGCGAATCTGATCTGCATAAGATCCTGCAGCAGTACAAAACTAATTTGCCATTGTATGTGCTAATGAACTTTTGGTACCAAATGTTGCAAGCCGTTAACTACATTCATCAGAATGGTGAGTAAATTTGCTGGTGGTGTACTTATTGTTCTAACGTTTAGCTTGCCTAAGGTGTCATTCATTCGGACTTAAAGCCTGCGAACTTCCTGATGATTCATGGGAGGCTAAAATTAATCGATTTCGGCATAGCAAGTAACATAGCGCATGACTCGACAAGTATTATAAAATTCTCACAAGCTGGAACCTTCAATTACATAAGTCCAGAAGCACTGATCGACACATCAACTGGAAATAGTCCGATGGGGAGGCATCAACCGAAAATCAAAGTGAGTTTTTAAAGTGAGATGGAAGCAAGTCTTGATAATAGGGTTCTTAGTCGTTGTCGTACCGGCTACTATTATTTATACATGAAAGTGTTATTAACACAACTTCTCTCACCCTTATCACTGCTTGGGATACGAGGTTATAGTGGCTAGCTTGGTTGACTACGTAGGTACTACCTTTCTAAGGCGTGGAACAATAATGCCGCTTATACTTTGGTATAATCAGCTATTTTGTTGGCCTACCATTGCGAACTCTAGTTTATTTACCACGAGCTTTGACATAATTTTAATCAAGAGATTCTCTAAAGGACCACTCCTTAGTTTTAGGTTCAAGATATCTACAAACTAGTCAGACCGAACAAAGTTAGTTATCACCTTTTACACGTTTTGTTGGCATATTTGAAGCTATTGGGTCTACAAGTAAGTTTCCAGCGTTTTTTTCCAAAATTTGAAGTTTTATTACGAAAACATAGTTACAATGCTTTATTCAAAGTATCGTCCATTGCAAGCTACAACTTTCCCCCATCTTTCTGGCAATTTATGAATTTCGGACCAAAAAAAAATTCTCGTCTTTCGAGCCCAAGAACGTATCGAGCCAATTTTTGATTTCCTCTACTGAGCTGAAGCGTATTCCCGTAAGAGCGTTCTGCATCGAACGAAACAAGTGGTAGTCAGATGGTGCCAAGTCTGGACTGTAAGGCAGGTGAGGCAGAATTTCCCATCCACTATTTACCAAATAGTTTTTCACCGAAACCGCAACATGTGGCCGAGCGTTGTGGTGATGAAAAATGACGGACTCATGCCTGTCCCATATTCTGGCCGTTTTTCTTTTAATGCCCGCTTTAAACGAATTAAATGGGTTCGATATAATTGTCCTTTGATGGTTTCACCACTCGGAAGCAGTTCGTAGTATACGACACCCTTTTGATCCCACCATATGCAGAGCATGACCTTATTCACGTGAATATTTCGTTTCGGCGTCGATTGGGCGGGCTCGCCGGGCTTTGTATACGATTTTCTGCGTTTAGGATTATCATAGTAAATCCATTTCTCATCACCAGTGACAATACGATGCAAAAATGATTTATTTTTATACCGCTGCAGTAACATTTCGGACATGCAAAATCGCCGTTCGACGTCTCTTGGCTTCAATTCGTACGGCACCCAGTTTCCAACCTTTTGAATGAATCCCAGTGCTTTTAGGCGCAGGGAAACGGCTTGTTGCGTGACGCCCAATGATGCAGCAAGTTCTTCTTGAATCTGACACGGATCCTCATCCAGTAAAGCGTCCAATTCCTCGTCTTCAAAACTTTTCGGCTTTCCGGGGCGATCTTTGTCTTCAACTCCAAAATCACCACTTTTGAACCGTTTGAACCACTCACGGCACGTCGATTCACCTATACATTCCGCCCCATAAGTTTCCGAAAGCAAAGGATAGGCCTCAGCCGCACTTTTCTTCATATTAAAGAATAAAAGCAGCGCTTCCCGCAAATGACGTTTATTTGGCTGGAAACTTGCCATGATTTTGCTCGATAAAATGTACGACACCGATAGAACTGCTCAAATATAACGCTGCAAAGTTGTTGACAGATACAAAACCTACAAATAAAACACATGGGGTCTGACATTTCTGCCCGGGATCCACTGGTGGCGCCATCTCTGACAAACGCTGGAAACTTACTTGTAGACCCAATATATAAACTGTCAAATTATCCCTTTTATCCGAGTGCACCTTTAGTTTTTTCTCGTTAGTCTGCGGAATACGTGTAGAATTAACTTCCCTTTTATTATTTATAAAGGTAAGTGTTGTGTACAAGGCTGTTTTCAGTCAACGAGACCAAGCGCTTTGCCATTCACAATGGCTTATCCTTTGAAGATGTAAAAGTGGTTTCGAACTTGAGTACTTTAGAATACTTTGTTGTCCATTCGCTTTATGTGCCTCAGTCAGTTCTACTCATTTCATCCGTTTTTCAATTTCAATTCCTGTGTAAGCTTCTATGGCAGTACACTGGGGGCGTTAATGTCTGCCATATGTACTATTTGCCTTAAAACGGAGTTGAATGTACCGTATAATAGTGCATCTCTTACCATGTTAACCTAGTGTTGGCAGTTATTCCGTTTTTAATTTTTCACACTGGTAAGTGTATCGTTGATATTTTTCCATAGAATCTGGGGATGACTTTGTTATAATTTTTCGTAAACAGACCATACGGCTAGAGAAGGACTTCCTATAACAATCGTTTAGCAGTAGGAGATAGCTAATTGGAATTATGGTCATTCATAGTAAATTTTCTTAGGATTGCGTATATCTTCGCTTGAAAAGTAGACACAATTTTTTTTAGCTGGCCGTTATTTTTCATCAATACCGTGTCGACCACCGACGAGTGCAGACGTCACTCAGCGCACTCGTAATTTCTCGTGTGCTGCACACTGAAAAAGAAAAAAATATATCACACAGTGCGGGTATCCCACCTCTCCCGCTCCTGGTCGTAGTACTGTTGCATGCACTCTGTCGCTGCCGTTACAGCATTTATCATACGGCACGGGCAGTGACTGAGTGTATGTAACAACTGATGGATAGAGGGTTGTGAGTGAAAATGTTGGTGGTGCACTGTTTCATATTGTAAGGGCATAACACCTACACCATTCGGTAAACCAACATCAGAATTTTCACTTCGCGGCCTTGCTTAGTATCTTCGGTGTTTGTGTTTACTGTGTTTGTTTTTAATTATGACTAGGGAATTCAGGGTGGACGTAGGCAATATACGCGGGCTAAAAAGTAATCATTTTTCTGCGTACGTCCACGTCTGTAAGTACAGACCAACTGTTTTAGCACTTAGTGAAACACAGGTATATCCCCCCCCCACACCCCTCAGATCACACTGATCTGAATCTACCTGGCTACGAACTAGTGCCACTATTCTTTCCTCATCGCGGTCTCGCCATTTATGTGCGTAGTGATGTAGCTTACCAAATTCCACCACAATGTAGTCCCTGTTCCAATCCGGAATTCAATTTCGTGTGGTTAAGATTCCATCTCCGTAAGCAAATTATCCACTACAGCTTTATTTACAGAAGCCCCAAACTGCACAGCATCTCGACCTTTAACGAGTTTGATGCACTGTCTGACTCCGTTCAAAGAATTGTATCCCTGTATCGTCATACTGAAATCGTGGATGGCTTCAACATTCTAGACAGACAACACCCGAAGGACGATGTGTTGAAATCTTCGCTGCGGAGAACAACTTAACACAGCTTGTAAATAAGCCCACGCGGATACCAGACGTTGATAGTCATACCGCCAACACCTTGGACTTGTTTTTAACTTCTCACCCTGATAAGTATACCGTTAATGTGCTCTCTCTTCTATGCTCGTCGGACCATTGTATTATTATCAGCTGATTTCTCGTACACTAGACCACACAGTTAGAAAAAAGATTCCTAAAAGAACCGTATGGCAATACGAGAAAGCCAATTGGAGTGAACTTTACACCTTCTTTAGGAATTATAACTGGTCGTATTGTTTCTTCGATAATGACCTGGACGCCGCTGTTGGTATGATCACAAACACTATTCTTTTTGGAATGAGAACATTTATTCGTCATCGGATGAAGTGCATCAAGTAAAAAAAAAGCCACGGTACGAATCGTGCTGTAAAGAGGTTGTCAGGGTCAGGGAAATGTTTCCTCGGTTGTACAAGACCGAACCGACAGAGAAAAACCGACAAATATTCACCCAACCCGAAAATGACTGCAACCCTTTTCTTAAGCGTGAAAAATTTGAATACGACTCAAAACTGGGACGAAAAATTAAAAATTCTGCCTCATCCTACATCCCAACGTTCATTTATAATGACATTCCTGCTGTCATCTTTTTGGACAAGGCCAATCTGGTTGTTGCGGCCAGTTCAATACTTCCAGATTGTGCCTTGTCTCCGACTACACTTCAATGTACTTAAAGATCTAAAGATGGTATATCCTCCATTCTTCTGAAGGGGTGTTCTTCCACGTTGGCAAAACCACTGAGCAAGCTTTTTCTTTAATCCTACTCTTTAGGACTCTTTCCGAGCAAATAGAAAACAGCGTGTGTCCAGCGCATTCCTAGAAAAAGCGCATCTTCTCTCTCCTCTTACAGACACATTGGATTTACGTCCCCTCTTTTCAAGGTCAACGCTGCTAAATCGTCAGCTCATGAAATGTTTCGAATCATGAAAACTTCTCATTGCCGGCAATACGGCAAGTCCACTGGCGATTCGATGGCATGTCTCACTGAAAAGTGGAACCAAAGCGAACATACGAAGGGAAGATAGTTGTACTTGATATTTCTAAGGTATTTTACAGGGTTTGGCATCAGTCTGAAAAATGCGTGCATTTGGGATTGATGAATCTCTTCTTCAATGGATCAGAAATTACCTTTTGGATCGTTCAATTCAAGTTATTTTGACTGGTTTCACAAAATAAATGCTGGTGTGCCCCAAGGCTTCGTTCTGTCTCCGACACTCTTTTTAATCTTCATTAATGATCTTTCGTCTGCTACTTCTAGTCCAGTCAATTCGCTGATGAGAATTTTTCATATTTGTTCCCAGACTCACGTCCATGTTCTTCGGCTGTAGAACGGGAACATCAGCGTATGCTAAGCTCATTAAATTCCGATATAAGCAGCATCACTAAATGGAGAATCACCAACAGAATGGAATTTAATGCATTCAAAACACAACGCTGTCTGCTGTCGTTAAAGCGAAATCTAAACGCCCAGTCATTATCCATGAATGGCACTTGCATAGTTGATACCAAAAAATTTTCAATTTTCGATATGTGTGTCTATGACGACTTAGAATGGAATGACCAGATATTGGATGTCGCCAAAAATGATGCGAAATGTCAAACGAAGTAACAAATACTCACTTCCTCTGATCTGGTCTCAATATATTGTATAAGGCGTTTATCCACCCAAAATTGAATTACTATGCCCACATCTGGTCAGCTGCTTCTTAAACACCTCTGCATTTGGTATATAGGATCCAAACCCGTTCAATAAAACTTAAAAGTGACACCCATATTGCCTAGTTAATTGGCTCTAACACCGACGTAATTGTATAATACATATCGTGCCTTATCTTATTCTATCGATATTATCACTACCTGTGCTCCAATATAGTTTACAGTAGCATTCCGCCTTTTCAAAACTTCAACCGGAACACCTGTCTTATTATGAATGCTCTTCAGTTTACCATCAAGTCCATTCTCGGAAGTATGTACTCTGAAACATCGCTTTTCTTTCCGTAGCCGCATAACTCAGTAAGGAATGGTCTGTAAAACTCTGTATTTCCTAGTCATTATAACCTGTAAACTTTTAAAACCAACGTATATCGGTATCTTTCATTCATAATCCGTTGAGCGCATACAAATTAGAAAAAAGAAGGTATTTATTTAAAAGGATTCATCGCATCGAAGTGTGAACCATCCAAATACTATGTACAGTGAGTCGTTAACATACGAATCGTAGTGTTGGATGAAGCACGAGAAGATAAATTAGAGCGATAGAAACGAAAATGCTATAAATGACACTAGGCATCACAAAACGTGAAGAAAATGTGCATTAGCAAACGAATCGATTGTGGAAAAACTTCAGGATGATTAAATTCAACGAAGGTCGTGAGAAAATCACGACCAAAAAAGTAATAAAGAATCAAGTTAATGCCGATGTTCCAAAAGGGAACCGAAACAAATTATTATTGAATCATTCAAAGGCAAGAAAATCAGGAAACCCTCAGCCTCACTGATCCAAAGTAGAACGGCCTGTAGAATGGTACTAAGATCCACAAATTTACCAAATCTCACAAGCGTCGCAGCAGCAATGTAAGTAGGTGACAGAAACGCGTAACATTATGTTATACTTGTATTTTATGGTACACATTTCAAGTGTTACTAAATGAAGAAGAAAACTTTGAATTTCATCAAGGTGGCGGACGGTCGTGAGCCCTCTTCAACACTGTACGGTAAGTAATAGCGTTGACAGCTGGCATAAGCGTGGATGACACTTTTAATTGCTGATAGCAGCATTGTTGAAAGAAAAAAACTATGTTATCGAAGGCAAATTCAATGCTATTTAGGGATTTCATTTTTGCCATATCTTTAGGTCTGTCCTATATATCGGAACCTACATACGTATTAATGTATTTAGTTGGAATTTATCTATTCTGAGTAAGCAATCGACGGTTATTATTGTCGCTCTAAATTTTTTTCTCTATAATTTTTTTCATAGACCGCAATTTAAAGCTGATTTAATAAGGTCAGTCAGTTCTTCCAAGTTCCTCCAACTTTTCTAAGAACTATGTTTTCAAATGTTAACTAAAATATTTTTGTTTGTTTTTTAGATATCAACAACATCCGACGTTTGGTCGTTGGGTTGTATTTTATATTTGCTGTTGTATCATAAGACACCATTTGGTCACATTAAGAATATTTATGCTAAAGTAAATGCCATTACCAGCCCGAAGACAGAGATTCAATACCCAGACATTCCGTCGTTCTACCCGATTATGTTGGTCCAGGTAAGAACTTAAGTGAAAACAAATGTAGAAAATTAAAACAATAGTACATTTACTTTTTAGATGGCGAAGAAGTGTCTACAACATAATCCTAAACAGAGACCATCATGCGCTGACCTGCTGCGATATCCATTCAACATGATAATACCGATTCAAAATTTAAGCGTGGAGTGAACGTGGTCTAAAAAGATTCATTTTTGTGGCAGTACTTTGTAAGACAAATTGTAATCATGAAGCAAAGATAAAAATTAAATTCACTTAAATTATTATTTTTATACCAGTATACCAGTATAAGATTAGCGGGAAATAAACAAAGAAGCAACGAGTAACTGTTTCTTTTTTTTAATTCCTGAAAATTATTGGCTCTTTTTTTTATGTACTTCTTACCACGTAACAACTTTCGAGCCTAAGAAATTCACAGGGCTGACAGCATGTTAGATTATCTCGTTTAATACTAGATGGAGTGAAAAGTGACCTCTTTAGGAATTAAAAAAAAAAATTTTTTTAAATGTTTTTTTATATTATTCAATATAGTCCCCTTTTAATTTGTTACACTTATTCCAGCGATTTTCCAAATTCTTGATCCCGTCCGAAAAGTAATTTTCCAAACGCTCTTTCGAAGTGCTCTCGCCTTCGTGTTTTTGGTCATTCGCGGCACCCAGCGGCAGGATAACTTTTTCATATGCAGAATATTGCCCAAAATATGGCGTGTGCGCTCATTACTAATCTTTGTGGAGTTGCGGCCACCACGAAACTCTCGAAACCAATATTTGACGGTGTAATCTGACGGAGCATTAGCCCCATAATATTTATCCAACTTTTCTTTTGTTTCCTTCGCCGTTTTACCTCTCAAAAAATAATGTTTTATGAGAGAACGAAAATCGTTTTTGTACATACTCCACATGATGCCAAACACGTCAACAACAATCAGCTCTCAAAACAAAACTAAAGACAGTCTCGCACTGAAATTTGGGATGTCTGCCTAAATATGAACGGACTTCAAGGCACCATAACCTTTTTTGCAGTAGCAGCGCATTCTGGCGATCAAGGATGTCACTTTTCACCCCCTCTAGTGTTTTGCCGTTCAGAATGGCTATGAGAAAAGGAATTCGACAAAGTAGGTAGACTAGCTTTAATACGAGATGTTAAGGAGACTAGTGCCTCTATAGTTAGCTGAGGTTATGAGGTCTCATTTCTTGTGGATCGGATAAATTATGCTAGAGGTTCCATTTATTAGGGATACTTTTCAACCAAATATAGGAAATGATTTGGTGTATGATTTCTCTCAGGTGGACCCCTGTGTATCGAATATCGAATCACTCATGCATACGCCATGTTTTTTATATGTATGTTATGAGTCTTCTAGATTAAAATATGAGTCAGCTGCCGGTTTTACACTCCATAAAGTGAAAACCCGCCAGTGGTACTCAGTCTCAGTCAGACCGCGAAAGAGTAAAGATGTCGTGTAGTGAAAGAGTATAGTACAGGCGTATAGAGTACAGTCTCATAGTCAATATACCATATAATATAATTCATAAAGAATAGTCGGATTTTTATATTTTTCCCGACTTTAAACAAATTCACAGTGTTTTATTTCTGAATTTATACACCCTGCGTTTTAAATAGGCCGTCCGCAAGCGCAGCTTTGTTATCATTAAGTTTATTTATTCCTTTCATTGCATAATTTAGACCGGGTGGACGGTAGTCTAGGCTTTCATCGTTTAAGTTGCAAAGTTAATTTTGACTGAGGGCAGAGTTTGTTTGTTTAACTGTTTGCAGAAGTGTTTTTTTCTTATCCTCAGCACCGACTGTGCCTATTAAACTTCCTTGCTCAGTTTACAGGTTTCTGTTCAGGTTTTGTTAGCTTTTTTTTTCGCTCGCTGCTCATGTTCTTTCTTATTTGACTGAGGAAACCCATAATATTCTTCTCTTTTCCTTTGCTCGTAAATCACACAAGTTGCTCTAGTTCTTGCAGCGCCAATTCATAGGCGAGTTGTTTTTGTGCACGTACTTGCCTACATTATTCTTCAAACCAAGCGTTTTGTTGACGTGATTGAGCGGCATTTCTGATGGCATCTTGGCATCGATACCATCAATCTTTAGCACTAATGCATGTTGTATAGGCGTTGATGAGAGATTGGGGGATACGAATTCGGCAAAGGTTGTGGATGTTTGTTAGAATTGCACCCTTCCAACAATAAATCTAATCACATTATTTCTCTTAAAATGTTTGCACATAGTGTGGGCGAAGGAAACTTAGAGAGGAAGGAAAGAGATAAATAAATAAACGTTTTAAGTTGTGCGGCTTAAGAAAGAATCACTTTATGGACTATAAAGCAATGTTAACCTTGTTAGAATGGCTAGAATTCATCAACTTCGATGGCTAGGACATATTAGGTGAATGAATATCACCGCCGGTCTTTGAATTCATACCGTGCCAAATTAAGACTTCGACTTAGCTGCGGTACTGAATTGAAAAGGGACCTCAGCCTTTGAGGCGATTAGCTCAAGACTCCGTAAAATTAAGAGAGCTGTTGGTTGAGAGCCAGTTCTACTCGGTAATGTACCGCCACGCAATTATACAGGGTGTCCCCTAATTCCTTGACGTTAAATTGGGAAATGACTCCTGGGCATATTCTAAGAAAAAAATCGCTCAACAGTAAGGGTCTGTCTCCAATGTTGACATCATTTATCGAGGACTTAAGAAAAGTCTTACTTTGGTGTAACCTGACCTATGTTAACTGAAATTGTTCTGTTAGTACTATTGGTAAAGACTGCGTGTAGGACTTTATTTTTAGAAGAAATACCAGCCTTTACAACGGCGTTTAAATAAAGTTGATATCTTGTGTCAGTCTTTAGATATCCAATTTCTAAGCCTGTTCCGTTTTCATTGCCCATGCTAAGTTTTGATTTTGAGGTCACTTTTCTCCAGAAAATGCCTAATCAACATAACGCTTTACTATTTCTTTCTTATGAAAGTTGTAATAATAAACCAAAAAAAAAATACCATCACGTTTGCACAAAACCCCACAGATTTTATGATACTTGGAAAAACCTGCAACAGGTAAAAAAAGGAATTTATGATTTTTTACCAACGTTTCTAACAACTGCTGACAATACATACTCGTAAGAGAGATTTTCCACGAATTACTAATTTTCCAATATTTTTTTTAAAATTGCATAGCTATTAAAGAGTTTTAAAGCATGCTCTTTTGTTTGACTACCTGTCCAAACCCTCATTTCCTTACCCTGTTCCTTAAAAGTTCCCAGAAGAGTTAGGTTTAGGGTATGAAGGCCTATTTGTAAAACATACCTTATGGGCTATGCAATGGAAGTTCAACTAGTTCGCGACCAAGATGCCATGAACTTTATCCTAACAGACGACTTCCTAATAAAAGAGTATTTATAAACACTAGATGGAGTGAAAAGTGACCTCCTTGACCGCCAGAATGCGCTGCTACTGCAAAAAAGGTTATGGTGCCTTGAAGTCCGTTCATATTTAGGCAGACATGCCAAATTTCAGTGCGATACTGTCTTTAGTTTTGTTTTGACAGCTGATTGTTGTTGACGCGTTTGGCATCATGTTGAGTATGGACAAAAACTATTTTCGTTCTCTCATAAAACATTATTTTTTGAGAGGCAAAACTGTGAGGGAAACAAAAGAAAAGTTGGATAAATATTATGGGACTAATGCTTCGTCAGATTACACCGTCAAATATTGGTATCGAGAGTTTCGTGGTGGCCGCAACTCCACTACCGATCAAGTCCGCAGCGGCAGGCCCTCCGATGCGGTTACAGAGGACAATGTCAAAAAAATACATGAAATGGTGTTGGCTGACCGGAAAGTGAAGGTGCGCGAGCTAACAGATACCACAAAGATTGGTACACACGCGAGCGCACACGCCATATTTTGGGCAATATTCTGCATATGAAAAAGTTGTCCTGCCGCTGGTTGTCGCGCATGCCGACTCCTGACCAAAAACACGAACGCGAGAGCACTTCGAAGGAGTGCTAGGACTTTCTGATGCTGAATAGGGCGGACTTTTGCGTCGATTGGTAACTGGATTTGGATCGCTCGGACTATTATCTCTTCCCAAAACCTCAAAAGATGGCTCATCAATGAAATATTCAGCTTATGCGAGGAAATCATCGACGCCACGGAGGAGTATTTTGCAGACCTTCCGGAAAATTACTTTTCGGACGGGATCAAGAAGTTGGAAAATCGCTGGAACTAAAAGAGGACTATATTGAATAAAACATTTAAAAAAATTTTTTTTTAATTCCCAAAGAGGTCACTTTTCACTCCATCTAGTACGTATCGAAGGCTTCGAGAATACACAACCGAATGCGAGAGCTCCACAAGTAAGAAGGTTTTCGGCTGATGAAAGAATACTGGAAGCTGTTACAACTGATCCATCAATTAGCATCAGACGCTTGGTTTTGCAATTCAATGTTTCCAGACATAAAATTTCTAATGAACTGTATGGAGAAAATCTTTATCCATACCACCATATGCCTGTACAAGAACTGCTTCCCATTGATTTGGAAAAGAGACTTGAGTTTTCTAACTGGTTGCTGGAGCGGAGCTGGGATGACAACCAGTTTATTAGCAGAATTCTTTGACTGACGAATCAAAATTTACAAGAGATGGGATCACAAATTTTCATAATCTTCATACGTGGGCTGCGGGCAATCCACATACAATGAGACATAAATCATTTCAATACAAATTCAGCGTCAATATGTGGGCAGGTGTACTTGGAAACAAGTTAATTCGCCCCTTCAAACTACCACTTCGGCTGAATTCAACAAACTATCTGGAGTTTTTGCGAAATGATTTACCAGAACTATTGGAGGGCACTCCACTGATTCAACTACTCGTAGCTTCACCATATTTTCAACAGGACGGTGCTCCAGGCCACTATGGACGTGAGGTTAAGAATTGGCTAGATGAAGAGTACGGTAACCGTTGGATGGGAAGAAATGGACCAGTTTACAGGCCCGCAAGATCTTCTGACCTTACAGTATTGGATTTTTTTGTATGGGGAAGAATGAAAGAACTTGTTTATTCAACCGAAATAGCAACTTTAAGTGAATTGGAAGAGTGTATTCTAGAAGCGTCATCAAAAGTGAGGCAGCAGTTAGCTTTAATAAACATTCGCAGTGCAATCCAAAAACGTGCACCAGCATGCATACAAAACCAAGGAGGACACTTTGAGCACCTGTTATAACTGTTTTAGTTTACACATAAAATAAAAACTACCTAAGACCACACAAAATCATTTTTTATTCATAGCTGGAGCTTAAAGCAAAAAAGCCATTTTTATAAATTTGAACTGCTGCAGGTTTTTCCAAGTATCATAAAATCTGTTGGCTTTTCTGCTAACTCATTAATGATTTTTTTTTATTATTGTTATTTTCATAAGAAAAAAATAGTAAAACTTTATGTTAATTAGGCATTTTCTGGAAAAAATTTACCTCAAAGTCGAAAATTAGCGTGGGCAATGAAAATGGAACAGGCTTAGAAATTGAATATCTAAAGACTCAAACAAGATATCAAATTTATTTAAACGCCGTTATAAAGGCTGGTATTTCTTTTAAAAACAAAGTCCTACACGAAGTTTTTACCATTAGTACTAACAGAGCAATTCCCGTCAACATGGGTCAGGGTACACCAAAGTAATCTTCGATAAATGATGTCAACATTGGAGATAGACCCTTACTGTAGAACGATTTTTGTTTTTAGAATATGCCCAGGAATCATTTCCCAAATTATCGTCAACGAACTAGAGGACACCCTGTATAACTTATGATATTTTTTTGGAAATGCCCTTAAGTGTTTTTCTAGGAAGTTTAAAACGTTTACAGAGTATACAGGATATGACGTTATAAAGAGTCGCTTCTTTTAAGTAGAGTAGTGGATAGCAGCTGGTCATTATAAAGTACCACCAAGTATACCAGGAATTATTTAATAATTAATTTTATCTTACAAATGCAAACAGAACGATCGTAATTTGTATAAGCGTGAGCAATATCGCTCAGCACTAGAAAACAAAATTTATTGCAAACAAAATTCTTCAAATTAACTTAAAATTCATTTTGCAAAATAAAAAATAAACAAACTGGTATGGTGCTTGACACCTAAAACATTTTAACTTTTATCCTTAGTAACAATATACTTCGGTATATCAATAAGTTGCATGGTGTTGTCCTTAGCCGATGTGATTAGCTGCAATAGAGAGGAAAAATGACTTTTTTTAGTTTCAAGAGTTTTCAAAATTCTTACTTTATCGCCTGCGACTTCCAGTGCTAGAATCATTTTGCCAGAACCTGGAAATCGTCCAATTTGGCATCCTGTGGTTTTATCCAAAACATAAACAAAACCATCGTAGCAGCCAACGAATATATATTTGTCCTTGTAAAGTTTCATAGAGACTGCACCATTGCCACAACGAAATGTTGCCATTCTTCCTCCAGTCTGTAAAAATACACATTTGTATATTAAAAATACCGTTATTAAAAGAATATAAATATAACGGTGAAACTTACTGTAAAACTATATTGAAAAATTTCATTGCGTTGAGTGCCACAGAAGACGGAACCACCATCCAGGAGAATGCTGTAAATATGCAGACTCTCTGGAATATCCAAAGATCTCAGTAACAGTCCAGTCATGGCATCACGAAAATTTATTAGATTTCCTTTTGACGAAACAATGAGTATCTTACGAGGACCTTCTTTGGTTGCTTTTATAGCGATTATTGAGCTTCCCGCAGAACACAAAAGCGATTCAGAAAGAGTGTTGTTCTGAAAGAAAACAAGAAGATTAGTTTTAAACATTTTCAAAATTAGATAGAATTTTTGTGAAGATGCGGAACATCGACTTCCGTTCTTCTCATTTGTCTAGTTTACTTGCTTAATGTACACATAAGATAAAATTTATGCTTAGACTCCTCGTATGCCTTACGATGTTACTATACAATATTTATGGTATTTGTTATTTTTAATCAAGTACATAAGTACATATTTGAATTATCTAAGAAAATATTTTTGAAAATCGAGCAAACTGTACGGTTTTGAGGCCAGCGATTGCTTGCAGTCATGAGATGTGGTTTTAAAAGGATGAAGCTACTGTACACATAGCTCGTGGCACAATGGCGCTACTAGAGGACATTTTTGGTGATCAAATAAGTTCCACAAATTTAGAATTAATTTGGCCTCCAAGTTCACCGGATTTAGCAGCACTAATCTTTTTTCTATGGGGATATTTGAAAGAAAGAGTGTACCTAGCCGTATTACGCAGCTAAAGGAGGATACGTATATTCGTGCTGAAATACAGCTTTTGCGCACAGATGCTTTAATGTTATAAGACACTATAGAAGAAATCCGTCTTTATGACGCCGAAGCTGGTGCTCGATTAAGGGATATAACCTTTCGCAACTAGCTGAATAAGCGAGAGATTGGGCAATGAAGATGACGAAGCATAGTTGGTTGCTATGACATGGTCTCTCTATAAGCTAAAGTATCTCAATACATATTTGTTAGCATAAAAGTACGAAACTGAGCACTCAGACAAACTATAAGCCCTGTGATGCCTGCTGTATCAACAAGCGTATTGCAGACACTCACAACTAGGATGTTGTGTCACTTATGCCTAGTACACTTGGGTGCTTAGTAAAAGGATAGTTACGATGCTGGTGAGCAGTCTACAGTCTTCCCTATTGAGTGACACCAAAAAGATTGCTGACCTGTTACAAATGTCGGGAAGCTTTCGTTTGGTCTGGCGGCACCCTGGAGTTACATGTTATCTGCCGTTATGGTCAAATGAGATCCAACTATAAATGGGAGCCCTAACCAAGGAAGCAGATAGTCCAAAAGCATGTTCGGTACTGAGAAACTCTCCTCTGATCTTTGTCTAGCAAGTTCATCGGTTATCTTATTTCCCGCGATTTCATTGTGATCTGGAACCCGAAGAAGTCTCTGTGAATTCAGTCGTCCAATTACGTTCAGAGAAGCCTGGCTTCTTGAGCTAGCTGAGAAGTGGTGAGAGGACCCAGAAGACCTTAAGCACATCTTCTCTGTTGTTACAAAGGCCAATACGTAAATCTTCACTTGGAAGATACCCCTTCGGGTAGGGGTAATAGAATATACCCGAGGTAGGCATGCCTGTGGTAAAAGGCGACTAAAATGCACCCTCTGTATGCCGAGTGCGTGGGCATACAAAAAATGCAATGGACAAAACAAACGGAAGTAATACCCCAGGTGGCAATCCAGTTTCACTGGCAAATCCACCCTCTTCGGCGGTAGGCTCTACGGATTCTGGGGAGAGCCATTTATTGCTGTCAAATCCCTTGGCAAAAACATCAAAGATACTCCGATCTTCACCATCTAGATCGCATATTTCCGGAAAACGAAGTCCGCCGGTTAAACAGGACTCAGTGAAAAGTAAATGCTTCGAACAGGAGAACAATCAACTCCGAGCTAAACTCAATGAAATGCAACGACTCTTTTACGAGCTTAAGAATGAAGTAGATTCTCTTCGAAAAGAAAACAAGGTTCTAAAAAACTCTCGTTTATCTCTAGATTGCAAGACAATGTCGAACCGTTCACTGGAATACCTGACGGAAGAAGAAGAAGAAAACGTGAAGCAGGCTCATCTCCCGAAGTTTTGTAACGAAGAGATGAAAATAAGCCCACCGTACCAAGCAAGACAAAACCCCAAACGGAACCTCGCCCTCCACCCGCAATAAATGTGGTCGGGATTGCAGACTACGGAAAGTTACGGGACCTTCTCCAAAGAACACTAAAAGTAAAGTTCAATATAATTTGACTCCGTAATAACGTGTGGAAAATTAATGTAGATGACTCCGATTCTTACCGCGCATTGTCGCTGAAACTTAACATCGATAAAATTCAATGATATACTTATGAAAATAAGTTTGAAAAACCGTTACGAGTCTTCGCTAGGGGACTTTACCGTGCAAAAAAGAAGACGTTCAAGCACAAGGTTTTAAGATTACTGACGACGTGAACATAAACAAGAAGGTAAAGCAACAAACGGATAGCGACAAAGATACCGTAGTCAAACGCGGACTTCCTATTTTCATGCTTACTTTTGATGTGACAGTATCATTCTTTGAGCAGGAATGAAAGGCGCCCCCGTCCATATACTCACGGACAGCCAATCAGCACTGAAACTTGTTTAACTCCAAATTGGTGCTAAACTGCTTCAATACTCTTCATGACTTATCCAAAAGAAACAAATTTCAATGGCCCAACACCTTTCTGTAGCACAGCAATAAACTTAATGATCAAAAGTTGGAAGAACAAAGTTTTCAGGCCTCATTGGGACAATATATACTGGGTCTTCGGCAGGCTAAAAGAGCTATGAAACCATTCCAGAACAATTTGAAATTATCTCTTAACTTCAAAAGGGATGATAACAAAAGACTGGTCAGCTTTCTAACTTAACATACATAAACTGGGAATTAGTCAGCAAACTGAATGTCTCCCTTTTATGGAACACGACGAAACCGCAGAATACATAGGTATACTATGCATGTGCTATAAGAAGACATTACCTTTTCAGATAAATATTAGTGACTGAGGAACTGTATCTCCACCAGAGTGATTCTTAAGTTTATTGAATAAGTTAAGTTGAATAACTAGCATCTTAACCTGACATTGTGGCACAATAGATCTTATGGGTTGCAATTGGTGGGTCAGTACCGCTGAAACAAAAATAAAAATTATATTGCACTAACTCCACTAACTCCTGCGTTGCCTCTAGTGTTTGGTGTATTCTTTTCGGTGTTTGGCATTGAGAAGTCACAGATTATAAAATAATTCTCCTTTCAACCCTTGTAACCGAAAAAAGTTTCTCGAGCCCTATGGTACGGTGGATTGAGTACCTCCAGGTGAATAGATAGACACTACGTACAACTGCCCGCTTTCTAGTACGGAGAGGAATTCACACAATGTTTGCCTCCAGCCCCTAAAATTCTAGCACTAGACAGCTGTGCGCTCTTTAAATCGCAAGGTTGTGTAATGAAAATCGCGACACCACTTCTTTCAATCGAGTTGGATTTCCTTATATTTTATTGTATCTTTTGTGCTTCATGTTGTGTTTTTTTAGTTTCGAAAGGGGTTTGGTCTTTAAGCGAAACAATTGGTGTGGCTTTTCGTTCGATGTTAATAACTGAATTTACATTCGACGCAAGTATTTGTTCCGCCATGTTCGTACCCATTAAGACTGTATTACGTCTACAGCAGTGCGTAGAATTGATCTCTCCTATACTTGACGTTGCAGCAAGCCATCAGCGGCTGGATAGTCAGCATATCAGATGCAGCTTTCCTGTGCTCTATGTACTGGGGCTTATTAATTTGAGGAGTGACGACCGATGTTTGAATGTGAACGGGTGGACGTTTGACCACCACTTTTTGCTACCAAGGTAGATTTATTATTTTCAAATATTGGAACCAAAGACAACACTGATATTTTGCAGTGTGTTCCGAGTTCCTTTTCGGTGGTGAGTTTGCAATAGTCACTGTATGTAAATCAATCAATAATAGGAGATTGGTAGGCTTGACTCTGACATTCAAAAACATCGTAAAAAACATCTTGTACAATAGGGCGAACCTAATAAGTGTGGACAATTTTGTTATTAAGTTGACTCGAAGGCACATTGCAAGAGCAATGACCTCATCGAACAACCTGATCTCTGGGGCTTATTGCCCCAATTATATGTATCACGAGAGAGCTCGACTTGATGGCTTTATTCCTCCAGAAACGTTCCTCTATCTAGATAGTAAAGGTCTGATCCAGGACAGATTGGCGGTGCCGCTAATCTTCCACGTCACTGGAACAGCTGCGGACAGGCGACTCAATTACGACAGAGACGTCGCACATGGCAGTGCGGAGCGTCTCCGGTTCAGTAGGGCGGTAGGGAGTCGTGACAGGAGGGATGTTGCTCAGCAGCACCAGCAATTTTGGTGGCTTGATGAAGGCGAGGATGCTTCGTCGTCGAACTCCTCCAGTGATAGGTATCTTCATGTGAAGCAGAGTGGGCCAGCCTAATTATTTTTGTTTTTTAGCCATGGCCGGCTTATATAGTTTTACGTAGGTTTAAGTTAGATTTTAAGAAAAAAAAAATATATAAAAAAAAAAAATAAAAAAAAATAAAAATAAAAAATGATAAAAAATATATATATGTATGTATACATATGTGTATATGCACATATGTATATATGCAGTGTGTATGTATTGTGTATTGTATATATGTGTGTATGAACGTATTATATTGTATGTATACAGGGTGTCCCCAAATTTGTTTAGGATAACTTGGGGAAATGATTCTTGGGTATATTCTAAGAAATAAATCGTTCTACACTAAGGGTCTATCTCCAAAGTTGACATCATTTATTCTGAACTAAGAAAACGCTTATTTTGCTGTACCCTGACCCCATGTTAACTGAAGTTGCTCTGTTAATACTAATGCTAGAAACTTCGTTTAGGACTTTATTTTTAGAAGAGGTACTAGCCTTTGTAACTACGTTCAAATACACTTGATATCTTGTTTAAATCTTCAGATATCAAATTTCTAAGCCTGTTCCATTTTTCTTTCCCTTTCTAATTTTTGACTTTGAGATCACTTTTCTCCAGAAAATGCGTAGTAAACATAACGCTTTACTATTTTTTTGTTATGAACGTAAAAATAATAAAAAAAAAATCGTCAACTAGTTTGGAGAAAACCCCATAAATTTTTATGATACTTGAGAAAACCTGCAGCTGATAAAAAAAAGGAATTTATGAATTTTTATTGTACGTACATTTCTAAAAAAAGCTGACAATAAGAGTTGCTTTCCAAGAATTGATAATTTTCCAATAATTTTTTTTAAAATGTTCATAGCTATTAAAAAGTTTTAAAACGTGCTCGTTTATTTCATTACCTGCAAAAAAACCCTCATTTCCCTACCCTGTTCCGTAAAAGTTCTCAGAAAGAGTTAGGTTAACAAACTAAAATGGCATAAAAGATTATAAAAAAAAATGTTAATTCATCAGTTTAATTTTATAGGTCAAGGTTACAGTTGCTTAGAAACGCCTGCATTTACAAACCAAGAATATAATGGAAGTTCAACTGGAGCGCGACAAAGACACCATGAACTTTGTCCTAACCAACGACTTCGTCGACTACATATCGAAGGCCTATAGAAATGGGATCAGTTTCTGATATGATTTCAATGTTCTTACTTCGACTATTTATTAACGAGTTAAGATGTCACAAAAACTTCATATGCATATTATACAGGGTAACTTACTCGAACTATAACTTTTTAAAATGCTACAATTTTTTTATTTTTTGATAAATTTTATTGTGCCAAAGCAAAAAATGTTGGAAGATACATCAATTTTCAAATTGTATCAGTAGTTTTCAATGTCTACCTTTGGCGCGAATAATGGCCTTGAGATGGCCGAAGAAAGCATCGCACGCTGCACGCAAGTGGCTCTGCGGTATTTTGGCTCATTCCCGACCAAGTGCTTGTTTGAGGTGGTCCAAACTTTGGTATTTTTTAGTGCCAACCTTCGCCTTCAAAATAGCCCAGACAGAGAAATCCAACGGATTTGCATCCGGAGAATTTGCAATCCATTGTGTCGAAGAAATGAAGTGTGGAACATTGTTTTTTAACCAATCTTGGTTGACGCGCGCTTTATGAGACGGTGCCGAGACTTGTTGAAATGTCCACGGTCTCCGACCGAAATGATTGTTTGCCTAAGGCTTCAATACTGCCTCTACGACAGTTTCACAGTATACGATCGCAATAATTTTGACGCCACGGTCCAAAAACACGAGCGGAGGGCGACCATCGGCGGTTATGGCGGCCCAAACCATCACCATCGGTGCTGCCTGCTTTCTGGTGGCCGTCCGAAGGTGTAAATTTTCGAAGGACCTCTCTGGCAAATAAACTCGGTCATTTTGTTTGTTGACATATTGCTCGATAACAAATGGCGACTAATCGGAAAAAACAAATTCGGCAACTCACCACTTTCGTGCAAGCGTAGCAACTCGTTCGCTCTTTCGACTCTAACTTTTTTCTGTTGCGGTGTGAGATCGTGTGCTTTTTGGAACTTCAATGGCTTGAGCCCAAGCTCATTTTTCAGTATGTGTTGCATCCGTTCCAACTATGTGTTGAGCTCACGAGCCATTTTTCTTTCACTTCGATGGGGATTTTGCTCAATTCGAGCCTTCACTTTCCGAACCATTTCTGCCGATGTTGTTGTTTTTTTATGACTACCTCCATGGCGTTTTTCAACGTTGCCAGTATCACGGTAACGAGCTATGGTTCGAGACACAAATGATTTATTCACGTTGAGGTGCTGGAGGGCTCTAACGATAGCTACTTGTGGTTTTCCAGCCAAATATAAAGCAATCACACTATCACCTTTGAATTCAATCGCAGATAAAAATTTTTCAACACAACTGAGACGCAAATCGTTTAAAATTCTTGTAAATAATAAAATTATCTGTCATGTGTCAAAATTTGAGCTCACTGTCATGAACGGTTTGGAAATGAAAATGAAGTTGGTTGCAGTTCGAGTCATTCAGGGTGTACATATGTACTTATGACGCGATTTAAAGTTGGTGGATAATGATGGAGTAACATTGCGGCGCTTCGAATAATCTGCATTTGTGTACGAGTAGTGTTCATCGATTTGGAAAAAGCTTCGATAGAGTTTCTCGAAATGTTATATGGACGGTTCTGGGTTCTTAACACTAGTCTATATTTAGTTTTGCGATGCTAATCCGATGTTTGGTGTCAAATTGACACAAGGTTTTATAGAGCCGATTGTAGAGGTAAAAAAAAACTATAATATGGTGGTTTGTTGCGGAGAATTTCAATTTTTGTTATTTTTATTATGAAAAAAAAAAAATAAATAAAATAACAGTTCAACTACAAATATAATAAGAAGAAAAAAACGAACAGGTCGAATCGAATGGAGTATGTTAAAATTTCATTTGCGATGAAGTACTTCGCATTTCTCGCAAAGAATAAAACGATGTTCCGTACAAGTTGGTCTCACGCACATGTCACAGCGAACACTGTGAAAATTTGCGTTCGAAGTTCAAGGGTACAGGTGACATCTAGCCCGTTTTTTTCTGGTTGGCTGATGAATCAATATGTTGACCGCTAGCATTTCGACCGATGCTGATGCTTATGATGATGTTGATGGAGAATTCAAACAAGAGGAGTACGGTGAAATCGACGAACTTGGATCTCACACAAGACGAAAAACTTCTGTCGTATGCAGCACTGGTTTTCGTTTCATGTCAATCAGCGCTGACGGTATCTCCTTGCGATTTTTTCTTATGATGCCGACAATCGTAATTTGCTTCTTCTTCAGCTCGAGTGCCAAACTGTAAGATGTAAAAAAGTTGTCACAAGTGACATTGCGTCCGTTCATTCTTAAAAATGGAAAAGAATCAGAGATCAGAGATTGATTGATTTCTGCTGAACAGTTTCTGTGACGACCAACGTAGACTTGAATATTGTAGGTATACAACTATCCTGCGTCGGCCAGGAGCCAAAGTTTGATGCCATACTTTCCAGGCTTAGACGAAATGTACTGTCGAAAACTGCATCGTCCACGAAATGGCAGCAGTTGCTAATCGACGGTCAGAAATTTGCCAGGAACATACATAACTTTCAAGCGCTGGACCCACAGATCGAACAAATCGCGAATAGACGACAGTTTATCGCGTACACTCTGCTGAACATTATGCCGAGTTTCTCGGTTATCGAATCATATCGATTGACTAATTGCTCGAAAGCGAATAAGTGACATTGTCGCTGCAAAAATTGGCGGCCCATGCTTGCAGTCTTCGCTTTTCGACCGATATGCTCCAGTCAACAACAAAATTCCATAAAAGGCGCGCATTTCAGACACATCAACCGGCCTCCACGTGACGCCATGCTTGTGAACACCGTATAAATTGGTCATTTGTACCACAATATTCTCGACTGGCTCGATAAAAAGCAAAAACGCAGTCACTGGACTGCTGATGCGAGATTTCGCAAATGATGTTGGCCCTGCAAAAATTTCAAATGAAAGCGCCTAAACAAAAAAACCAAAACAAACCTTGACGAGAAGCGAAATCTATTGTCGAGACTGATGGACATGGTGGCATTGGATTGCGCATATACTGAATTTTCTTGTTTTTCGACTTGAGAGCGTTGTCCGGTTCAGCAGCGATTTCCAAACGCATTTCTTGTCCGATAAAATCAGCATCACTCCTGTCATTGTTATAATCTTCGGAATCACTTTCAGTCTCACTTGGTGAATAATCTGTATCATCTTCCGAGAATTCGGGCAGATCATCGCTGTCTTCTGTTTGCCGTACAAACTGTTCGCAGAATCGCTCATAATCAGACATTTTTCAGAAAATATGAAATAATTCACAGCAAAAGGTTGCACAATCGAATAATAAGAAATAACGGACGAAGTGTCACAGCACTGGCGATATCAAATTGACACCAAACATTAGATATGTAATAACTCTTCTACAAGCCTGCAGGCGACAACAATTTTGTTTTTACGGAAACTAGACGAGAAAGTAGCCCGGTGAGCCGCGAGCGTTTGGCAACAGCACTACAATTATTAGGAGTTTTGCTTATTTGAAAAAAAGTGTGTCAAATTGACACTAAATATAGACTAGTGTTAAGATATATTCGAGACGTTTGTATATAAGAATGATATACGATATGTATGATGAAGTTAAAACCAAAGTAGATGCACAGCTGGAATGACTCGATAATTCAGGTCAAAGTTGGAGTTCACCAAGGCGGTGTACAAAGCCAGTTACTTTTCAACGTCGTTCCCGATTTTCTATTCAAACAACACATTGACGAATCCGGAATGATTTCTATCTATTTCGACAATCATAGCACTAAAAGGCAACAATGTGTCAGCCCTTCAGGCAACTCTTGATAAAATGATAAGGCCTTAGAAGTAACAAATAAGTTGTACTAAGATCAAATATCTGCATTGCAAACTCAACTTCTGACATCTACATACATATTTAGAAGAGGTTATCATGCAAAAGGCTTATTATACACGACAGTCGTCTGTTGAGCTTTAATACTCGCATCCCAATGTTGGACGATCTGCGAAACAACAGCAAACTCTTGGGCTCACTAACGAGATGATCCAAAATAGAGTAGCCTGCAGAATGGTTCCAAGGTTCGCAAATTCAATTAACACGAGAAGCGGTTCAGAGTGGATGTTGGAAAGCCTCATTCCTGTTGACTGACGCCTTATTGCAATCCTTAACTTTTGGCAAACCTCTGTTTAATAAGTTGCACTAAAGCCGTATGCAATTCATTCCAGAAGTATGTACATAGTTGCCCCTCATCTTTACGAATCAATTCTAGTAAAAGAAATTCAGTAGATTAGGAAGAAATGCTGTTCCTTCTCATGTGAAGGAACTCCCTTTATAACTGCATAGCATGTCGTCCCTTTATACCTATGTCTACTTTTAGGTTTTTATTTCAAATTCACTCCTCTCGATTTTATGAGCGGAAGCCATTTTTATTTCTAAAATATTTGAAAAAAGAAAAACAAAAATCGCATGAACACTGTTATTCTCAACATTGCATCTTCCATTATCCAGTCCTTTCTATGTACCTCCGTATTGCACAATTTCAAGATATCCTATATATAAGTCCTTCTCCACCAATCAAATTTCTATATAGTAAAGTCTTGTACATAGAGCTTAGCACCAACCAAACGTCGAGGCTAGTTCCAGTTGCATCCCAAAGAAAATAAAAGCTTCACCCATTCCTTGGTCACAAAAAGTGGAGCAAAACTCTGAATTCCCTTCGAACAGGACAAGGATTGCGCCTATGTATACAGTGACACTGCAACTATCATCCCCCCACTTTGAGAAATAACTAGTACCCTCCTTCGAAGGAAAAACACCCTTTTCTTTTGTGCATTGCATCGTTTCATGCATGAGACAGTGCTCTTGCAGTGGCATACTCAAATCCAGTAAAACGCATGCGCCTGACGAAGAAACTTTAGAAGTTTGAGGTAAGCTTTACCTTGCACTCTTATTTGGCAAGGATTCCAACAATAATTTCTTTGTTTTCGACAAGGACTACTTTTTGCATCGAAGAATTGGCGGCGCATCTTATGAAACGCCCTCTAGGGTGGATAACAACGACTGCACCTGCTGCAAGAACAGTCAAAAAGAGACGCAATTTGAATTTCGTTACTAAAATGTGCTTCTTAATGTCCTTTCACTTGGAAGAGGGTAAAATATTGAGTAGTATGGGTTGATGATGGTAAGGGAATATTGAAAGTAGGTACCGTGAATTACAATCACGTCTGAGCCATAATTTTAAATCGATTGTTATGACCGTGGAGGGAATAGGACGGTGATGTGCCCCCACCGTGCTGTGCAAAATGAGTTTTTAAATTACTTTCACCAACGGTAAGGGAAATGAAAAGTGCCCATGTAATTACAAACAGGATAGTCTTTGGAGAGTTATAATTATAATCGACTACAAGAATAAATAAATGATTTTTCTTTGTTGTGGAAAAATTGACAGCCAAACGTTTTTTTTTAGTCAATGAATCCCCATGTACGAGTAGGTCCATGAGACAAGCAAACTTGTAAGGCTTTTATGGTTCTAGGCAGCGAATTATTGAGATTACTTTCAACAACCCCATCCGAGGGAAAATTGAAACTAAATGTTCTCTAAATTCGTCAGATATATGTACTTCTAAACAGATCTTCTAAACAGTCATAACATGAAACCGAATGTTTAACTGATTAATACGGTTTGAGACACGGTATAAGCCTGAGGCAGATGAAAGTCGTTTTTTACAAACACTGCTGCCCTTATGAATGATCTTTGGGACTTCAAGATAAGCCCAACTTTCACCCAGAAGAGATTCTATTTACAGTTTGGTAGACATTGAGAGAACCAATCCACTATTCAATTCTTTAACTAGGAGAAGCGGTAAACGCTGTTAAGTATTGTGAGCAAATTGACACAGTATATGCAAAATTGGCTGAAAGACCAGTCTGTCATCACGCAAAACAGCTAGAGTTGGGATTTACAATTCTTGCCCATTCAGTGTACTCTCCTGACGTTTCCCCAATGAACTATCATCATCATCTTCGGCAGAAAATCTTCCGAAACCGAACTGAGGCCACGAAAGCTTTTGAGGATTTTATTGCGACAAAAATAAGGACTTTAACAAAAACGGATATTTCACCTCTAATCACGTTCTAAGAGAGTCATAGTTGCCAATGGACAGACCACCTGTCAGTGGAAGTTTTATATTTTTTTATAAGTCTGGTGACTGCGATTCATGGTGCTTCTAATCCAAAACAGAGGACTAACGCTTTACCCCGAAAAACAATGCCAGATGATGATGCTACCATTTTTCACAGTCCTACTGGTTTATAAAGGATTAAGCTCTTGGTTAAGCTTGGTTAAGCTACATTTTGCCATAAGACTTAAAAAAGTTTGTCTTAGTTCCATCGGACCATAAGACATTTTACCTATGCTAGATAATTTTCTTTGTTCAACGTTCGCTTTTTTGTCGTTGTTTTTCTTGGTCTTCTATAGGTTTCCGGCTTATTTTATGCTCTGACCGCGTTATTAACTTTTGTTTTTAAGAACGTTAACAATTTCGCTTTCTTAATTACAGCAGGCCCCTTTTTTGAAACTGTTAAAACGGTCTTTGACTACGTGGTCGTTTCTGCCCTTTCCAAAATCAGTATTGGGAGCAGACTTACGAATAAAGTCATGTGCCTACAAGCGAGCAAATTGTGATAATCCGTATGAAATGTAAATCCACTAACATCAGTCTTAGATGCGCGCATGCCCCAACGGACTATGCTATTATGGAAGGTCTTTATGAGCTTCTAGAGACAACTCAAGAGCAGTGCTCCAAGTACGACGTACAAATTGTACTCTGTGACTTTAATGTCAAAATATGAAAGGTACTGCAGTTGACATATACAATCTGCCCCACATCATATCCGGAAACGGACTTACGCTGATAGACTTTTCTAGTGGACGAAACATCGACGTAGCAAGCAACGTTTCCCACATCCTAGGATCCACAAAAGCACATGACGGTCTCCTGATCAAAATACGATCAGGATTCAGCGCGCATTCCGTGGTGTCAACATTGACCCAGATTACCACCTTGTAGTACGAATACGCATATCAAAGGCAGTACAGGGCCAGGAAAACACTGTGAGCGGCTTTACTCTCTGGCAGCCTTTGCGGATCACATCTTCCTCAACCCCACTCATAATAACGCTTCAATAATATCGAGTGCGAGAACACGTGGCAATGCTGCGAGGATGATGCGCTAGTTTTTACAAGACGACCACAAGTAGAAAAACCAAGGTTTGACGATGAATACCGACGTACAATTTCAATCAAATAGGAGGGGTACCGAGCACACTGAACGGGAGGATAAGAGCCGAATTGTGAGCTGCTGTCATTACGTCATTACGGCCCAGCAGAGGAGAGTAATCGAACACAAACAAATGAAAAAGAGGGAATTCGGGAACTTAATCGAGAGATGTTACTGTAGGAATGAGGCTAAACATTTTACTAGAAGGTAAAAAGGACGTGTCAGAGCAACAAAACCCAAATCGAAGCATGCAAAGACGACCAAGGAAACAACTTTGAGGCGGAGTCCGTGTTCAAAATTTGGAAGAACCACTTCTGCGGACTGTTCATTGATCAAGAAGACAAAAAACCGCTGTTAGCAGGATACTACTAAAACGAAGTGAAGAATAGCTGTTGCCAACCAGTAAGAAGAAGTCTAAGAAGACAATTGAGTAGCAAAGCCCTATGTCAAACTACGAAAAAGACACTATACATAGAAGAACCTCATCATCATTGTCCTATTGTACGGTGCAGAGACATGGATACTCTCAAATGCGGATGAAGGGCCTCTTAGCTCATTTGAGCGATACTACAACTGACCGAAGAGGCTGTGTAAGCAAATACATAACGTTATTTGATTGCTTGACAAAAGAGAGAATTTAAACTCCAACCTTCTCTACTGGTTGACCAGATAAGAACGATAGGAACATTTTTTTTAAATAAAAGAAAAACGGTGTGAGATATAAAATTGATTCCGACTTTATTTTGAAGCTGAAGTTCATGACATTACTATATGTGTGGAATAGCACATCATTCAAATGGCCGTCTCGGCTTCGCTGGCAATGCTTCAAGCGGTCGGTCCAATATGTGCGGCGTTATTCCGGCAATAGCGTGTCGAATGTTGGTCACGAGCTAGTCCAAAGTGGTTGGCCTGTTAGCGTAGACTAAGAACTTGATGTAGTCCCAGAGAAAATATTCGAGTGGTGTCAAATCGCATGATCACGGCGGCCAATTGATGAACGCTCGCCGTGAGATGACCCAGTCGCCAAATTTCTCCTTCACAACTTCGAGCGTTGCGTCGCTTGTATGATATGTAGCGCCGTCTTGACGGAACCACTGCTCAGACATATCGATGTTGTCGAGCTCTGACTACAGAAAGTCGGTTAGCATCGCTCTATAACTGAGACCATTGATGATAACGGTGTCTCCTTCCTCATTTCGAAAGGAATAAAGTCCGATGAAGCCGCCATACCATAAATCGCACCAAACAGTCAATCTTTGTGGATGCATTGATGCTTGGCCGAACACTTGTGGATTGTGTTCCAATAACGGCAATTTTGCTTGTTGACATAGCCGCTGATGATTTTTTGGCCAATATCCGGATCTCCGGCCAATATTTCCAGCGCCCAATTAGGGAACTCACGGCGTTGTCTTTTGACGTTCGGCTTCAATACTTGCGTCAGCACAATCTTATATGGATATAGGCCCAAATACAACCGCAAAATAAGCCGGGCTCAATTCAGCTAATCGGTGCCGAATCGACATTTCGAGTCTTTTTCGATACTGGCTGCTACGGCGGCTAAGTTTTCTTCATTTCGCACCAATCTCTGTCTAGTTGCTGGCTTAAGGTCCAAAAGAGTGTACTCACGCTCAAACTTTTCCACAGTGCGACGAATTGCCTCCACACTGAAGTCTTTATGATGACCGACCTGACAACAAAACTTACGTTACGTATTCACTGAGCCAGAATTTCGATAACATTGTTTAACAATCGTAAAACGATGCCCAATGAAATGGCAAAGCTTACTGAATATTTTCACAGCTGGATGTCATTGGTAACTTTGACAGTTGCTGAAACATAACAATTGGAAAAACTATCATTGCGATTTGGTCATTGTCATTGACAATAAAGGCGACACTTTCTTGGTTGTGTATTGCTTGTAATAGGAAGATATAGACCAGAATCTTGAATTGTTGGTATGTGAACGCAACACATGATATTATACATTAGAGAAGAGTTCGTCAAAATTAGCCTTATATACGAAAGAAGAAATATGAGGCCTCAGAGATAGCTTCCACTAGGTACATGGATACTAATTATGAACAATATCATAAGTATTGTAAGCATTCGTCCCAACGCAAAATAAGGAATAGAAGCATGGAAGTCGGAAGGAGCGGCTTGCATGAAATGATTTCGATTGTTGTCATAACTAAAGGGCGTGCGGTGGAAATTTTTTAAGTTAACATTGTAACTGCTCGAAAACTAGCGGAATGAGATTAGCAGCGGAAGTATCACTGCTCCGAAGCGCACCGCATTTTCGGATCGACCAATATTTGAAGAGTTTTAAGTTACTGGTTCATGCACGTCGGGCTTTTTCCAATCACTTCAATTTTCGAAATGATAGGCCGAGCATGTAACTGATCGAGCTGACCAACGACAAGTGCACACGCACAAGTGCACTGTGAAATTCGCTCCTCGCGTGGAGAATAAAAAAAAAAATCGCGCGCGAGTGCAAAAAAAAGTTCACTGTGCGGGCGAAAAAAAAAACAACAACAACAACGCGCGAGTGCAGTGAAACCTTCCTGCCCCTGGTCAAACTGTTCCTTGCACTCGGTCACTGCCGTTGCTGTATTACATTGTCATACAGCGCGAGCAGTTACTGAGTATATGTAACAACCGATGGATAGCGGGCTGTGGGTATGAATTTTGTTGGTGTGCTGTTTCCTATTGTTGTAAGGGCGTAACACCTACAACAATTTGATTCGGGAAACCAACTCTGAATTTGTACTTCACATCTGCGCTTAGTGACCTTTCTTTTTAATGACTCGGGAATTCAGAGTAGATATTGCCAATATACGCGGGCTAAAAAGTAATCACTTTACTGCGTACGTCCACGTCTGTAAATATAGACCAGCTGTTTTGGCACTTAGTAAAACACAGGTAATCCACGCCCACACTTCTCAGTGCCATTATTCTTCTCTCACCGCGGTCTCGCAATTTACGTGTGTAGTAATGTAGCTTACCAAACTCCACCACAATGTAGTCCCTGTTCCAATCCGGAATTCAATTTCATGTGGTTAAAATTCCATCTCCGTAAGCAAATTATCCACTACTGCTTTATTTACAGAAGCCCCAAACTCGACAGCAATTCGACTTTTAACGAGTTTGATGCGCTGTCTGACTCCATACAAAGAATTGTATCCTTGTATCCCCATACTGAAGTCGTGATTACACAATTCTGGGTGGCTTCAATATTCTGGGCAGACAACACCCAAAGGACGGTGTGTTGAGATCTTCGCTGCGGAAAATAACTTAACACAGCGTGTAAATGAGCGCACACGTGTTTTTAACTTCTCACCCTGATAAGTACTCCGTTTGTGTGCTCTCCCCTCTAGGCTCGTCAGCCCATTATGTCATATCAGCTAATTTCTTACACCCACCACAAGTTAGAGAAAAGATGCCCAAAAGAACCGTATGGCAATACGAGAAAGCCAACTGGAGCGGTCTTAACAGCTTCTTTAGGAATTTTAACTGTCGTTATGTTTCTTCGATAACGACGTTTATGCCGCTGCTGATATGATCACAGATACCATTCCCTTTGGAACGAGAAACTTTATCCCTCATCAGATGAAGAGTATCAAACCAAAAGAAAAGGCATGGTAGGACTCGAGCTGTCAGGGTTAGAGAAATGTTTTTTCGGTCCTACAAGATCAACCCGACAGAGGAAAACCGAAAAAGTTTAAACGAGCCAGAAATGACTGCAACTTCTTTCTCAATTTGACCTTGCGCAATTGTTTGCATGAAAGAAAATTTCAAAGTTAAGAAACTCTTGCATATTTAGGCTGAAGCACATCAATTTGCTTTTATTGCTGCCAACTAATTTGTGCTCCGAAAACCACAATCCCAGGAAGTGAATGCCATGATGTACATACGAGTATGTCCGCTCTTGAGGGACTAGTATGGTACACTTTAGAAGACCAACAAGAATAAAGCGAGTCCTCGTAAAAGTTTTTGTAACACTGCCGAAAGTTAATCTTAGAATTAGCGAGTCTGAAACAAAGAAATCAAAAAGCATCTTAAAGAGGAAAAGAAACCTTCTACGTGGTAATCTACCACCGTAAGGCTAAGATCATCTGCGAAAGTTAGAACTTTCCATATAAAAGGTTGGCTAAATAAGGCATTGAATTAAATTAGGAATGGTATAGGACCATCCCTGGGGGACAAACTAATTGCACATAAAACCATGAAATCCTGCAAAGTGTGATTTGTTTAGAAGAATTCTATGTCACAAGCTTTGGTAATGTCTTCGAAGCGTCTGGTGCAATATTTTTTATCGTCTAGATTCTAGAGCATTATAACATGATAGAATCATATGCTTACAACGTCAGAACATATAAATTCAGTGCTGCAAGCCTCCATGAATTTTGGAGATATTGAAGCTCAGAGATAGGGAAAGTACTACATTGCCTAAATGTACAGAAGGCACCTGGCGCAGATGATATCAGTGAGACAGATCTGAAGTTAGATATGAACATTTTAGCTCCCATTGTTGATAAATCAGCGCTTCGATAAGGTAACGGTACCGAAGAACCTTAAGAAATCAATGTTTCGACCAACAGAGGTTGTAAAACTCAGTTACTGAACCACCGTCCCATTGCCATCCTGCCTGCCATCGAAAAGATCATGGAGTAAATATTTGCAGATCGAATTCAGGAATTCATCGGGAAGTATGACTCATATGCAAACAATAATATGTCTTCCAAAAATATACACGCACTAACCAGCTTCTTGGCCATAGTTGCGGACGTTGCGGACATTAGTCTCTGGTTTTTAATGTAAACCACCTGTCATATAGACTTATGTTTACGGAATGCCCATACATCCATGGGAGCAAGGATACGCCTTGCCGTCGCTCTCCGTCAATCCTTTGATACCAATTCGGAACTGTGTTGGAAGCACAAGTTCCACCCTTGGTATGAGTCGAGGCCGACCTAAAACCTCTTGCTGTTCTTAGGGCCACAGCACCCAGTACTTATTTGCAACTCTACAATGGGTTAGACCCTTTCCCGCGATTTGGGTTTAAACCACAGCCACCATGACGCTCCCACAAGGGGGCCTACCTCAACAAGTCAGACCCCGACCGAAATCCGGGGGCTCCTGACTCCCATGGTACCGTGATTTAGTAAGTCCTGGATGGGACTACCGGTGGTCCTGCCGCCAACAAGACCTATGACCGGCAACTTGTAACTGGTCAAATCGTAGCAACCTTCAGAGGCGTCATCTGAAGATGTTTACGATAAGACCAGTAATATGCTCTGCCCCCGCTTTTTATAAGACAACGTCATTGATGGGCGAAGCCTTGATAATTGGGCGGAGGCCCGTTGCGGACATAGTTAACATCAGCTGTCACATTGAGCTGCCAAGCTTAGTTTTTCCATTTCAATCCCATGATGGCATTTCAGCATGGAAAAATTGACGCTGCAACAACGATTTCAAATCGTTGAAATTTGTTTCCAAAATCGAAGGTCTGTTCGCGAAACTTATAAACTTCGTGAAATTTACAGTAGACATCATCGGCTATTTGAGCATGCCATTTATCGGAATTATTGAAAAATTTCGTACCCAATTCACGCTATTGGATACTCACACAACAACAAAAACGAGAACAGTGCATTCGGAAGAAACTAACGCGGCTGTGAAAGTCTGTGTTGAAGAGGACATCAATTTACCGATTCGTCGTCGTTCGCAGCAACTCAATCCACAATCTTGAAAATTCTGCCTAAAGATCTTGGACTCTAAGCTTACAAGATCTAATTATACAAGAGCTAAAGCCGCGTGACTACTTATCACATCGGGTGTTCAGTGATTGGGCTTTAAATTATCTCGAATTTGACCCAGCTATTTGCCGTACAATTTTGTTCGGTGATGAGGCACGTTTCTGTTTACACGACTACGTAAACATACGACGGTGGCATCATCGGTTCTTATTTCTTAGGCCGGAGGGCAAGTTATTGTCAACAAACCCGGGTACAATGCGATAATAAGCGATTATTTGTTTCCAAATTTGCGTCATGACATCAATGTGGAAGAACTGTGGTTCCAATAAGATGGTGCTCTATTTGGCAAAAGAATTCTTTTAAGAAATGAGCCCGTCAATTAGGCACCAAACCGTGCGATCTGACGTCACTTTATTATTTCCTGTGGGACTACATCAAGTCAATAGTTTATGCCGATAAACCAACAACGCTGTGGAGCAGAATATTGTTCGAGTAATACGCGATATACGCCCCCAATTGCTTGAAAAAGTGGTCGAAAATTCGACCTCTAGAATGCGGTTTATACGGGTAGCCGTACAAACCGTGGACAATGTATGCGCGAAACTATTTTCAAATATTAAATAAAATAAAATATAAAATATTCCTTCGAATGAATTTAATAAATAGTCATCAAGTTATATTCTCTATGGTTTACCTCTTAAAAAACACCCTTTATATCGAGAAGCTGCAAAACATTTATGATAAGGCGATTATGTTACTATCTAGAGGAGACGCCACAATCATCAACGTAAGAGTTCTTTAAGTTAAGTAGATACTCGTAATGACAGCGCTGGAATACTATGACGACCCCAACATCCGAACCCAAATCCGCCTTCAGTTTGATCCCAGACGACGAGCGGATGGGATGTATCCTTATAATGGGTGATTTTTTAGAGGTTTGGTTTTTAAACTGGCAACACTGTTTCTACAGATTGTCAATTTGACAGTTGAAAGTTGATTTGTGGTTAGTACGTTTTGCCATTTTACGATGAATAGATCAACGCCAGAACAACGCGTGCAAATTGTGCAAACTTATTTTGAAAACCATGGTTCGGTTCACCAAACTTATCGTGCGCTACGTCCATTTTACGGTCGACATAATTGTCCATCTGAGCAAGTTATTCGGAACACGATGAATCGTCTTAGCACCACGTACACTGTAGTGGATAATATGCATCTGAGTCGATCCCCCCATCGTGCACAGCAATTGGAGCTATGAACATCCACATTGTGGAAAATTTTACGGAAAGATCTTAACTTAAAAGTTTATAAGATCCAGCTTGTGCAAGACTTGAAACCACGTGACAATTATACGCGTCGTAGGTTCGGTAAATGGTTCGAAAATGTACAGTGGTAACTAAATAAATAAATGAAAAAAAAAACAGCTTGATACTCATTTTCAACGCAGATTTTTGTTCTCCGATGAGGCTCATTTTTGGTTAAATGGATATGTAAACAAGCAAAATTGAAGAAATTTGGAGTAGATAAAACCCAAAAAACTTTGTCGAGACGCCTTTATAACCATTAAAACTAACTGTTTGGTGTGTTTTATGGGCTAGTGGAATCATCGGTCCATATTTCTTTACGGATGATGCCGGCCAGAATGTTACCGTCAATGGAGAGCACTATAGAAACATGATTTCTGACTTCTTCGTTCCTCAGTTGAATGGTATTGACGTGACAGAGCTTTGTTTTCAACAAGATGGCGCAACATGCCATACGGACCTGTGAACTGGCCTCCACGATCTCACACTTTTAGATTACTTTCTTTGGGGGTATGTGAAGTCACTAGTCTAGACCGATAAGCCAGAGACGTTGGACGATTTGGAAGTCAACATTCGACGTGCTATTGCTGATATACGGCCCCAGTTGCTCGATAAAGTTGTCGAAAATTGGACTTCACGACTGCGCTTCATCCGAGCTTGCTATGGCGCACATATCCCCGATATCATATTTAAACGCTAATGGCATAAAATTGTCTATTAAATAAAGCTAATATCATAGACATTAGCATTAGCTTCAAATGTTTTATTTCATATTGAATTTGTATACCTGTAAAAAAAACACCATTTATAAACGAATATGCCAAGAGAAGACTGGTGTACACCGTGCCCAAAATATTCAAAATTCTATATTACGTAATATCACATCAAGTTAAGTGATTATTGCTTTTAAATTCACCGTGTATATTCATTGTTGGTTAAAATGTATTTAGTCTCCGTTTTTACGAACAAATTGACACCGATCAGAAAACCCATTCGATAGCTGCAATGGTTTAAAGCATAACATCTTACTCGAAACTAGAGTCTTGCAGCGCCATTTGCCACTCCGCCTGATGACATCGGAACGATAAGTTTGCGTGTGTCACATGAGTTCTAAACATCAACCTACACAACCCTATGTTCCACGCTTATATTTAAAGAGTTTCGCCGCAGATCCGAGCGAACAATTTTTAAGTGATAAGACGTAACGTTGTCAAGATAAAAATTAAAAATTAATATTGAATACATACTTATTGCAATTATTTTTTTCTGATTATTACGCTTACCTTTATATCAAAAGTGAAAATATTTCCCCAACGGCTACCAATAAATGCAGTACTCCATTCAATATCAAGTGACTGCAGAGGCTCCTGCAAGTTCAGAGAGTGAATTTCTAAGCCAAAGTTCTGGAAAGATAAAAGTACGTTTTTAAAATGCGCTTTTGGATTTAGTTCATTATTTACAATATATAATAATAATTTAAAAATTAATGTTTTTATTGTTTTGGTCGAACTTTCATGACAATGTTTATTTACCTAATCCACCTACGTGTGCTTATATCTTTAAACAAGAAGTGGCGGGCAAGCAGAAAAACTTGTATTGAGTAATAAGCCCTAAGTCCACCTAATTGGTTTCACGTGCTAGAAGCTAGAAGAAAAATAAACTTACATTCACCAAGATTTGCAAGTGCCGCTACTGAACAACGAATTGTAACAGAGGTTGATTCTGTTCCGATCGAAGTATTTTCAGAATTTTCTAGCCTCATTTTTTATTCATTGCCATCTTGTTTATGCGGATATCGCAAGGCACAAGAAACCCCAATAATGGCAACAATAGACGCTAACAATCAGTAGCAATATTGACTACAAATCATTAGAGATGAAGTTCATAACGTCTGGCACTTCACGGACCTACGGAGAAATATGTAAGTTGCTCAAGAGCTATGAGTTCCAAAGTTCTATTTCTGATAAAGAATAATAGTGGGCAAGTAAAATGGGTGGTAGTGTGCACTGAAAAATGTCACTTTAGAGGTGATATTCGGAAGTTTTTACGAGATGGCAAAAAGAGCAAACCAAAGCTGTTTGACCAGAATAAAAGATTGTTGGAAAGATGGGTAATGAAACATCGTAGTAAATGATTTGGAAGTAACATTCAAATAGATTACTGAGATGTGGGGTCAGTCAATCAACAATCTGTTGGCAGATGACCCATTCAACGTGGGTAATGAAACACAACGCTTTCATTAATAAGTCGATATTGTATATAAACTGCTGGTGCTACCTACCGGACGAATGCCACATAGTAGCGAGAATTGATTTGCTAAGAAGTAAGCATCAGCATGAACTTGGTCATCTGGAAAATTTAAGCAAAAGAAAGCATGCTCGATATTTGGAATATTAGTTATGTACATATACAGGATGACCAAAAAATCAACGTCAAGCCGGAAACGGGTGATAGGTCAAGTGGTATCGGTTATCACAAAATTATAAAAGAAAATCTAAGCCATGTACTTTTAAAATTATTGGCATTCAAAAAAAAAATCGAGAAATCTGACATCCTGTGACGATCTTTCAAGTACTGTGACCGCAAATCTTTACTTTTCTTCGATTTTTTATTGTCACCTAACCCTGAGTAACTGTTCTGTAAATTACGGTCCACAATTGAAACATAATTATATCGGTTTTAACTAAAATATTGCTTTTTTGTCCATCCATGTATCAGAAAATCATGAATCACCCAACTTGAGCTGACTGTACTGACAAAAAAATATACTGAGCCATTTTGGCAAGTAATTTTAAAAGATGGCGTATTTAGTCTGGATACAAAAATGGTATGACACTTTCTAGACTAACGCTGAATTAAGGACAAAAGAAATATTTTGTTAAAGAAACCCGATTCATAGTTAATACTTTTTAATAAGTTAAAATGAGTACCAAGTGTGAGCGAGACAGACAGTGACGCTGTGATTGAGACGGATAAACACGCCATTTCGACTAGTGTGAGTGAAACAGGTAGAGATGCCACCCTTGTCAAGCAGTGACGCATAGGCACATCATGCAATACTGCAGTACGTTACGCTCCTTCGCTTACAGCGCATTATTCTGCATTCGTGTTGATTTCGTGCTTAAAATTTTGGCTTTCTTTATAGGACTTCATTGCATAGCGATTTACTATCTGACCGTTTCTGTCGAACATGGATTTCTTCTGGGCTATTATTGATCGTTGATCCCGTGATTGTGTAGTGTGAATGCAAACATGCCATCTCGATACACTGCTGAGAAATATGCTAACATGCATCTCATTTATGGGGAATGCAGGTGTAATGCTAGTGCTGCAGCCAGACTTTATCTTGAGAGATACCCTAATGCTCAGCGTCATCCGGATCATCGAGTGTTTTTAAACACGCACCGGTCATTCTCAGAGGGTCGATTTCCAAATCTAATGGTTAGTGAGGGAAGACCCGTCATGCCCTACGAGGACGAAGTCTTACAAGCAGTCGCACAAGACCCAAACACCTCAGTACTGAATTGCAATTGAAAAAAGCATAGGAGTGCCCAAAAGTACAGCACACCGAATTCTAAGGACAAACCATCCGTACCATTTACAACGAGTCCAAAGTCTGCTACCCCGAGATTATCCAGACAAGGGTGGCATTGTTGTTTATCCGTCTCAATAACGCCGTCACTGTCTGTCTCGCTCACACTTGGTACTCATTTCAACTTATTAAAAACAATTAACTATGAATCGGGTTTCTTTAACAAAATATTTTTTTTGTCCTCAATTAAGCGTTAGTTTAGCAAGTGTCATACCCTTTTGGAATCCAGACTAAATACGCCATCTTTTAAAGTTACTTGCCAAAATGGCACAGTACATTTTTTTGTCAGTACAGTCAGTTCAAGTTAGGTGATTAATGATTTTCAGATACATGGATGGACAAAAAAGCAATATTTTAGTTAAAACCGATATAATGATGTTTCAATTTTGGACCGTAATTTACAGAAAAGTTAGTCAGGGTTACGTGACAAGAAAAGTAAAGATTTACGGTCACAGTACTTGAAAGATCATCACAGGGTGTCAGATTTTTAGATTTTTTTTGAGTGCCAATAATTTTAAAAGTACATGGCTTAGATTTTTTTTATAATTTTGTGATAACTGACACCACTTCACCTATCACCCGTTTCCGGCTTGACGTTGATTTTTGGGACACCCTGTATATTTCTTTGTAAACAACTCATTTTTTTAAAAAATGTAATGTATAAACATACACAGAAATGCTGGTCCACCCCACAGCGTAAATTTTGAAGTGGCATTTCTTTCTATTTCTTTTCACTAAATAAAAATGTCACTAACTATTCTCCAAATTAGGATACATATGCATAGGAAGAATTGTTAAGCAACTAAATAGATTACCGAATTGAGAATAAAGAATTAAAAAAAATCCACCCTGAAGGAATAGCGCAGTAGAGGAAGAACATTATACCTCAGGCTCGATTCACACGGGATATGAAATCATTGAAATCGACCAGAATAAGCTGTTACTAACGAATAAGCCAGAAGAAGCTCATCGAGTGCCCAATTATTATCTAGCTCAGTCAAATAGAAAATTCAATATGGAATATTTGCAAAAAGAATCAACTGCATAGTGCATTTGATACGATACATTTTCGAATCCTAGAGTTCACTCACCTCAACAGAAGTCTTCTTCATAAATCCATCTAGTGATGTCGTGTAGACAAAATATTCCTTTGCGCATGCATATATCTGCGTAATAGCTTCAGTGTGTTTCGAAAACTTTGACACGAGATCATGTGTTCGAATGCTAAACTTGTATATATTGCCATCCTCTGAGGCAGCAATAACAGCTTCACCCAAAACAATAATTTGCGTAATTGGTTGCTTCCAACCTTCAAAGTAGCCATTTGGCACATTTGTATAATCCGTTTTTGGTAGTTTCTCCACAATAGACTCGGATGTGTGGTCTTCTAATGTAGTTTCCTTCGGCTTTGCTTCAGGATCAGTCTTACTCGTTTCCTTTGTAGATGTTTCTTCAGCTTTAACCTGAGTTCGACTTGAGTCACGTCTTGTCTGTCTTGGTTGAAGCATTAATTTTGAAATATCAGAAACTTCACCTTCTGGCTTATTGGCATTGATTGCTTTCTCAGTATCTTCAAGAAGTATATCCCGTTGGCAGCGTTTCTTCCGATTTCGTAGTTTTTCCGAGAACGGTGTTGAAAATGGTTTCCTCTTCACAGTTGGTGTTGCCTTTTTTTCCAACTTTTTAGGTAATGTTGCACTGCTTGTGCTGGATACATTAGTCAGAGCTGAGTTGAGCAGGATGAATTTCTCATTTTGTAGTTTCATGGTCCACAAATCTACTTCCATTTTATCCTTTTGTAGCTTCAGAATCATTTCTTCGATGTACATTTTGCGTTTGTGTAATTCCATAAGCTTAACATCGATTTCACGAATATTACTCACAGCTTCGTCTCCAAGTGAGCTTTGAGATTTTAGTGAATCAAGGTCTAGCGAAAGCATGCCTAGCGGCGGTTGCATCACTCCCAGATTTCCCATAGAGAATGAACTTTCCATTTCGATGCACTTTTTCTCGCCAGGAGATTTCCACATCCTTGAAGGTGGGCTATTTAATTGTGTAGTGTTATCCCCATCTGAATCGGAATCTGTATCCTGAACAAGATGTCTCTCATTAGCAGATACCCCTTGTGTTGATTTCGCACTTTCAGGGATTGAATCTTCGGCGTTTCTATTAACAACACCCTCGGCTGATGGCAGTGACTGTAAACTTTCATCCGTTTTGCTTTGATGTTTCAGTAGATTATCGTTTTTTGTTGAGCTGGCACTTTTATTTGGTTCTTCGACTTTGTCGGTAACAGACTTCTCCTTATTACAAGTTGAGTTCTCTAATTTCTTTGTGGTACTAACAGGATTAGAACGTTTGCTTCCACTTTGGGATTTTGATGGCGATGTAACAGTGGGGGTGGGTTTGGTTTTTTTCCGTTTTTCCTTCTGTTGTTCAAAAAGACTTAGGATTGCTTTCATAAGAAATTCTAAGGCTTGAGCATTATCGGCAGAGCTGAGGTTACGCTTTAACTTAAGTTTTTCCTTCGGGTCGACAGAGTTCTTATTTTGACTTGCCCGACTTACGCAGACCCCGTAGATGTACTGAAGTGAACTCTTTGTTGTTTTGGAGTACTTTTCTTTATATCGCTTACGTTGAGAAGGTGTCAGGTTTGGCAGGATAAGCTTTTCAAAATTACCCACAACATTTGCCTCAAGAATTCGTTTTTTTCTTCGTCGTCGCTTGTATGAGGACGTTGAACTCATGTTGCTATTGCTGGAAGTGGAACTGGTATCGGAGTCACTGCCTGAACTGGAACTTGACGAGCTTGAAGATGATGAGTTGATTACCACCACATCGCTTATGCTTTTACTTTTTGGACGCTGCTTGGGAGGAAAGACCTCTTTCCTTACTGGAGACACTTTTTCTGTTTGAGATTTAACCTCCTCGAGCATCTTAATTCTGCTCATCAGATCCGGAGATTTGGATTTTTCTTTTACTGGTTGTGTTAATGTTGTATTAGATTTTGGGGCTGTAGCATCGAAGTCAATTGATGGAACTGGTGATTTTGTTGGTGAAGTGGGTTGTGCTGTAGTTTCTTGTTGTGCTTGTACATTATTCAGCTTCGTTTCAGGAATAACCTTTATATCTTCGACAAGAACAATCCCAAAAGCCTTCCTTATTTCGTCTAAAAGTACAGCTGGAATATTCATTGAGTCAACAATCTCATCCGGAACTAAAACACTATTTTCGCTATTCTCTGGAGGTTTAAAGTTCATAGACTTCAGCTGTTGACGGATTTCCTCACGTAACCTCTTTCGGGCTTGAATTTTCAAGGCTGCATCATATTTAGTACCAGAATTGTTTATCACATTTTTAATCCCAACCTTATCCATATTGGCCACACGTTGCACAAGGTTCTCACTAAGACTTCCTGAGCAATCGTCGTTGATGGATTTTTTCCGGCGTTTAACTAGGTTTGGCCTTAGAGCCGGTCTTCCTCTAGAAGGAGTAGTTGGTGCAATTATATCTGTTCGGTGTAGGTCCTGAAGTTCGCTCTTTATTAGTCGGGAAATCGGAATGATTGATATAGATGGAAAGTGATTATCAATGTCAACATTGAGACAGTTTTCTAACTCTGAGTCTGAGGCATCTGGCAATTCACGCTTTAAGTTTAGAAATAACTGTTCGTCACTTAGGAATGCTGGTTCGGGCCTAATAAATTTTATTGGTGCTTCTAATTCAGCTTGTTCCAATTGGTTTCCTATTTCCGAGGTATCGTTAAACGAAAGTTCTCCATGAGGAACGTTTTGATCGAAAGGTTGTTGTTGCAGATTATCGTTTTCAAAATTCGAATAGTGCTGATTTTGCTCTTGAACAGCGTACTGACCTTCCTGATCTTTAAGATCGTTTTGCGGTTTTACAAAATATTCACTATATAGAACTTTTTTAATCGGAAACTCGGTTCTTTGCGTAGATCGTTCCTGTATTTGGTTCAAATCCGCCTGCTCACTATTTGGGTACTTTTCGACGTTTAAAGGATTTCTGTCTTGGTCTTGAAAAAGCTGTTTATTTTCACGGGTTCTTGACTGTTCAGTTGGCGCATCTGATTGCACCACAAGTTCTTCTTCAAAGGAAAATTCCTGATTTTGTGTTTCACCTTCTTCCTCTCGACCAATTATTTGTTCAGGATATTCTGCAATCCAATCTTGATCATCGTCAGGATAGTTCTGATGAGTGGCAGCATATCCAGTGTTCAAAAACTGTTGATTTCCAAAATTGTCTTGAATAAAGTTTTTTGTGCTGGAGTGTGGATAGTCTCTTGTGAAATCAACTTTTTTATAAAGTGTTCTTTGAAATTTGTGGTTGGGTTCATTTGACGTGTTTGTATTTCGTTGCCAAGTTCGATTGCCGAATCTAGGTACTGAACTTTGGTTCCAGTCGTAATTATAGTGATTCCAATTTGATTTGCTTTCATTGTTATGCTGCGTTTATCAAAAAATAAATTTTCCATTGATTAAACATTTGGATAAAAGAATAAGAGTGGTATCATGACTTACTTTATAATCGGGTTCCTCTGAAGGATAACATCGCCTTGAGTGATGCGGTTGGTAATGAAATTTTGACTTTTGATTGTGTCTGGAAAGAAAAAAATTAAATCTCATTTAGTTTCAAATATTTATATGAATTTAATAATGTTAAACAGATTTGTAAAATATTATTGACCAAGGTTTCTATCTCTAGTTGTTGTGGTTAGAGTTATGGCGAGAAAGACCATGCAATAGCAATGCCAGACAACAAACCAATCGGTTTGTAAACGAAGCAGTAGTGTATAACTTGAATTTTGGTTTGGTACAGGATAGGCCATTTGCTTAACGCTTTGGACGATATACTGGATAAACTGGTACACTGGGCAGAAATCGAAAAAGGGCACTCAGACTCTCTATATGGTTCTTTAAACTGAATTTGTCAGTGTTTCCCTTACGCCGGCAGTAAGCAATCTAGAGTCTATCATACTAATGGGCGGCAGTAAGGTCACTGATGTTTTAGAGACGTCGAGAACCATTCGTTTTGTCTACCCGGATTTTGGAGAAACATGTCATCTGGAGTTAGGCTCACATGAAGTTCAACTGTCAATTGAAACGCTAACTGAGGATCCAGGAGTCCTACCGTAGGTTTGGATCTTAAAACCTCTATTTTTAGCTTTGCTTTGCAAGTTATTCTCATATAAACTCAGCTGCCAATTAAAGTCCTAATAAATTATGCAGGCAGTCCTAACGAAGGCTCGGGTATTGAGAAGCTGTCTACCTAGCCTTGTTAATCCTTGAACCCATTGTGTTTAAGGGCCCAATCAAGACTTATAGTTTATTGGCATTATCTCCGCTTTGAAAACGGACACAAGTTCTCCTAAAGAGCAGTTAAACGTATCGGATCATTGTAACAGTTCGTGCCCGATTTGAAAATGAAACACAAGCGATTGCACTTTAAAAAAAAAAAAACAATTTTATTAACCAATTACATAGTCCCCGTTATTTTCTGCAGCTTGCGAATTACGTTTTCATAGAAAATGTGTGATTTTCCTTCAAAAAACATCGTAAGGTAGTTTTCGACAGTTTCGGCGGAACCAAATAGATGAAAATCTGAAAGAGCAAGGTCTGAGGAATACGGTGGGTGCTGAAGGATTTCCCATTTTAACTCCTTCAGTTTTTGTAGCGTTTGTCGGGCGACATGTGGCCTGGCGTTATCATGTCGGAAAATGACGCCTTTTCGATTAGCCCAAACCGGACGATTTTCTCGAACTTTCTCATTAAGCTTAGAGAGTGGCTCCTAGTACTGCCACGATTGTTTCGCTAGGTGAAAGAAGCTCGAAAAAAATTATACCCCTGGAATCCTACCAGATAATAGTACCAATTTGACTCGACGGGATCGAACGATAAATTGACTTCTGATACCATGATCTATCCAATGGTATACCACACGTCCATAAAACAAACAATAGTTGCGTCATACAGCAAACTTTTCACCATGTATGAAGATCGGGTACGAACATTCGCAATAATCCAATTCATATGTAGTTTTCGTCCAGAAAGTAACCAGTGCCATATCCAACCACACATATGTAGGTTTTGGAGCCATCAGTCAATATCCGATTACAATTCTTCCTTGGATTAGATTTTCCCAGAAACTATTCTTGCGCAAAGTGATAGTCAATTTAGTACTTTCGGAGGAATAAAAGTTCTGACGTCACTGCATCAGACGAAGACCAGGCTCATAAGCCAGTCGGCAAACAAAGTCATGAAACACCATGCATATCGTATCAAACACCACTTTTTTTAAACGTAAAATGGATGTAAGGTACAGCCCATGATATGAATAGTAATAGTAGTAATGGTAATATTTGTTTATTCTGTTACAATATTTACAAGTTTAACAAAAATAACAAAAAATAAGCGTTGGCGTTTGCCGTCAGCCGAGAGAAAGAAACTAATAAATTTGTAATTTCTAAAAAGCTTCATTTATAATTTGTAGCCTATAATTCAATCCATATTTTAGAAAGTTGTGTAAAGTGTTCCTTTGTTCCCAGATTGCACAGTGTAGATTCGTCTCCTCCGTTGTTTCTGGATGGCATATAGTTCAGGTGAAAAAGTTCGCCTCTGGCTTTGAATATCGTTGAGATGGACTCTACGCTGTTCCGGTCATTAAAGTAGCTGTTTTCCCCAAGTTCATGCTGTAGTATTCTGTACGTGGATCTTGATTGGCTTTGTTGACTTTGCGTCTCGAAGAGCTCCTGTGTTGAGTAGTGGATTTTTTTAAGCATTTCGTTTAGTGTGCTCTCCCAGTTTGTTTCATTTCCGATTAGTTCGTGCAAAGGCACATTGTGTTCTTGGCTGAGCCTTGACCATTTCGCAAAGAAATTAAGGTTTCGGTTTTTAAGATACATAACTTGTGGGGAAGACGATGACTTGGTTGAGCAAAAACTTTTCTGATATAGAGGAAGTGCAGTCTAAGCGTGAAGATATGTAGCGTTGGTAGTCCAGTTTTCAAATGTAACATGTAAGTTGGTGTATTTTCAGGCAGCCTAAACAGTTTCTTTAGGAAGTACGTTTGGAGTTTTTCTACCTCTTCAAAATGCCAAGCCCCCACACTTGTGCTGCATAGCACATTATTGACCTCATTACCGCCTCGAAAATCTTGTACTTCACACTTGGTGCAACATTCCTTTTCCTCAGAATTCCATTCCAGTTCCATTTAATCGCACGTTTAGATTCTTTCAGTTTCTCTAGCAGGTGTTTTTTTAAAGGATGCCTGTGAGGTAACCAGAACTCCGAGGTTCCTATATCCAGTTCCACGTTCTGCCAGGTCCATTTTTCATTCCTTGCGTGACGCCGCCAACCATTTCGAAAAATCAAGACTTTGGATTTGCTGGTATTAACTTGCAGTTTCCACATACGGTAATACTGTTGCAACTTGTTAATCATAATTTGGAGCATGCTTGGGATTTCTGCGAAAATTAGGATGTCGCCGGCGTAGAGTAAGAGTTTTATAGGAAATCCCTCAAGAGGCAACCCGCCCGGAAGAAATTCAACTAGATCATCCAAAAATATTGAAAACAGAAGAGGATTCAAAAGACATCCTTGCTTTACTCCAGAGTTTGTTTGGAACCGATTAGACAAGATATTCCAGTCCCACACCGCCGCTGTATTGCCTTCGTAAAACTGTTGCAGCACCTTTAGAACTTTTGTTGAGACTCTTATGTTGCTGAGTTTAAGAAATAGTGATCTTCTAACGATGGAGTCAAAAGCCGCCTTAAAGTCTACAAAGAAAGTGTATAGTTTTTTTCCTCGGTCCAAGTAAATCCGAGCGATGTTTGTGAGAGTAAATATGTTGTCAATCGTGGAGTACACCTTACTGAACCCGGCTTGAAACTCGCTTAGCAGGTCGTTTTCACATATCCAGGTTGTTAAGCGCTCCAAGATGACTCCTGTAAAAATTTTGGTAACAGCATTTAGAAACAAAATCCCTCTATAGTTGGATGGATCATTTGGATCTGCTTTCCTGAGAATCGGAAAAATTATACTTTTTTTGAAAGCTTCTGGAACTTAGCCGGTTGTAAATATATAATTGTATATTTCCGTGAACTTCTGCAGGAAGTGGTTAGTTGCATTTTTGAAGAACTCATAAGTAATACGATCTTCGCCTGGGGCCTTATTCAAGCGGCACCTATCTATAACTTTTTCAACTTCCTGTAGGGTTATGGGGGAGTCTAAGGAGTTTACTTCGGAATACGGCAGTGCAAATTGTATTTCATTCCAGTCCACTGGTGGATTCAGCAATTTTTCGAAGTATTCCGCCAGAGTAGTCGCTTCAACCTTGATTCCTTGGGTAAATAACGTACCGTTCAATGCTTTAGCCAATTTCCAAAAGGACTTGCTGTCTTTGGTGTGCTCACGTTTTAGCGACAAATTATTTATGTAGAGTTTTTGGTTTTCATGGCTTATGATTTTAAAACTTCTGTTTGCTTTCTGGTACATACGTTCTATGTGGTCGGTGCCTATGCGTCTTAGCAGACGAAGGTAGGCGAATGATTTTTTTCTGGCTTTTTCACATTCCCAATCATACCAGAGCTGCCTTCCGGATCTTTTAGTTTCTGTTTGCAAGGGTTTAGCTGCGTTCAAGATGCAGTTCGTGAGGATTTCCGTACCTCTAGCAGATTCGTTATTTTCCATATTATTGATTTCCAGAGTAAGATTCGCTTTGTACCTTTCTAAGATTCCGTCTTTCCAGCGTAGTGATATGAATATGGGAGATTCATCAATGCATCTCGAGCAGAGCAAGGCAAGCCTAGGGAAATCCACACGCTGCCGTGATAGATGCGGTCTTGTAAAAGCAGCAATGACGTATTTTACTGAAAGCTTGTTTTACCTGCCAACCGACTCATAAAATACAATTAGTTTTATCTTATCTTCCAAAGGACCCTCCTCGGTGACAAGTCGCATGTCTTGTCCAAAGCCGACAGCATTTTAGAGTTATTCGACGTGACATGTTTAGTTCAAAGGAGTTCGTTATCCATGATCACACTTAAATACTTTGCTCCGTTGAAGCAACGGATGGTAATGCCTTTAAGCACTAAATGAATGAGATCAGTCAGTGCTCGACTCGTGCTCGTGCTCTTCAACAGGAAGAAGGTCTGAAGCTCTTGGCGAGCGTGTAGTCATCATTTCCGATTTTCCATCTAAAGGCTCTTACTGTTCGCCAGGGGTGGTATTTATGACAGTCCCAAGATTATGGTAAAGATTCTCTTGAAAGTTGCCAGCAGCTGGTCTACACCTTTTGTAGTATAAAGGAAAAGCAACAGCGTAATTGATGGCCTTATCCGTCACCACAACTGATAACAAATACGCATGTTGTGTAACTCACCGAAAAGTTTATAGAACCGATAGATGGCGTTCACAACTGCGAGATTATGTTGTCAGACAAAATCTCTTCTACAGAAACTACATATAGCTCCATAATCGGATAGTTATTCAATTCATTGGAAGAGTCACATAAGCCTTTTCACGATAACAACGCGAAAAGTGATTAGTGGAAAATGTAGAAATAAGAATTCAAGTACTCAACTTTGGTTAATAGTACCTGACATTTCATAGATTTTCTTTCCTTCAAGGGAGTGGAAATTCGGAAAATTATATCGCTGAAAAAAAATATAGATCGATACGTGTCTTCAAAAAAGATGTTTAGATTGTTTTTGCGTACAAAAGTATATTCATTTTGTTTCACAAAAGCGTGTGTCATGTTGTAATTTATCAATACCTAAAGAAACAAATAAACTTTCAGCACACACTGTGTCTATTTCCACTTGATTGAGTTTTGAGTTTTCCCTCTCTTAACACTCAGTAGAATGGTGTATACCCTCAAATTTAAAACCTGCCAAAAGGAAGAAGAATCCTTTCTCCGTACGTGTTTTGCATAGCAAATATTGTCGCACCTATCGGCGCCTGCAGATATCTTACTAATCAGGACGAAATAACCATACTTCATGCCACCACCAGCACCAACACCACCACAACAATGCCACAGTCAGAATCCTTGAAATGGAACCTAATTTGTGATTTACCTCAATTTGCTTGCCATTCAAAAACTTTGCCCAAGTCAAAACTTTTCTGCTCCGACAAAAATACCCATGAAATATTTATCGCTGTGATTAATGAAAATATTTACCAGGCAGTATGAAGTTGAAGCTCTCTAACCAGAAACCAAGTCACGTCACGCCCTCAAGTCAGGTGCGAAACTTCTTGCACCTTCCAGCGCCCCGTCACAAAGACGGCGAAAGAAAAGTTGGAATTTTAAATCATTACAAACAAAGGACATGCATTTTTAAGCGAATTAATTCAAAGGAACATTTTTTAATTAGTTTACGGCACAAAGATTTGTGGCGTAGCGCTATCCCCTCATTCACTGGCACTGGCGCCTCCTTTTGCAGGATTTATTAAAATTCTCTTTCTAATTTTCTGTGTTTCTTTCGCTGGGCTCTGTGTCTTGGGTTATAAATTTTAAATCTGTTAAATTAATCCTGATTTCTCTTTTTGTTGGGTGGTCGGCGGAGGTGAAAACATAGGCCGCGTTGATTGCATTAACAATTCTCTTTTTTTTTTGTTTTTTTTTTCTGACTAAACAAGTTAAGATTTTAGGAGAGCACTGTCCTGAATTTGTGCCCCCCTCCACACAAAAAAAACAACCAATTATCGAGGCTCCGCCAATTAATGACGTTGTCTTATAAAAAGCGGGGGCAGAGCAAAGTACTTGTCTTATTGTAACGGTTTTCTGAATTGAAAGTCTCTGAAGGTTGCTACGAATTGACCATTCACAAGCGCGCGCTCAAGGGGTTTTTGTAGCCTTAAAATGTTTGTACACAGCGCGGGCGAAGGAAATTTAGAGAGGAAGAAAGGACAGGTACCGATGTACATTGTTTTTAAATGTTTGTAAGTTATAATGACCAGGAAACACACAGATCGGCAGGGCATTCCATAAGCGAGTTGTACGGCTTAGGAAAGAATCACGATATTTTAGAGTACGTGCGAAAATGGGCTTGAGGGTATACTGATGAGTATTCATAGCGAGAAGGGTGTTACGGTTGAAGGTTTGAATGGGCGGAATGCTACTGGCGATTTCAATGGAGCACTGGTGGTGGAAATAGGAATAAAAAAAGGTGAGACAGGAGGCATTGCGAGTTTTATCGCACGGTTTTGAGTCCTACCTAGCAGGTTCAGAGATGTTTTAGGAGCACCCGACCAGATGTGGGTGTACTCTAATTTTGGGCGGATGTATGACTTATATGTATGTTGTGGCTAGATCAGAGGGGGTAAAATATTTCTTACATCGCTTGAGGAAACCTGCACATTTCGCAGCATTTTTGACGACATCGAATATGTGGTCATTCCAACGTAAGTTGTCACTGTCACACATACCTAGAACGGAAAGTTTATCGGTTTCGACGAAGCAAATGCCATTCATGGATAATGGCTGGGTACTTGAATTTCGCTTTAATGACAGCAGACAGCATTGCGTTTTGGAAGCATTAAATTCTACTCTGTTGATAGTTCCCCAATTGGATATGCTGTTAATATCGGAATTTAATAAGCTTAACATACGCTGCCGTTCCCGTTCTACAGCCGAAAGCAGAGTGTACTGTCGTCAGCAAACGAATAAATTGGATTAGAAGTAGCAGACAAGAGATCATTAATGAAAATTAAAAAGAGTGTCGGAGACAGAACGGAGCCCTGGGGCACACCAGCATTTATTTTGTGAATATCAGACTTGAAACCATCCAAGACAACTTGAATTGAACGTTCCGAAAGGTAATTTCTAATCCATTGAAGAAGAGAGTCATCGATGTCGAAAGCACGCATTTTCCACAAAAGAGCCTGATGCCAAACTCTGTCAAGCGCCTTAGAAATACCAAGTGCAAAAATCTTGCTTTCGCCAGATTGATGTACGCTTTGGTTCCACTGTTCGGTGAGACATGCCATCAAATCACCAGTGGACCTGTTAACAAGTTTTCGTGTTTCGAGATATTCCATGAGCTGACGGTAGCGTTTCCATGATCTTGGAAAGAAGGGACGTAAGTGCAATGGGTCTGTAAGAGGAGAGAGAGGAAGATTCGCCTTTTTTAGGGACGGGCTGGACAAATGCTGTTTTCCATCTGTTCGGAAAGAGTCCTAAAGAGTAGGATTGATGAAAAAGCTTACGCAGTGGTTTTGAAAGCGTGGAAGAACACCTCTTCAGAAGAAGGGGAGATATACCATCTGGTCCGGCGGATTTATGTATGTTGAGATCTTTAAGTACTCTTGAGTCTGAAAGTGGATTCGTCCCATTGTAGATTCGACGCACTCAAATGTAGGCGGGGACAAAGCACAATCTGGGAGTGTTCAACTAGCCACAAAATGTGCGGCAAGCAGATTGGCCTTGTCTAAGGAGCTGACAGCTTGAATGTCATTGTAAATGAGCGTTGGGATAGAGGATGAGGCAGAATTTCTAATGTTTTTGACGAACGACCAACAATTTTTACTGCCTTTGGGTTATTGGAGTATTTTTTGCCTCAGTTTTTGGTCGTATTGCAATTTCACTCGCTTGAGAAAAACTTTGCAGTCATTTCTGGCTCGTTTAAACTTTTTTCGGTTTCCTCTGTCGGCTTGGTATTGTAGGACCGAAAAAAAACATTTCTCTATCCCTGACAGCCTCTTCACAGCTCGAGTCGTACCAAACCTTTTCTTTTGGTTTGATACTTTTCATACTTTTCATGGATAAAGCATCTCATTCCAAAGAGAATAGTTTCTGTGACCATGTCAGCAGCGGCATCCACGTCGTTATAGAGGAAACAAAACGACCAGTTAAAATTTCTAAAGAAGTTGTTAAGTCCGCCCCAATTGGCTTTATCGTATTGCCATGCGGTTCTTTTAGGCATCTTTTCTCTAACTGATATGACACAAAGGTCCGACGAGCCTGAAGGGGAGAGCACATCAACGGAGTACTTATCAGAGTGAGAAGTTAAAAACAAGTCCAGGGTGTTGGCGGTATGACTATCAACGTCTGGTATTCCTGTGGGCTCATTTACAAGCTGGGTCAAGTTATTTTCCGCAGCGAAGATCACAACGTCCTTCGGGTGTTGTCCAGAATGTCGAAGCCAACCAGAATTGTACATATTGAAATCGCCCGTAATAACGATTTAAGTATGAGTTTTAACTGGCAGCACTATTTCTACAGATTGTTTATTTGACAGTTGAAAGTTGATTTGTAATGCCATTTTACGGTGAATAGGTTAACCCCAGAACAACGTGTGCAAATTGTGCACACTTATTTTGAAAACCATGATTCGGTTCGCCTAACTTATCGTGCGCTACATCCATTTTGCGGTCGACATAATTGTCCATCTGAACAAGTTATTCGGAACACGATGAGTCGTTTTCGCACCACGTACACTCTAGTGCAGTGCGAACAGAAGAAGTTATTGCCGTTGTGGACCGGAGTGTTGAGGAAAATCCGAATGAGTCGATTCGCCATCGTGCACAGCAATTAGAGCTATGCTCATCCAATTTGTGGAAGATTTTACGGAAAGATCTTGACTTAAAAGCTTATAAGATCCAGCTTGTGCAAGATTTGAAATCGCGTGACCATTATACGCATCGTAGGTTCGGTGAATGCGCCGAAAACATGATTCAGCTGGATCCTCATTTTCAACGCAAAATTCTGTTCTCCGATGAGGCCCATTTTTGGTTAAATGGATTTGTAAACAAGCAAAATTGCCAAACCTGGAGTGGAGAAAACCCAGAAGCCTTTGTCAAGATGCCCATACAACCATTAAAACTCACTGTTTGGTGTGCATTATGGGCTGGTGGAATCATCGGTCCATATTTCTTTAGGGACAATGCCGGCCAGAATGTTACCGTCAATGGAGAGCGCTATAGAAACATGATTTCTGACTTCTTCACTCCTCAGTTGAATGGCATTGCTTTGGTTTCAACAAGATGGCGCAACATGCCATACGGCGCGCGACACAATCAATTTATTGCGGGAAACATTTGGACCTGTTAACTGGCCTCCACGATCCTGTGATCTCACACTTTTAGATTACTTTCTTTGGGGGTATATGAAGTCACTAGTCCATGCCGATAAACCAGAGACGTTGGACGATTTGGAAGTCAACATTCGACGTGTTATTGCTGATATACGGCTCCATTTGCTCGAAAAAGTTGCCGAAAATTGGACTTCAGGATTGCGCTTCGTCCAAGCTTGCTATGGTGCGCATATGCCCGATATCATATTTAAACACTAATGGTATAAAATTATCTATTAAATAAAGCTAATATCATAGACATTAACATTAGCTCTAAGTGTTTTATTTCATATTGAATTTGTATAACTCTAAAAAAAACACCCTTTACACATGATTGACTGTAAAACATAATTTTTATAAAATATGTAGTTTATTTAAAAATGGCGGTTGTGCGTTTCTCAGATGACCTCTTTTTTTTGGAAGGGTCTACGGCCGTACCAACAGCTCCTGTAAATTTGGATTTATGATAAGTCACTAAATTTGTTTTTATTGTACATAACAACAGCTACGTACTTCTGTACGTAGGATTCCTCAACTTCTTAGTGTTCAATTTATGATGTTGCCTTTCGATCCTTACACACGCTATCAATAGTTGCGCAATCAACCTCAATACCGATGAAAATGTCTTGTGTGTGCTCCTTCTGGTCAAGTGCAAGCTCGATCATATCAACTGAGGTGCAACCGCGTATACGATTTTTTAAAACTTACGACTCTTCGATCTTGCATCTTTCCTTTTTTTGGGTGTCTTATAGTAGCATTAAGATTAAAAAATAGTTAAACAGTGTCGACGTGACCCCACAAGATTATACTCTAGCTGGTACTCCAATAGGGATAATCCACCCGTCGTCTTCTCGACCGCGAGTGAGTGAGTATCTCACTTTGTTTTATCGATATTTCCACAACCAGTGCTCCATAGAAATCACCAGTAGCATTCCGCTCCTTCAAACTTTTAACCGTGGCTCAAGTGGTAGCGGACTGGCTTCCAAATCGAAAGGTTCGGTGTTCGAATTCCAGCCTCGCCCGAAAGACATATCATCCATTTTTCCAGTTGACTAAAATCAAGTAAGACGAGTAGTTGACCAGAAATCAATATCTAGCCAACTTCCACTAAGAATTTAGTCTTCCCATTAAATGTTGTGGATGCCACCCATAGAGCGAAATAACCACTGACCCCAAACATCTTTCTTTCTCTCTCTATCCCATTTTCCAAAAAACTTAACACATGCTGAGGCATTATAAGTGTATTCATACCCACTTGAGTGTTAAGTTCTTTAAAAAAAAAAAACCCATATTGCTATAAATGCTCATCAGTTTACCCTCAAGCCCACTTTCGGGCATACTCTATCGTGATTCGTTCCTAAGCCTTACAACTCGCTTATGGAATGCCCTTTCTAGCTCCTTATTTCCTAGTCATTATAACCTTCAAACATTTAAAACCAACGTTTACCGGTACCTCTCCTTCCATCCTCCCTGGCTCACTTTAGCCCGCGCTGTGTGCAAGGTTTTTAAGGGTACTTAAATCCCTTGAGCGCTCGCAAATTATAAAAAAAAGCCCCAGGTGGCTTATGCGGTGACCAAAAGTTGCTAGGTCTTTCGTCATAGATCGCTCGGGTGGCTCTTTTTACAACTCATTCGCTGTAGATTGGGCTGAAACGATGGAGAGAGTACCGAAGAGGTTCAGCCTGTTGAACAGTATCATAATAGACAGGTGGTCCGCCAGAGGGCTGTTTATGACACCCTTTTTCCGGAAACCGAGAAAGTCTAATAGTCTTCAGAAAAAGGACTCCCTGAATAACTATCGTCTAAGAGACAGTTAAAATGCAAACGAAAACGCACCGGGAAGTGAATATTTTATTCCTCGAGCGGCGATGGAGAAGAGAAACAGATCGGCGGAAGCGACACACACTCAAACCAGAGTTGGTCCAAATACGAGTAAATCTTGACCAAGATGTGATTACACGTTGGTGGATGCAGATTATCCTATTAAGACAATACGAGTATACGACAGCCTCAGGTTCTGCGAGTTAAAAAAAAACTTTTTTGGATATAAGGTTTAAAAAACAAATTGGAGATGCGGGGCATCGATCCCCGTACCTCTCACATGCTAAGCGAGCGCTCTACCATCTGAGCTACATCCCCGTTGAATGAAGTACAGTTACTGATCAGTAAATGGTCACTACTGTAAAGCGAATAAACCCAGCATAAAACGTGTATCTGTTGAATATCAATTAATCTTTTATCCGCACCCGCGAAAGTAATTCGAGCCAGTTGAAAATACAATGGCCAGATAATTTCAAAGATATGCGGACAGGTCTGCTTTTGAGTTTTGCTTTCGAGACATATTCGTCAAGTTTTTTTTTTTTTTTTATTAAACCTCTTATTTGCTTCTTCGGCTCATTATTTTCAGCACAATGTTTGTATGTAAATGGCAGTTAATTTTCTTGATATGACAACCTATAAAATAAACAAAAAAAAATTATATCTTTTCTAAACATTTAAAACTCCCCCCCCCATCGTTTTTAAATTGACAACAATTATCCTAAATTAACCCAAAGCTGTTGTGAAACAATATTATCAACAAGATCTTAATTGTATCCACTAAATTCTAAGCGCACATGCAACAATTAGTTGAGCGAAACAAGAAGACTTAAACGTTTTCATATTTACGACAACAAATAAAAGTCACGATGATACTCGTATCTAACAACTTTCCCGGGAAGAAAAACGGGGAAGGAGGAGAAAATTCAATCCCTCTAGACAGACGATATATACGAGTACAAGCAATAAGATTTCGCCATTTTTATTGTAACTCTTGCTCTAATACGAAGGTAGCGTGGGTGCCGAATGAGGATGCTCATTCCATTGTTGTTAAAAAGGAGAATCCTCGACTTGAGATGTTTCGCAAGAAACCATGATGGGGTGGGTACGACTGGGGATGGAGTCACGTTTTGCCTTTTTTAATTGACTTCTGTGACATTTCTCAGCGAGGATTTGAAAGAAACCTGACGAAACCGAAAAAGAAATACAAGGAGATACGAGAACACGTCTGAATTATTTTTAGTGTAGTTAGTGTATTTTTTGTGTAGTTATAGTTTTATAGTGCAAGGTACCACAGTACTAGATATAAGTACTCGCAGTATTATTGATACAAAAGTAATCTTCCTATTGTGCAGGTTTTACAATTGAACCACCAGTTGGAAGAAGGGAATAAATACATCTGACCTTACTTTTGGCAAAACGCAAAAAACTGAATAACTTCTTTATATGACAGTTCTCATATTTTGGACATATGGATAAAATAAGGTTTTCAATGTTTTGAGTCGCATGAGATACATTTTTTGTTTCTATCGCTTCCTAGTAGCTAGATATATCGTGTGAAGAAGGATTTATTTCATTCTTCCAGCTGAAAATGTAGATTTCAAAGATAAAGCTTAAATTATAAAAAATAGACAAAGTTATTAAAGGAATAGGGTTTTGAATAATATAGGGTGAATGCCTCGAACTCCAACTTTTTAAAATGCTATTTTTTTATTTTTTGATAAATTTTATTGTGCCAGAGCAAAAAATGTTGGAAAATACATCAATTTTCAAATTGTATCAGTAGTTTTCAATATGTCCACCTTTGGCACGAATAATGGCCTTGAGATGGCCGAAAAAAGCATCGCACGCTGCACGCAAGTGGCTCTGCGGAATTTTGGCCCATTCCCGGACCAAGTGCTTGTTTGAGGTGGTCCAAACTTTGGTATTTTTTAGTGCCAACCTTCGCCTTCCATTGTGTCGAAGAAATGAAGTGTGAAACATTGTTTTTTAACCAATCTTGGTTGACGCGCGCTTTGTGAGACGGTGCCGAGTCTTGTTGAAATGTTCATGGTCTCCGACCGAAATGACTGTTTGCCCAAGGCTTCAATACTGCCTCTAAGACAGTTTCACGGTATACGATCGCATTAATTTTGACGCCACGGTCCAAAAATACGAGCGGAGAGCGACCATCGGCGAGTATGGCGGCCCAAACCATCACCATCGGTACTGGCTGCTTTCTGGTGGCCGTCCGAAGGTGAAAATTTTCGAAGGACCTCTCTGGCAAGTAAACTCGATAACAAATGGCGACTCATCGGAAAGAACCAAATTCGGCAACTCACCACTTTCGTGCAAGCGTAGCAACTCCTTCGCTCTTTCGACTCTAACTTTTTTCTGTTGCGGTGTAAGATCGTGTGCTTTTTGGAACTTCAATGGCTTGAGCCCAAGCTCATTTCTCAGTATGTGTTGCATCCTTTCCAACGAGCCATTTTTCTTCCACTTCGACGCGGATTTCGCTCAATTCGAGCCTTCACTTTCCGAACCATTTCTGCCGATGTTGTAGTTTTTTTATGACTACGTCCATGGCGTTTTGCAACGTTGCCAGTATCACGGTAACGAGCTATGGTTCGAGACACAAATGATTTATTCACGTTAACGTGCTGGAGGGCTCTAACGATAGCTACTTGTGGTTTTCCAGCCAAATATAAAGCAATCACACTATTACGTTTTATTTCCATCGTGGATAAACATTTTTCAACACAACTGAGACGCAAATCCTTTAAAAGGCTTGTAAATATTGGGTCTACAAGTAAGTTTCCAGCGTTTTTTTTTCCAAAATTTGAAGTTTTATTATGAAAACATAGTTACAATGCTTTATTCAAAGTATCGTCCATCGGAAGCTACAACTTTGCCCCATCTTTCTGGCAATTTATGAATTCCGGACCAAAAAAATTTCTAGTCTTTCGAGCCCAAGAACGTATCGAGCCAATTTTTGATTTCCTCTACTGAGCTGAAGCGTATTCCCGTAAGAGCGTTCTGCATCGAACGAAACAAGTGGTAGTCAGATGGTGCCAAGTCTGGACTGTAAGGCGGGTGAGGCAGAATTTCCCATCCACTATTTTCCAAATAGTTTTTCACCGAAACCGCAACATGTGGCCGAGCGTTGTCGTGATGAAAAATGACGGACTCATGCCTGGTCTCATATTCTGGCCGTTTTTCTTTTAATGCCCGCTTCAAACGAATTAGTTGGGTTCGATGTAATGGTCATTTGATGGTTTCACCACTCGGAAGCAGTTCGTAGTATACGACACCCTTTTGATCCCACCATATGCAGAGCATGACCTTATTCACGTGAACATTTCGTTTCGGCGTCGATTGGGCGGGCTCGCCGGGCTTTGTATACGATTTTCTGGGTTTAGGATTATTATAATAAATCCATTTCTCATCACCAGTGACAATACGATGCAAAAATGATTTATTTTTATACCGCTGCAGTAACATTTCGGCCATGCAAAATCGCCGTTCGACGTCTCTTGGCTTGAATTGGTACGGCACCCAGTTTCCAACCTTTTGAATGAATCCCAGTGCTTTTAGGCGCAGGAAAACGGCTTGTTGCGTGACGCCCAATGATGCAGCAAGTTCTTCTTGAATCTGACACGGATCCTTATCCAGTAAAGCGTCCAATTCCTCGTCTTCAAAACTTTTCGGCTTTCCGGGGCGATCTTTGTCTTCAACTCCAAAATCACCACTTTTGAACCGTTTGAACCACTCGCGGCACGTCGATTCACCAATACATTCCGCCCCATAAGTTTCCGAAAGCAAACGATAGGCCTCAGCCGCACTTTTCTTCATATTAAAGAATAAAAGCAGCGCTTCCCGCAAATGACGTTTATTTGGCTGGAAACTTGTCATGATTTTGCTCGATAAAATGTACGACACCGATAGAACTGCTCAAATATAACGCTGAAAAGTTGTTGACAGATACAAAACCTACAAATAAAACACATGGGGTCTGACATTTCTGCCCAGGATCCATTGGTGGCGCCATCTCTGACAAACGCTGGAAACTTACTTGTAGACCCAATAATAAAATTATCTGTCATATGTCAAAATTTGAGCTCATTGTCAGGAAGGGTTTGGAAATTATAGCAGTTTATGTTTGTATCTTTAGACCTTAACTAGACCTCGTATGTTCCAATAGAACTGAAAATAAAGGACAAAGTGAAAAAATCTATTGGAAAGCCATTTATTGAAAATGTTCTTGTAACGTTTAATTTTTTCTATTGCTCTTCTTCTTCAGCCGCTTCAGTAGCAGTAGTAGGCCAGGTCAATATGTTCATGTAGAACTCCTATTTATCGTCCTCTATATACTTAACAATTTTACGAATATTTTCCATCTTTTTATAGTTTATTGGTATCTTATCCAAATATGCTTTTGTGGTAGGTAGTGCTGGTGTTACGTCATCCTTCTGGAGCAAGAAAGTTAGTTTAAAAAGTCCATCAATATACTCCGAGTCTTCCAAGTAGCCCTTAGATTCTGAACAGTATGTCAGATGTCTGTACTTTGAAATCATGTACATGGAATCCTTAGAAACTGACTTGCAAGTTTTCTTGAAAAAATGTACTTTTAAAATCAAGTATGTCAGCGGAAGTAATGCTTGTCACTTTCAATCATGCTGTTATACTCCAATGGAGTGTAAATTCGATCTACTCGTATTTTTCGGATAAGCCGTTTAGCTGTCCCAAAATTTCGATCGCACTGTAAGAACAAGTGACATCGTACGGGAAAGTATTGGTATATCTTCTTAACGTAGCCCAGTGAAACCAGGTGTTGGAAAAATCTTATGAGGATTATATTTGTGGTTTGTTTTCCCAAGCTTCACTGAATATGTGGAGTTCCTGAATGGCAGGATCAAGATTCTGAATGTTGTTCCATAAAAAACTGCACACGTCGTCAGGTCCTCGCCTAGCTTCACCCTCATGGTACGTATAAAAATCTGCATTGTTTGTCTTCAGATTATGAACGCAAAAGACATAGCCATAGTTTTCTGAGGTAAAACATTTCTTGCACTGGGATCTTTATCAAGGGCAGACTCTGCATGTAATCGAAAACAAGCGCTCCAACTTCTGCTCTTTCACGACACAAGGCTTTTATTTCTGGCTATTTCTTGTACAACTTTTTGGCACGTCTGAAGTGTATAATTTTTTCTGCGGTCGCTACACATTTAATACTATCATTCAGCGTTCCACTATTTATTTTTGCACTGAGCTAATCGCATGTAGAACGAACGTCAGCTTGTTCCTGTCCAAAACGATATGAGTAGTTTGTATGGAAATACTTTCGGTACAAATCATATACCACGATGCTAGCATGCTCAGGGTACTTACTGCAGAATAGCTCATGCATTATTTTAATGTTGAGTGAAGCATTCAAATACTCAATATGATTGCGATTCTTTCAGTGGGAAGGATCGGATATACTCATTGATTGCTACGATTGCATTGGCAGGCAAAGAATTTGTACGCGTAAGATGTTTTCCGCGCTGATTTATCGGCACTCTTCCTTCAGCAACGAGTGAACTTTACTTGACACAGTGTACAGAATGGAGAAAGCTTGCCTGCAAACTCTTTTCTTTTCATTTACCAGCAAGACGTAATATCGGAAGGCGTTGTCACGTTTCGTCGGGTTGTTGTTATTAGTCCGTCTTCGAGCCACTGGTCGTTGTTCTATAAGCCCCATAAAAACTGTGTACAGCTCCTTCTTTGGCCGCCCATTGGGTCTATAACTTAACTTGTAACTTGTATTCATGCGTTGGAAAGCTACTGTCATTGTACGTCATTTCAGTATACGTCATTCATTTGAAGCGTAAACAACAATATTTTTTTTTCACTCAAATATGTCGAACTTTGTGCCTGAAAAAGTGTTTTTGCGGGGAGTTCTTCTTCATTACTTTAATATGAAGAAAACTGCTGCCGAAAATCATCGTATTTTGGTGGAAGTTTATGGTGAACATGCGCTAGCTGTGCGAACGTGCCAAAAGTGGTTTGTACGATTTAAAAGTGGTGATTTTGACTTGGAAGACGATGAACGTCCTGGGCAGCCAAAAAAGTTTGAAGATGAAGAACTGGAAGCATTACTCTATGAAGATTGTTGCCAAACACAAGAAGAGCTCGCAGAATCTTTGGGTGTCACTCTAGCAGCCATTTCAAAACGTTTAAAAGCAGCTGCATATATTCAAGCAAGAAAATTGGGTTCCACATGAACTCAAGCCGAGAGACGTCGAAAGGCGGTTTTGCATGTCCGAAATGCTGCTGGAAAGACACAAAAGGAAGTCATTTTTGCATCGGATTGTTACTGGTGATGAAAAATGGATCCATTACGACAACCCCAAGCGCAAAAAATCATATGTGAAACTCGGCCAACCAGCCAAATCAACGGCAAAGCCGAATATCCATGGCGCGAAGGTAATGCTCTGTATTTGGTGGGATCAGATGGGTGTGCTGTATTATGAGCTGCTAAAACCGGGTGAAACCATCAATGGACAACGGTACCGAACACAATTAATCCGTTTGAAGAGAACAGTGGCAGAAAAACGCCCGGAATATGCGACCAGACACGAGGCAATAATTTTCCATCATGACAACGCTCGGCCCCACGTTGCTATTCCGGTTAAGAATTATTTGGAAAACAATTATAGTCTAGACCTTGCCCCTTCTGACTACAATTTGTTCCGGTCGACGCAGAACGCCCTCACTGAAATACGGTTCACATCAGAACAGAATATCAAAAATTGGCTTGATTCATTCTTGGCTGCCAAGCCGGCGCAGTTCTTTTGGGATGGGATCCACAAATTGCCAGAAAGATGGGAAAAAGTCATAGCTTCAAATGGGCAATACTTTGAATAATACTATTGTACATGTTTTTCTTAAATAAACGTTCAAATTTTGAAAAAAAAACCGCACGAATTAAGTGTTTGAGAGAAAAAAAGGCCAATGGAGAAGAAAGTAATGGAACGTGGATCGTGGTTTTATCAGCTTTCTCCAGAAAAAGAGTTTTCGCAAATATTTTGATATGCTCTTTGCATCGTTATAGTTGACATTTACCAGTTCGAATGTTCATCGAATGCAAAAGTTGTTGATTTGATTGTTGCAAACTGGCCAGTTTTTAGTAAATCATTTGAAGTGTTTATTCTCTGCTTTCTTTATCACGACACGAAGACGTTTCATAACTGAACTTTTACGGCTGGAAGTGTTAAATTTTGGTGCTTTTTTCGCTGTAATTGCTTGTTACTGCCTTGCGGCGATATTTGGAAAAAATAATCGAATGTTTTAATAAAATCCCTGTGAACTCCTTTCAAATTTCTTTCACTGCACATTTGACAATTCATTATGAAAAATTTATTTTAAACTAACGGCATTCGGGAAGCAAAACTGTAGAGCCAGTTCTGGGAGCACTCAAAATTCGGATAACAGAAGTTTAAGCAGAAAAAGACATGAACATGAAGTACAGCGTAATGGAAAATATAAGAAGCGTAATCGTATAAATGCTTTAGTTCCACAGACCAAAGATGTAGAAAACCAGAGTGACAGTATAGCCGTTTATGATATTTATTTATTACTAAGGAGATTACAGCTTACGAGACAGCGGATTAGGACAACACCCTGTGAAAATTGTAGATGAGATAAGAATCACCTGAGGAGAAAGAAGAAGCACACTGCGATAATGTTTAACCACCTGGACCACAACGCGACGCTCCTAAGTACAATACAAATTATATCGTTTCTAAGCAGACATTTCATCCAGCTACGGTTCGAAGACGAGCAATCAAAAACGACTTAAAAAGTTACAGGTCTGCAAAAAAGCCTACGCTTAAAAAAATTGTTTTTAATTATTAGGTTAAATGCATCTGAATTAGTCCATAGACAAATGGAGAACTCTCCGTTTCAGCGACGAATCTAAGTTCAATCTGGTCAATTCGGATGGTATGTCAACAGTAAGACATCGGAAAGGAGAGAAACTCAATCCTCGGAACTGCAAAATTACATCAAAGCATGGAGGTGGTAGTGCGATGGTGTGGACATGTTTTTCATGTTACTGTCTTTCACCAGAGTGATAATGGATCGTTTTAATTATAAAGATATTATGGAGACGAAAATGATGCCCCATGCTGAATGGAATATGTCACTTCGATGGGTGTTTCAGCACGATAACGACCCGAAGCATACTTCGAAGGTGGTAGAAGATTGGTTAAAAGACTATAATGTGCAACTCCTTGATTGGCCGGCACAATCATCCCATTGAAAACCTTTTCGGGATACTAAAACGACGGGTTGCTGGGGAACATTTCATGAATAGGCGAAAACTGTTTCAAGCATTAATAATTTAATGGAAAAAAATACCGCAAACCACAATTCCAAATTTAATATCTCCGATGCCACGCAGATGTGATGATTATATACCCATAGTTCTTGTTTTTGTTGCAGGTCTAAGTTTCTAGTGCAGTTCAGCTTACAAGAACAATCACGCCCTGTACTTAACCTAGGCTCTATAAGTCTTTGGGACGTAACGCTTTTGTATGGCTCCCCACGTAAACTATGCATTTTTTGCACTTCCTTTGCATAAAAATGTATATTTCTTACACCTCTCTTCTTTTACCTTGGAGATTCTGCTTCTCCGTTTCTCGAATCCGAGTCGCTTGGCATTTTCTCGTCCAAAATACCACCTCAAAAAGTTTTCGGAATTTATTCAGAAAATTAAAAATACAAGTTTATTCATCTAAATCTATATTGTCCCCTTCAAAGTAATCCCCATCGACTGCAACACACTTATGCCAGCGCTTGATCCAATCCTCGAAACATTTTTTATACTCGGTTTTCGGTATGTCCATCAGTGCTTCCTGCGATTTTTCCATTACTTCCTCTCGGCTGTTGACACACGTTCCTCGTACTGGTTTTTTAACTCGATTGAACAGAAAGAAGTCACAGGGAGCCAAATCAGGTGAATTCGGTGGCTGTTGGATGGTATTTGTTGCATTTTTCGTCAAAAAATTATGAATAATGATGGCACTGTGCGATGGTGCGTCACATGAAAATCGTGAGCATTGCCTTCTTTTTTGACTGAAAACTACGTGGTTTTTTTGGTCTCGGCTCATTTGGTGGACGCCATTCCCTTGCCTGATGTCTGGATTGCGTGTCGCACTCATTAACCCACGTCTCGTCTCCAGTAATGATCCTTTTGATGAATGTGGGATCGGATTCAGCCTCGCAAATCATCTCTTTTGCGACGTCAACACGGTCTCTTTTTTGCATGAAATTGAGATCTTTTGGCAACAACTTTGCTGCTACACGACGGAAACCCAAATCATTAACCAAAATGTCTTGGACGGATCCATAGGCAATGTTCAAGTCCTCCGCTATCTCTCTGATGGTTAATTTGCGGTTATTGACCAACATTCCTTTTACTTCATCAATGTTTTCGTCGGTTTTCGATGTCGATGGTCTGCCACTGCGTTCATCGTCTTCCAACGTTCGCGCACCATTAAATCCGTTTTTTACGCAAAATGTACTATAGTACAAGTTCGTTGTTGCAAATTTTTTAAATCCATTTCTAAAATTGTAAAAAATCGCCAACACACACAGAGATAGATGTACTCTTGGCTACGTAACTTCTGCAAATGTCAAGCTATGACGCTAAGATTTCGTGGGGATGTCAACAACAGATTTACCAACTTAACCGCCACCACACGGTGGTGTGGTGCGGGAACTTTTTGATCAAGGTGGTATTCTTCAAGACCTTTCGCATCGTTCACTATGGAGACTGTTTCTATTGAATATGCCAATCTCTCTGAGGTGTTATTTAATGATGGATCAGTGGATTTGTATGTTAGGAAGAAGTATTGTTTGGAATCTGACGAACAACTTAATTAGATCTGTGGAGCGATAAAAAAACGCTTTTTGACCCATTACAAGAATAAGTTTTTTGAGTGGATGAAGGGTGAATTTATTTTCAATTTACCAAATACTCCGAATGATTGTGAATCTCAATCGCGATAACCAGGGAGACCTACAAAGGATTTCGATCAGTGCTGTGAAAGAAGCAGGAGAAGCAAAATTCGTGCTCTCAAGCTTCTCATACTCAGGACCTGATCGATGCTGCTGGTTCTTCGTACCATCAATTAACCCAGCTCTTTAAATTTTTACTCACACAAAACTCCCAAGATACCGATATGAAATCATCAGGGCAGCTATGAAAAAGATTGGTCATAATATAAGAAAATACAAAATGCAAAGAAACAGTGCTATCCAAACGATGTAAACGTGACCAAATCTGTTGCCGAAATCCCTTTGCAGAGTTTGGTTGACCACACAGTTAAAAGAATTTTCAAAACCAAACAAGAAGAGGAATTGGAGACATTGAAAAACTGTGAACTGGTTTTACATCCCAAATGGGGCTTTGATGGCTCATCCGGCCAGAATGAGTTCTCCCAAGCATTTTTTGACGACAGTGAAACAAGAAGCAACTCAAATTTATTTATGACCTCAATAGTGCCACTGAAAATGACACTTGTCACAAATCAAGATGAAGACATCTGGGTTACCCCACGATCTTCCTCTACTCGATATTGTAGACCTTTAAGGTTTCAATTTCTAAAAGAAACCGGCGAATTAATAAGATCTGAAAAAGGACGTGTTTAAAATGAAATAGACAACTTGCAACCAACAACACTAAAGTATGACGATAATAACATCACGGTGAGACACGTATTACATTTTTCAATGCTGGACGGGAAAGTAGCGCAATATGTTACCAACACAACCGCATCAAGCAACTGCTTCGTGTGTGGTGCTCGTCCATCTGAGATGAATGATATATCAAAACTTGAAGTAAAGGTTTGCAAAGAAGAAGCAATTTATGGAGTATATTATTCAACTAGCCTATAACCTTGGATTCAAGAGTTGGAGAACAACGGCAAATACTCTCCCAATAAAAGAATCTGCCAAAGAACGCATACATAAACGGTTCATCACTGAATTGGGTATAAAAATTAACTTGGTAAAGCAAGGACATGGTTCCAGTAACACCGGAAATACATCAAGAGTATTCTTCCGAAATCCTTCTTTGACAGCGGATATAACTCAAGTTAGCAAAAACCTGATTCGCCGACTCGGAGTAATATTGTAGGTAATAGATAGCAACACAGCGACTGAAACGGCGAAGTTGGCTATAGAAATGTACCCGTGGTATTACATGCCCTCAACGGTGCATACAATTTTAATTCATGGAGCCGAAATTATAAAAGCAGCAGCATTGCCAATTGGGTTACTTTCAGAGGAGGCACAACAGAGCAGAAATAAAGACTATAAGTCCTATCGACTTCACTTCACTAGGAAATCTTCCCGCACAGCAACCAACGAGGATGTACTTCATAAACTGCTTGAGTCTTCAGATCCGTACATATCGTACATTAGGCCTGAACCTAAAAAAAAAACATCTTCACATCAGTGATAAAGCACTCCAATTATTAATGTAATTTCAACCTTATGGTATTTTTTATCCTGAATCGAATGAAGAATCCGCAATGTGATAGGGTTAGTGATTTTTTAGAAACAGAGTTTTTTCGATATTCCGATTTTTTCTCATTTTCACAATACAATTTATTTTAAAATACGTTTGAAATATTAGTTAATTTTTCGTTGCGTTTTTCATCCTGAATCGATTGAGATATCTTTGAGGTTGATACGACCATCTTTTCCTGAGATACAGAGTTTTTTTCCACTTTTCGACCGATCGGCCCCACTGTGCACGGTGAGTACGCCAATTGGGCGCTGGAAAAGTTGGCCCGATATCCGGATTTTGGCCAAAAAATCATCTTCTCGGATTAGGTCCATTTTAGGCTCAGCGGCTATTTCAACAAGCAAAATTGCCGTTATTGGAGCGAACACAATCCACAATGCATGGTGGAATCATCGGACCTTATTTCTTTCGCAATGAGGAAGGAGACACTGTTACCGTCAATGGTTTCTGGTTTCTGGTATAAAGCGATGTTAAGCGACTTTCTGTGGTCAGAGGTCGACAACATCGTTATATCCGAGCTGTGGTTCCAACAAGACGGCGCAAACATGCATTACAAGCGATGTAACGCTCGAAGTTGTGAGCAAGAAATTTGGCGACTGGGTCATCTCACGGCGAGCGTTCATCAATTAGCAGCCGCGATCATGCGATTTGACACCACTCGATCGATTTCTCTGGGGCTTCGTGAAGTTCTTAGTCTACGCTAACAAGCCAACCACTTTGGATGAGCTCGAGGCCAACATTCGACACGCCATTGCCGGATTAATGCCGCACATATTGGACCGAGTCATCAATGGTCGAGGCGGCCATTGAAAAAACATAGACCATATGCAGGTAAGCCTAAAGGAGACGCTAAGCACCAAGAGTCTACTCACAAATTCCACTCAGAAGCGGTCAAGCGGAAGCAAAATAAAAGGAAGCTTTCGTAAAAGGTCCGGCGAGACGGAGACTGCACAGGAGCGAACCAGCGCATCAGGGCTTTGCTACAGGGATATAATGGCTCAATGTAAGATCGGTACCAAGCACTCAATGTACCCAGAGCAGATGCTTTACGGACCAAGAGATCAAGCTAGTAAGAAAGGCTCTACTGGAAGAGATTGGCAAATCCGACAAAAACTGTACCATTCTAAGATTTGTAGCCACTTCAACTAGACACCAATGGTTGTCAATCACCTTTTATGACAGAGTAATCAAACACTGCCTCATGTCTGCGGTAGGCAAAATTAAACCATGGAAAACGCAAATCTGCGTATAATACAGGGACACGATGTGCCCAAGTTATTCACCTCCGTTGACTTCGCTAAAAAAGCAGACAACCTTACCAAGGAAGTTTTCCTAGCCCGGATTGCTAAACAAAATCCCGGCTTATCCACAAAAAGCTGCTGAGTCCTCAGGTTCACTAAGGAGAAGAGCGGAGGTGAAACCGTCACATTTGCAGTGGATAAGGTTTCCAAGGATTACATCCTAAGCAAAAGATGTAGACTTTTCCTCAACTTCTCGCGGATCCTGATTAGAGTAAAAGGATAATCGAGACCAGCCCAGAATGAAGAATCTGAAGTTAAAGACTGCTGAGTACACATCGAACTGATAAGGCCCTGTGGTAATGGGTAAAGAGCCTCAAAGGTCAAAGACTTCAGAAGGATTGTCCTCAGAGTTTTAGACCTCAAAAGCCAACCACTTGAGAAGTTAAAAATGCTGGCAGTTCTGCTATCATATCCCTACAATAGTTTTTATCATGGGATTAAGGTGCATCCAAGTTAATCTAGAGCCTGCAAAAGCCACCTCTGCGGTATTAAGTCACCAATTTAACAAGGATCATCTAGATGTAGCCTTTATCTAGCAGCAGTACATTTTCAAGGACCGGATAAGGGTCCTCTCAGGTGAGTTACTCTGTGAAGTTACTAAATGAAGGAAGACCTAGAGCTTGTATTATGTTAAATCAAAATATAACAGCTATTCCAATTCCAGAACGAACAGATAAACACATTGCGGCGGAAATTGTTGAGTTACACACTGAGTATGGTAAAACAGACGCAGTAATATACGTAGTGGGTGACTTCTCCGACCTACTGTGGCAGCTCACTAAAGAAGCGAGTCCCACCTAGAATTTATTTGCAAAAACTATCTTGAAATTCTAAACTACGGAAGTAGACCAACCTTTATAAACAGAATTAGAGAAAAAGCTATTTGCCTAGAACTTGGCTGCGAAAGTCTCAACGCTGCAAATAAATCTGCCTATCATCAGGCTTGCGCAGAAAAAGAAAAGTCAGGCAACGGCACTACTCCATGGCGTCATAATAAACTCCCCAAATTAAGAACGTTTTGTAACAGTGAGAAACGCGATGGAGAATGGGGTGAGTACTTTAAAATTCTCACAAAGTATAACCCAGAAATTAGAAGAGTCAAAAGAGAATTATGGAAAAGTTCTGGTAAGATCTCTTTAACATTTGAAGCAGCGCTCGTATCTACAGAACTCTATCCAAACAGCATACAAATCGAATCGGACATGATTCGAATGGCACTTTTGTAGAAGACGGTCTACAGATGCTACTAGGCGAAACCCATTTTCCAAATTCCAGCAAGACCGATAATCCTCTCCAAAGGAAGAGCAACCAGAGAGGACTGGAAGATGTAAAAATAAATGTTTTATGAAGGCAAAATAAAATGGGCAATCAATTCATATGACACATTGAAATTCCCTACTAAAGCAGGTAGTAGACCAACTGATATACTTTGTTTCTTAAGAAGTAAACAATTGTATGGAGTTCGTTGGTAGCAGAATCTTTTAGCTTGATAATTTTTAAAATTCCAGATGAAAACAACAGATTTTCTTCAGCGGCATATTTTTGCTAAATAATGGACATTTGGCAATACTTAAGCTGAGCCGCAACTAAAGACAAAAAATCAAATTATTGCCAGTTAATTTGGGAAAAAACGACAAGCCCAGCAAAATATCAATACTCAAACCTAGTTGTGTTATATTTGAATAAAACAAAAGCAAGGTCGTGAATTAAGTGCAAATTTGATTGACGTACTATTTTTGTTGTTGGAAGAACAACCTACAGCACTTTGATTCAATTAAACAACATCTGAACTTTCACTTCACGACTTTCCGGTTGTATATACAATATTATAATAATAGGTCGAGAATTCAAAGTGGGTATTCGAACATATGTATACATATACACCCGGGCTAAAAAATAAAAAATATAGGCCAGCTGTTTTGCCACTTAGAGAAACACAGTAAGATCCCCGCTCCCACTCATCAAAAAATATAGATCTATCTATCGCATGCAAATACTTATCAAACTCCACCACAACGCAATCTCTGTTCTAATCTGGAATTCATCTGCATGTGATTAAAATTCCATCTCCATAAGCAAATTATTCACTACCGCTTTCGTCACATACGAGTAAGTCTTAAACTAGATAGATATCGATACTCTCATCGGATGAATGCCTCATGGCCTTGAGGGCCTCGAATTTTCAATGTGACCAGCCTACTTTCGTACTCGTGTACAAGTAAGAGTACAGCATACGCATTTTCGCTGATCTTTCTAATGCTGTTGAACAAGGTCATGAAAATTTGATAGCATATTTCATTGAAAAATGGAAAGAGCAAGATAGTTGCACGCGATACTACAAAGGGTTTTGGCAGCCGCTTAAAACCTGAAAATGTAACATCAGTCTTGCTATGAATGCTCATCAGTTTAACCTCAACTCTGATATATCGTGATTCTTTCTAAGGCGTATCTTTGCTAATGGAATCCCCAGCTGAGTTTGAAATTTCCTTGTCATTATAACTTGCGTACATTTAAAATCAACGGGCAACGGTATCTTTCTCGTTTTTGTCTCTAATTTTTGTTCGGCCGCGGTAAACATTTTAAAGGTGTCCCTTGATTAAATATCAATGGAAGATTTACCTCTAACGAACAAAGGACTTTTGATACATTCTCAGCTTTAGTATCATAAAACAGAACTGTGTTCATCATCACCCCTTAGAAAACATTTTTAGACGTTCGTAAGCAGCAGTTTGCTTTCCGAATGGCTGCATAATGACACCAGTTTTGATTGATACTGCAATTGTTGCCTTGTAGGTGCATTGCTCTGCTTCTGCGATTGCCGGCAATCTTTACTGAATCATGGATTTCATTCCGACAATCATCAATTTTGAAGATGTTACTTATGATGGGTTCTTGGCAACGCTATCACAGAAATTTTGAATTTGGGGCGTATGATGGACAGAGGGCCATAGAAATCATAACGATTGGCAGCAGTAATCGGAGTTTTTTCTTTTTTTTTTATAATGAGCGCACGCTCAAGAGATTTGTATACCCTTCAAATGTTTGTACACAGCGCGGGAGAAGGAAATTTAGAGAGGAAGAAAGGACAGATACCGATGTACATTGTTTTTAAATGTTTGTAAGTTATAATGACCAGGAAACACACAGATCGGCAGGGCATCCCATAAGCGAGTTGTACGACTTAGGAAAGAATCACATTATTTTAGAGTACGTCCGAAAATGGGCTTGAGGGTATACTGATGAGCATTCATAGACGGGTGTTACGGTTAAACGTTTGATGGGGCGGAATGCTACTGGAGATTTCAATGGAGCACTGTTGGTGGAAATAGCAATAAAACAGAGTGAGACACGAGACATTACGTCGGTGTTCGAGGGTGTCCATTGTTTGAGTGATATTAGTATCACCTATGAGTTTTATCCCACTGTTTTGAATCCTATCTAGCAGGTGCAGAGATGTTTTGAGCGCACCAGACCAGATGTGGGCATTGTACTACAATTTCGGGCGATAAATGCTTTATATATTGAGGACAGATCAGAGGGGGTAAAGTATTTCTTACATCGCTTGAGGAAACCTAGACATTTCGCAGCATTTTCGACGACACCGAATATATGGTCATTCCAACGCAAGTTGTCATTAACACGCATACCGAGAATGGTTTCGACGATGCAAATGCCATTCATGGATAATGGCCGGGTATTTGAATTTCGCTTTAATGACTGCAGACAGCACTGCGTTTTGGAAGCATTAACTTCCACTTGGTTGATAGTTCCCCAATTGGTTATGCTGTTAATATCGGAATTTAATGAGCTTAATATACGCTGCCGTTCCCGTTCTACAGCCGAAGAGCAGGGACGTGAGTCCGGGAACGAATATGAAAAGCAGAGAGTACTGTCATCAGCAAATGAATATATTGGATTAGAAGTAGCAGACAAGAGATCATTAATGAAAATTAAAAAGAGTGTCGGAAACAGAACGGAGCCCTGGGGCACATCAGCATTTATTTTGTGAATATCAGAGTTGAAACCGTCCAAGACAACTTGAATTGAACGTTCAGAAAGGTAATTTCTAATCCATTGAAGAAGAGAGTCATGCCTTAGAAATACCAAGTGCAAAAATCTTGCTTTCGCCAGATTGATGTACGCTTTGGTTCCACTTTTCGGTGAGACATGCCATCAAATCACCAGTGGACCTGTTAACAAGTTTTCGTGTTTCGAGATATTCCATGAGCTGACGGTAGCGTTTCCATGACCTTGGAAAGAAGGGACGTAAGTGCAATGGGTCTGTAAGAGGAGAGAGAGGAAGATTCGCCCTTTTTAGGGACGGGCTGGACAAATGCTGTTTTCCTAAAGAGTAGGATTGATGAAAAAGCTTATGCAGTGGTTTTGCTAGCGAGGAAGAACATCCACCAGATATACCACCTGGACCAGCGGATTTGTGAATGTTATGATCTTTAAGTACTCTTGCTGCGAGTACTACACAAATGCAAAAGTGGATTCGTCCCACTGAAGATTCGACGCACTCAAGTGTAGGCGGGGACAAAGGACAATCTGGGAGTGTTGAGCTAGCCGAAAACTGTGTAGCAAACAGATTGGCCTTACCCAAAGAGCTGACAGCTGGAATGTCATTGTAAATGAGCGTTGGGATGGAGGATGAGGCGTAATTTCTAATGTTTTTGACGAACGACCAAACATTTTTACTGCCTTTGGGACATTGTAGTATTTTCTACCTCAGTTTTTGGTGGTATTGGAATTTCACACGCTTTAGAAAGACGTTGCAGTCATTTCTGGCTCGTTTAAACTTTTTTCGGTTTTCCTCTGTCGGATTGGTCTTGAAGGACCGCAAAAACACTTCTCTAACTCTGACAGCATCTTTACAACTCGAGTCGTACCATGCCTTTTCATTTGGTCTGATATTCTTCATCCGATGAGGGATAAAACATCTCATTCCAAAGAGAATAGTTTCTGTGCTCATGTCAACAGCGGCATGCACGTCGTTATCGAGGAAATATAACGACCAGTTAAAATTCGAAAAGAAGTTGTTAAGTCCTCTCCAATTAGATTTTTCGTATGCCATACGGTTCTTTTAGGAATCTTTTCTCTGACTGTGTGGTGGGTGTACGGTCCGACGAGCCTAGAGGGGAGAGCACATCAACGGAGTAGGTACTTATCAGGGTGAGAGCTTAAAAATAAGTCCAGGGTGTTGGAGGTATGACGTCTGGTATTCGTGTGTGGGCTCATTTACAAGCTGTGTCAAGTTATATTCCGCAGCGAAGATCTCAATACACCGTTTTTCGGGTGTTGTCTGTCCAGAATGTCGAAGCCAACCAGAATTGTGTATATTGAAATCGCCCGTAATCACGATTTAAGTATGAGGATACAGGGAGTCAGACAACGCATCAAACTCGTTAAAGTTTGAATTGCTATCCAATTTGGGGCTTCTGTATATAAAACAATAGTGGATAATTTGCTTACAGAGATGGAATTTTAAACACTTTTTGTTTTTTTGTCGTGGGTAGATGAGAGATCTTCATAGACACTATCCGCTTCGATGCTTATAGTAGTGTGAGATTGTTACTCACTAAAAAACACCTCCCTTATACAGACTACGACTGAGTTCACACTCAACAAGCAGTTCTTCCTTCGCGTTTTATTTTATTAATAAGATATTTTGCAGGGGATTTTCCATTGAAAATTCCTACGTACTTTAAAAACTAAGCGCGGCTGATCACCGCGCTAGATAGAGGGGCTTAGTCCTTTTCAGACGGCGCAATAAATTTGTCTTGTGAAGAATCTGTTGAACAGAAGTATTTGTATGTCTATGTAGTCGATTTTTGTGTTTTCGCGCAAACATTTTAATTTTGTACTGAACGTTTTCGGACTCCTAGGTCTCTGTGGATATTATCGTTTCTAATGTACCACGATGCATTAACAAACCCTCGAAGAACTTTGTTTTGGAATGTCTGTAAGACGTTAATGTTACTAATTTTGGTACAACCCCAAAGCTGTACACCATATGTCTAGACCGGTTTTAGTATTTGCTTGTATAGCATCAATTTGTTTTCTAAACTGAGCTTGGAATACTTTCCAAGAAGCCAGTACATGTCGCTACTTAATCTCAAGCTCTCACGTTTTTTCTTAACGTGTGGTCTCCATTTCAGTTTAGCATCGAGTGTCATACCCAGATATTTGGCCTCGATCGCGAAAGGAATTTGTACTGCGTAGATCGTCAGTTTGCTTGAGAGTGAAATGGACAGACTTGTTTTCATTAAGCTCGATTCGCCAAATGTTTGTCCAATTGTTAATTCGTGTAATGGCACGTTGCAACTCAGCAGCTGGTTCTTCGACGGTTTTAGCTGTTGCCAAAATGGCAGTGTCATCAGCAAATGTGGCTAGCACAGTATCGCCCTTTTGCGGTGTGCCGTGGGTAAAAGGCAAATATAACAGACACCCAAGCACACTTCCTTGCGGCACCCTTGCCTTTATTGTCTTAAAATTGGAATATTCGTTTCCGTTTCTGACACGGAAGAGTCGGTCATCTAGGTAAGAACTTAAAATATGAAACAATTGCTCGGGTAGGTTTATATTTCAGGCCCTCGTGGCATACCTTATCAAAAGTTTGCGAAACGTCAAGGAATGCGCTTGAACAGACTAACTTACACTCGATTGCTCGTTGAATTACATCGGTTATTCGATGCACTTGGTCAACAGTAGAGTGTTGGCTTCTAAAGCCAAATTGATGATCGGGCAAGAGGCGATTTGTGTCAATAATCGGTTTAAGACGATTAAGTAAAATTTGCTCGAAGACTTTCGATATAATCGGGAGGAGTAATATTGGTCTATATGACTTGACTTCAGTCAGAGGTTTACCGAGTTTTGGAATCATAATAACTTCGGCAACTTTTCACTGATGCGGTACATACTTTAATCTTATGGTGGCATTTATAAGATAGAGCAGCTTTAGCAAACCTTTTTCGGTAGCGCTTTAAGTACCTCTACCGTAATTAAGTCATATCCGGGGGTTTTATTGGGCTTAAGCGTGTCTATAACTTGTCTAAGTTCCCTAAGTGTAGCCTTTTCTATTGGAAGCTTCGTCGTCACGTCTAGCGTATTAACATTCTCTGGAAGCACTTCCCCGTCGAATGATTTGAATGTTTCTGCAAGATCATCGGCGAAAACGTTAGCATTATCTCCTTTCGCCAAGTCATCTTTGTTTCTTCATATTGGCGCCACTTGTGTTTGGGGCTTTCAAAGACTTTGAACGGCTATCCATATGGAGTAATTGGTATCTTTTGCCGCTGTGAGGCTTTCTAGGTAATTATTCATACCTTAGTTATTGAAGTCCTTGATAAATTTTTTCAACAAGTTGCAGAGCCTATTAAAGGACGTTTTATCTTGTTGAGCCTGAGTTTCATGCCACTTTTTCCGCGCTATTCGTTTCTTCCTTATCATTTCCCTGATTTCCGGTGGGTATCTTATGCCGGTACTGACAACTTTTTTCGATTCCCGTAGAGTGCTATTCCAGGCCGCTTGCTGTATGATTTCAATAAACTGTCCAACTTCTTTTTCAAGTTGATACGGCGTTCTGAGCGGTACTTTTAACTCAGTATTTTCGACAACCTCTATTCGGAAATCTTCCCAGTGAGTTTTTTTGTCGGATAATCCGGATGGTCTTTGTTTTAACTACATGAAGTTGAATTCCGGATTGGAACATGAATCACATTGTGGTGGAATTTGGTAAGCTACATCACTACGCACGTAAATGGCGATACCGCGATGAGAGATAATGGCACTAGTTCGTAGACAGGTAGCGTCAGATCAGAGTGATCTGAGACGTGTGGGCGGGGATCTACCGGGTCTGTACTTACAGACGTGGACGTACGTAGAAAAGCGGGTACTTTTAAGCCCGCGTAGGTGTTATGCGCTTACAACAACATGAAACAGTGCACCAACAAAATTCTCACTCACAACCTGCTATCCTTCAGTTGTTACATATGGTACACTCAGTAAAAACAATCTAAACCACCATGCCGCTGAGAAATTTTTATAAAGTAAGAACACTACTTTAACAAAAGATTAAAATCAAATATGAAGGTCCAAGTGGCCTTTGAAAAAGAAATTGTAATAGCAATTTAAAAAATCGTCAAACAATAACGATAAAACTTTATAACAATTTTGTCCAATCACTTGAATCTTGTAAACCCTGAAATCTCGGTGATAATTGCCACTACTCACACTTGTTAGACCCAGCAACAATCAGTCAAGAAATTCCTTCACCTTAAATTTGTTTATTTTCGAATATACTACTCGTAGGTATGTATTGTATAAATGTACATTCATACATACTTACATTTTATTTTATAAATAATAGATAAGGTGTTCATGTGGATTAATGTATTCATTACAAATGCCTATCATATTTTTCGTAAGTCTCGTCACAATTAGTATACGTAACGTAGGTACATTTCGTGCCGCTATAAATAGCGATATACGCGGATTGTATTCGAATTGTTTATAGCCCGAATGTTGGTTGCCGGTTTTGTTGGTCTAAAAATATGAGTGGTCTTTGCTTTCGGACATTTGTATTTGGGTTTATGTTTTACTTTGTGAGTGGTACGTCATAAGGGGATGTAGCTCAGATGGTAGAGCGCTCGCTTAGCATGTGAGAGGTACGGGGATCGATGCCCCGCATCTCCAGAGGTTTTCTTTTATTTTAATTTATATAACGTACATATATGTTTTCTTTTTCTTTTTTTGTTTTATTTAAAAAAAATCAATAGTTAAGGAAAGAAAAGTTTTAGAGGACAAATTTATTAGTGGTCTTCAAGTGGTTGCAAAATATATAAAAATATTTAAAAGCATTAATGTGATATAGATGACTTATTAATCCCCTTATTTGGGGAAGTGGCATCCATTCAACAACAATGGAATATTAGTTCCAAAAACCTTCTCAGAATACCAAGCAACAATGCCATGCAGCGACAATTTTTTAACCAGATTTAGCGATTTCAGTAAGAGTTCTCTAATTCAGGGGCACCAATGTATAAGATTACACACTTTTTGACCATCGTTGTCCTCGAACGATCTCTGTTTTTGGGTATCCTGCAGCTTCTCACTACTTATAAACATTAAATTCATCAATTTCTTCCTGTACGCTGGAAAGTCGAATGGTACCAGTATGAGCTCTATCAGTTACAGCAAAATGAGCTCAATGTACATGTACAGGCCACGCAGAAAGATCGGACAACAATCCAGAGATTTAGAGAATCTAAGTGAGACACAAAAACCAAGCCTTCACCATGAAGACTAAGCTATAATGGGTATGAACCAGATTGGTTTGGACAATTTAAAGCAACGTAATCGAACTGACAGGGGATCAAGGTGGCGATGATCGAGTATCATCAAAGAAGCAGATCGATTAGTGCGTTGAATATACATACAATAGATCTCAACGTATGACTGCATAATGGCACGCGTAGATTAATACGATCCATATACTCCCAGTACCAACCCGACTTAGGGGACAGAGATCGGAGTATTCTTTAAATAGTTTGTAACTTACTTTGCTGTAAGACTTCTGGAAATCTGCTTTATACTTCAGTTGGAAACTCTGCCTTTCCGGGAAGCAATAGTCTTACAACAACACGCGATATCTGTGAATTTAGGACGCATCTACCCATGTACTTCGAATTAGCGAAACTCTAAGTGGCGTATTTTCAAAGCTGGTATCTTTACGACACTTGTTTAACACCCTAACTAATCTGACCGGAGCTATTGTAGATTAAGGAAGAACGAGGAAATTCAAAAATTAATTGGCTACCTAGCAGCAGCAGCACTAGCGACCTCTGGAAGAGAATTATAGCCGATTAGTTATACATGAACTTAACTACTTTATCGGAAGCATGCACTCGTAGTCCGTAGGCGTGCTATATGGTAAATTAAGTAATCTATTGTGAACGTTACATTTACAACACATATTATAAAAGTATATTATAAATACACCCTGAATGACTCGAACTGCAACCAACTTCAGACTGCTATACTTTCCAAACCGTTCATGACAGTGAGCTCAAATTTTGACACATGACAGATAATTTTAAACGATTTGCGTCTCAGTTGTGTTGAAAAATCTTTATCCGCGATGGAATTCAAACGTGATAGTGTGATTGCTTTATATTTGGCTGGAAAACCACAAGTAGCTATCGTTAGAGGCCTCCAGCACCTCAACGTGAATAAATCATTTGTGCCTCGAACCATAGCTCGTTACCGTGATTCTGGCAGCGTTGCAAAACGCTATGGAGGTGGTCATAAAAAAACAACAACATCAGCAGAAATGGTTCGGAAAGTGAAGGCTCGAATTGAGCGAAATCCGCGTCGAAGTGGAAGAAAAATGACTCGTGAGCTCAACATATCGTTGGAACGGATGTAACACACACTGAAAAATGAGCTTGGGCTCAAGCCATTGAAGTTCCAAAAAGCACACGATCTTACACCGCAACAAAAAAAATTTAGAGTCGAAAGAGCGAAGGAATTGCTACGCTTGCACGAAAATGGTGAGTTGCCGAATTTGGTTTTTTCCTATGAGTCGCCATTTGTTATCGAGCAATATGTCAACAAACAAAATGACCGAGTTTACTTGCCAGAGAGGTCCTTCGAAAATTTACACCTTCGGACGGCCACCAGAAAACAGGCAGCACCGATGGTGATGGTTTGGGCCGCCATAACCGTGGATGGTCGCTCTCCGCTCGTATTTTTGGACCGTGGTGTCAAAATTAATGCGATCGTATACCGTGAAACTGTCTTAGAGGCAGTATTGAAGCCTTGGGCAAACAATTATTTCGGTCGGAGACTATGGACATTTCAACAAGGCTCGGCACCGTCTCACAAAGCGAGCGTCAACCAAGATTTGTTAAAAAACAATGTTTCACACTTCATTTCTTCGACACAATGGATTGCAAATTCTCCGGATGCAAATCCGTTTTATTTCTCTGTCTCGGGTATTTTGAAGGCGAAGGTTGGCACTAAAAAATACCAAAGTTTGGACCACCTCAAACAAGCACTTCACCGGGAATGGGGCAAAATACCGCAGAGCCACTTGCGTGCAGCGTGCGATGCTTTCTTCGGCCGTCTCAAGACCATTATTCGCGCCAAAGGTGGACATATTGAAAACTGCGGATACAATTTGAAAATTGATGTATTTTCCACCATTTTTTGCTTTGGCACAATAAAATTTATCAAAAAATGAAAAAATTATAGCATTTTAAAAAGTTATAGTTCGAGTAAGTCACCCTGTAGAAACTGCTCACGCACAAAGCCTTACTTACTTACTTACTTAGATGGCGCTAAAGTCCGGGGTGGACCTGGGCTTCAATCAGTAGATCTCTCCAGTCAGGAGGCGGTCTGTGGCTAATTGCCTCCAGTTGTCAGCGCCACCTAAGGGGAGGTCTTCTTCACTGCGTTGTCTTCCGGTTTGGAATCGACTGGAGCGTTGGTGTTCACTCCTGACCATTTTAGGCGACTAATGACACTTTTCTGACCAGGTCAATGTCACTGTGCACCTCGTAGAATTCATCGTTAAATTTGTATTTGTATTTAAATAGTGTATTGCTTTCGCTGTAAAATATATGTACATCTTTTAGCTAGCGAAAGCTCGTCAACGCAAACGGGACAAAAATCACTCGAAGGATCTTGCGTTCCAAACGACCAAGGATATCTTCATCCACCTTCGCTAACGTCCATGCCTCTGCACCCTAAAGGAGCACTGGGATGATGTGAGTTTTGTGTAGTCTCTTTGGTGTTTCTTGACAAGGCCTTATTACTCACCTGCCTCCTAAGGCCGAAGAAACAACGATTGGCAAGAGTAACTCTTCGCTTGATTTCTGATGAGATGTCATTATTAGATTAAATAGCAGAGCCGAGGTACAAAAAGTACCTGCCAACCTCAAAGTTATAGCTGTCTATTGTGACGTGTCCCTTCCTGTTGACAGCCATCATTGCCACTTCTGTTCCAATACTTGCGAAAGCACTAGTGATGGTTCGCTGAGTTCTGCCAGTGATGTGAATGTCGTCAGCGTAGGAAAGTAGTTATACAGACTTTTGGAATATAGTGCCTCTGATGTTAACTTGTGAGTTTACACCAACTTTCTCAAGTATGTTGCTGAAAAAGTTACATGGCAGCGCATCACCTTGTCTAAATCGTTTGTTGACAGTAAAGGCCTCGGAAAGAATGTTTCCGAATTTTACGGAGTAATGAGCATATTTCACCGTCATTCTGCACAATCCGACAAGTTTAGCAGAAATAACAAAGCTAACCATGGGTCTTATAGCTCGTCTCTATAAATGCTGTCATATGTGGACTTAAAATGGATAAAGAGGTAGTGCGTATGGAATTCGACTTTTTGGAATCTGCAATAGTGTCAATATTTGGTCGATTGTGGACCTAAAATCGCATTGATAGAGGCCAAACAGATCGTTGATAAATGACTTCAGGCGCTCACACAAGACTAATGCCCCTATACTTGATGTAGTTAAGAGGATATCATTTTTTGTGGATCGGGCACTCTTCAGGCATACTTTCTGTGGACTAAATACTGGAAATCAGTTGGTGCATGGATTTTGCTATGTCATTTGACAGCAGGATTTGGATTGCCCTCGTCGTTTAACATTTCCAGAAGTGGTTTTTCCATATCCTCAGTACCGACTGTGATTCTAAAACTATGCTTCCCCATTTATACTTACAGGTCTTTGTTTGGGTCTTGTTGCCTTGCTCCTGGAGTGGCAGCTCCCTATTTCCTCGATGGCGCGCCTCCCTTCCTACGGAGAAGCCATGTTATTTCCTCCTCTTCTTCGTAGGAGTGTGCTTGTCTGCATTCTTCATCAAGGCATGCATTTCGTGGAGGTGGTCGGGTGAAATCCAGCACATCAGTTGAGACGTTTATGATGGTTTATTGGCATTGATGTCAACACTTCGAAAGTTTGAGGGATACACGATCTGCAAAAACTCTGGTTGCTATCGCCATAACCCATGTGAGCTCCCTGGAAGAGCAAGTATCATAGTTCAACCAACTTTACGAGTACTATGCTTAATGCCTGCATATGTAGCATTGGAGAATTGGCCTAGTTGTTGTCGAGATGTGGAAACTGTTCGGATTTTTAGTCTGCGCACTCATGTTAAAACACAATAGTTCTGTTTAGCTCGAATTAACTTAGAGCTAAGCTGTGAAACAAGGGCTTAGTTTTTTACTTTGCTGATCACTGAATGGTTCGGTAAATCGTGCTATCGTCATAGTCAATCATATAGTCGACATATATACATAACCGCTGCCAAGCTGTGGTAGTATTTAAAAGATTTATTTGGAAAAGGGTAGGTGATGTAACAAACCTCTGTGGTGTGTTTCTGGAAGGCTGTGAAGACAACCCTTTAATATACGTTTGTTGATGGTAAGTAGGTGCAAACATTTTCAGTGCATTAAAAATCCCTTGACCGCGCGCTTATTATATATGTATACAACCACGTTACTTGTAGTAGAGCCGAAGGCAGTAAAGATTAAAAACAAGAAGAAAACAAAGCAAAGAAAAAATATTATTTAAGAAGTTTTGAATATCCTGCTAATAGAAAATGTCCTGTCAAATCGGCAGAGTCAGTACAAGGTACAATTTTGAATGAGAAAACGAATAGTACCGACTTTTATCCAGACCTCACCGTGAGGATATAAGAGAAGAACCGAACGAAACCGGTAACATCTTAAAAGGTAAACAAAACTTACGAGGGCGTGTCAATAAGTCCGTGAATTTTGGATTAAAACACAGATTTTTTGATAAAAAAATAATTTTATTTTTCAACGTAGTCTCCCTAGAGCTCTATACACTTTGTCCAACGCTTCTCCAATTTTTTTATCCCTTCCAAAAAAAATGATTTGTCGAGGTCCTCAAAATAGGCCTTTGTTTGCGAGATGACTTCATCATTGGAGTCAAATCTTTTTCCACCAAGCCATTTCTTCAGGTTTGGGAACAAGAAGTAGTCGCTCGGAGCCAAATCTGGAGAATAGGCTGGATGAGGGAGCAATTCATAGCCCAATTCATGGATTTTTGCCATGGCAACTGCACATGTGTGCACCCTTGCATTGTCTTGGTGGAAAAGAACTTTTTTCTTGGCCAAATGAGGTCGTTTTTTTTTCAAATCGTCATTGAATCGGTCCAACAAGTTGGCATAATATTCCCCATTGATTGTTCTTCCCTTTTGAAGGTAGTCAATGTGGATTATCCCGCGTGCATCCCAAAAAACAGTCGCCATAACTTTATTGGCTGACAAACCCACCTTGGCCTTCTTTGGCGCCGATTCACCCTTAGAAACCCACTGTTTTGACTGTTGTTTGTTCTCTGGTGTGTTGTGATGGATCCATGTTTCGTCCACGGTTACAAAACGGCGCAAAAACTCCTCCATATTGCGATTAAACAACGCCAAACCTTCCTGTGAAGTTGTTACACGATTGCGTTTGTGGTCGACTGTGAGCAAACGCGGCACCCATCTTGCGGAAAGCTTTCTCATGCCCAAGTGATCATTCAAAATTGAAACCACTGAGCCATGCGAGATCCCTACGGCTTCCACAATCTCTCGCACTTTCAATCTTCGGTCGGCCAACACCATATCGTGAATTTTTTCGATTGTTTCGGGTGTAGAGACCTCAATTGGGCGTCCAGGACGTTCGCCATCTTCAGTGCTTGTACGGCCACAACGAAATTCAGTAAACCACTTTTTTACCATTGAAATCGATGGTGCAGCTTAGCCTTGGTCTCGGTAATGGTTTTTTTTCGCAAGAAATAATGCTTAATAAGCACACGAAATTCACTTTTTTCCATTTTCTCCTCAAATTAGTGAGTAGTCTGATAAAAATAGCTGTCAAACACAAACTAACTGACGCAGCAAGTTTAAATTTTGACAGGAGTCAACTGACAGATGCCTGTTGACAGGAGCAGTGTTGCTGTTTCAGTAAAGAGGTCAGATATTCAAAAAGTACGGACTTATTGACCCGCCCTCGTATATAAGAAAAAGGGCCAGCTCTGGGTTTTAAATTTGCAGCAGTGGCTCTTCCACCTCAACAAGGGGAAGTATTTTGAACGAAGGTATGTGCAAGCGTCTTGGGGAAATGCGGGAATAATCCCAAAGTTAATCTCAGAGTTTCATATACACATACAAAGAAAAACTTATTAAGATTGTTTCTGAAATTCAAATATATGCAGTCACGGATTCAGTCATTGAAGAGGAGCATTGGTCAATTACTAATACAAATGATGGGCGGTGGTCGGATAGCTGATAACTTCAGCAAAATCAAAAGGCAAAAGTGACACGAGAGACTGTAACAACTACTAATCGGTGAAGTTAATGCACTCGTAGAATGCAATGGAAATATGCAAACGTGAATATTATTTACAGGATCATTATACCGCGAAAAAACTGCTCTTTGTCATGCTTTATGAATGCAAGGGAAAATACATATATAGTGAGAATAACTGAGGAAGTAGGAGTTAAAGATAGGGAACATCAGCATACTGATTAAAGTCCCTTTGTCAATGTCGTACAACATCTCTTACAGAAACTGAACATCACTGAATCTGAATTAAAATTTAGTCCTTTCGACCACGACTCTGCAATCCTAAATAACCCTTACGACTGCTCAAACCACGTTAAATAGAATAGGTGTTTGAGACCTGGCTTGACGAATGGAACCTCAGCATCGTTTGTCCGATCACCTGAACTACGCCAACTACAGGGGTATAAGTCTCCTTCATATAAAATCCTGTCAGACGTATTATATGAACAACTAAGGCCCTTCGTCAACAGTCTGACCGGCCCCTATCAGTATGATTTTAGGCTATAGAGATGAACTATACAAAGCCATGTTTATGCAGAACGACGATGGAGGATGCACGCTGTTCCGTTAAGATCGGTGATGACAATATCGACTCCAAGGACAAAACGTCACGATAGGTAGCTACAACTCTGAAGTAGCTTCGAAAGGAAAGTTCTTTGCGTAATTTGCGGTCCTGTTTGCATCAATGGAGAATGGTGGAGACGTTTCAGTAGGGAACTGTACGTGTTGAATAGCGATGCTGAACTCATCACAAAAGCTCGGATAACCCAATTTAGATGGCTAGATCGCCTTGAGCGCAAGGATACCAACGTCCAACCAAGAGCGACAACGTAGTAGAGGACGACATCATCTCAGGTGGTGTACACAAGTGAAAGGGCATTACATTTGACGTTTGGTTTGCCCATATTGGCCGTCTACCAGATTGACATGTATTTGTATACAAATTTTCTTAAAAATCGTGTTTAAAATTTTTTTCTCTGTAGCTTATCGCATTCGAAGTGTATTTACCAAGTACGTCCGATCCTAGTTCTCCATTCGAAATGCTCATAGCTTGTTATAACTCCGGCAGATATGAACCAAAGAATCGCATACGAAGTGCTTTTAGACTCAGGCATATTGCTAAAAAGTGGAACCTCACCTCCTCTCTCACCTTAAGACTGCAGAGGTCACACAAGATCAGAACCTCTGGACGATGCTTCTATGCGACTGCTGAGCTTCAGATAAACTTTTGTCATAGAGGTGATGTCCCATATTTTCTAGAAGAATGGTGAATTTGCTTTGACTTTCACCGGGTTCTATGCGTAAGCGGACACCACATTCTGAACCTAGTTCTTCCCACTCTTGGATAATACTTCCCTTCGTCGCTAAAACGTGGCAAAGGATCCATCTGGGCAAGCTTTCTTCTCCCATCGCTATAACTTTTACTAGAGATGCATTTTTAACGTTTCTAAGAACAGGGGGATACACCTGTATCTACATAGATGCAACATGTAGTTGAGAGTGTTACTCGGCAGCCGAAAGATTCGTTTGAGGAAGTAACTGCATCAAACGAACGAATTTAACGTAGTCCATAAAGGAGTATTGATGTTGCAATTAAATGGAATATTTTCTGCTTAGACGAGTGTTTGTTATTTGGGATGCTTCGACTCCAGAGTGAAGAAATTGCACGGTTAGCTTCTGACAACATATTTTCGAAGTGTTTAGGTTTGCTGCGATACAATTTCAATGCATTCTCCATGATAGTACAATTTTTCGCATCGGGAATATCTGTCACCATTTCTAGATATCATTATTTTTGTTTCTTTGAGGTTAAATTCCAAGATTTACATTTATGCTTAGAGTTCCAGTTGCAATGGAGCTGCAAACCTTTCACTATATCGGCCAGAAATACCATGTCGTCAGCGTGTTTAAACCCTGGGATTGGAAGCGCAAGCGGAAAGGGACTTCAACCAACTTCGTCTGTGTAACTGGAGGCAGCGGGCAAAGGACAGCACTAGATGGAGATGCATGCTAGCTCAGGCCCTGCTCCACCCCGGACTATAGCGCCTTCTATGTAGGTAAGTAAGTAAGGAAGGTGTTTGAAGAAGATTTGATATCTTTTATTGTTTGAAGTGCGAAAAATGTTAAAATTGAGGTTCAGTCGTTAACGATTAGGGAAATTATGGAAGAGTGATATACCAACGTATGTACTCGTATATATGTATGTAGTATAGTCAAAAATTGGACTGGAATGGACACATACCTTATTTTCACCTTTGAAAAACTGCTGGTCCTTCAGAAGTCACTTAAATGATTCTCAAAATTGAAAACGAATTTTCTTCTTTAAATGTAGGGTAGGGTAGGGTAGGTAAGAGTGGCTGTTGGAAATACAAACCCACTTAGGCCTATTGGCCCATTGTGATGCCACGTGGATCTATGATCCTCTTACTGATGGAACTAGTTTGAGCTTACGATGAAGCATAGGAGCTTGTTTACGTCTATATTTTTTAGATCGCTTAAGTCATTGTGGAAGAAAGCTCCTAAGTGAAGTTTTCTTCTCTGGGAGAGAGCTGGACATATGCAGAGTAGGTTGCGGATTGTCTCCTCCTCCTCTTCGTCCATGCAGCTTCTGCAGAAATCGTTTGCAAGCATGTCTTCTTGCATGCTTGCCTATGAGGCAGTGCCCAGCGATGACAACTATGATGGCGCTGAAATGTTCCTTATTTAGAAGGATCAGACACTTAGAGCGATTTAGATCCAGTTTTGGCCAGATCTGTTTGGTCGCTAGACATGTTAGTCCATGTCCACCTACGGTCTATTCTTCTATTAACATCCAGCTTTAGTGTTAGTTTGCACGCAACGATTGGTATACCTATGGTACCCTTTTCCGGTAGAATAGTTAAGAGTGGTTCCAATTTTGGCGAGTCCATCGGCTCTACGGTTTCCTGGAATGTCTCTGTGGACCGGCACCCAACAAAGGTGAAGTTTGATCTGCTCTGCCATCTCCATAAGAGATGATCGGCATTCAAAGGCAGTTTTAGAATTTAGTGAGAGCGAGTCCAGGGCTTCATAGCGGAATGACTATACGAAAAGATGCGGATATCCTTTCCAGATATCACGTTTTTCTTCAGCCAGGACGGAGCTTCTTTAATCGCCAAAATTTCCGCCTGGAACACGTTACAGTGATTTGGCAGACGGAAAGAGAGGCTTAGATTTAGCGTATCTGAGAAAACGACGCCACCAACTCCACTATCAATTCCCCATATTTCTGAAAATATCGAGGGGTGTCTAATGAAACAGAATGTCTAATGCCGCAGAGGGCGTAGACCGCAATGCTCCGCTTATGCATAGACATGCTTTAAATGTAACATTGTCGAGTTTTGATGAATTCATTTTCATGTATATTGACCATTTCGGTAAAAGTTACAACAAAAATGAGCAAAATTTGGATTGAGTGCGGTGCCTGGAAGCATTGGTTTTAAATGTTCGAAAATTAGAATGCACAAGAATATTCGAGTTATTAATTTTAAAGTGTATTATTCTGATTTTTATTTTGTGGTCATTTTAAATCGAATTCAATGTGCATTTATTGGCAACTTTATTGCTCACAGTCGGTGTTGCTCACGTATAATATGATATTTGTCACATTTTAATAAAAACACAATACTAATTCAACGTTCACTTATTATTCGTTTTAATTACGTTAAATGTATCGGCACTCATAATACAAAATGAATTTCGGAAAGGTCAAGAACAACGTTGCTCAAAGTGGTTCTACCTGATTCATCAAGATTATAATTTAAAAAAGTAATCATCACTTGATTAGTTAGATCGTCGCTCTTTAATCATTTAAATACAATTTTCTTTCTTACTGTGACATTGCGACAAATACATAGATTAATTATCACGTCCAAGATAAGCGATTTATGAGTGAGGTGAAATAAAAATATAACATTATCAAAAAGAATGATTGGGGATGCGGGGGATTGATCCCCAATTGTCTCACATGCTAAGAGAGAACACTACCATCTGATCTACATCCCCTATGATATTGTACGTGGATTTTTACGTTCTTAACCTGTTAAATGTAAACAAACTCATATCACTCATGCCTTTTCTCAAGGCATTATAAATTCTCTTCACGATTGTGAATCCAAAATAGATGTGCTAAATGAAATGCCAAACCACGGCCACGACAACCCATTCATGGATCGATCGAGTAATAAAAACTATCTTAGCACTGACGACAACGACGTCGGTCGGGCGTGGTGATTCTTCTTCTCCGCCCACATCAAATAAAATTCAGCTCATACAAAACAACATCGTAAAACACTTAAAACAATTAAAAACATTCAGGTAATAAATTTTCATTTGTCGGCGAAAAACTTTTCTTACACCATGAAAAACACAAATCGTTGTGCTCATCTTACCCCATGCCAGCCTTACAATTTGGGGGAAGGAAAATCTCTTACATCAGCTCTGACGAACATCAATACGGCAATCATGAGGCAAGGGAATAGTTAATATGTAAACAACTTTTAGAAGAGTTTTGGATCTAAAAAAAATAACATCAACCCTTCATAGGCCTTTCTCTTCTAGAGATCTTCAGGTCCTTGCTCAGCAATAGACTCGTACTTTTATACTGATATTCTCTAGGGCCACCTATTCCAACTTTATGTGGGAAATGCTCGTCAATTGCCGAAGAATCCGGTGTAACTTTCAACCCTCGCCGGTTTGTTTGTCGGAAATTCACTGTGGATCCGGTTGAATTAAAACAGAAACTGTCATCGTAAATAGCGCATCATGTATCGTTATAAAAGGCTCCAAGGACGACATACCAATACTACATATACTCCTTTCGGGCCCACACACACGTTTTTTAATTGCTTAACAGCCAACTTAGGAAAACAACCAGAAGCAGGATGCTACCAGCAGCCCTTAGGGTGAAAGGGGTGGAAATCAAATTACGCGGGTTGATTTCAGCTCCCCCAACAGATGGTGATCAGAGGTGGAGGAATGCATATGGATATACACGTTGGCAAACAATTGAGATTGAGTTTTTTTTTTTTTTTGCAGTGGAAAAACAAAAGTATCATCAGCGGTGGTGGTACTTTTTGTAGTCGTTAACTCAAGCCATTTTGCTCCTTGGTATGTGAATATTCATCATTTGCTCCTCTCAAGATGCGTCAAAGGAACGGATGGGATTTAACAGGCGATTTGTATCCATACATTCAATTCGCTAACCAAGTGGGAAAAATGTTGTCGTCTGCGGTGGAATATTTGATAAATGCGAGTAGGGTTTTTAATTTTTCAACCCTTGAGGGGGGTAGAAGATGAATACAAAAGCAAACGCGTTAGCTGTGGAATTTCGCTGCGAAAGCAGAATCGACAGATGAAGTTGAATAATTAATTGGATGCTCTAAGTAAGGGCTTAAGCGGAGTTTTATTGATTTGCATGTACTCCTGACGTTTCCTTATAATGCAATACATTGAAGAATTTAATGTCAGCGTATACCTGGAACGACATGATGGATTATAAATTGTCCATTGCTTAAATGAGGAAAACTAAAGAGAAAATTGTTTAATAGATTTTATACTCTGTAGTAGTTTAGCGTCGCTTTTTTTTGAGTGATAGTCCGTATCTAATGGCAACACATCGCATACCACCTTGATCAAAAAGTTCCCGGGGGACACCACCGGGTGGCTCTCCCATTGTTCCGATTTGAGTTCTGTTTTTTTTTTTTTTGTTAAGTTGGTAAATCTGTTGTTGACATTCCCTCTAAATCTTAGCATCATGGCTTGACATTTGCAAAAGTTACGTAGCCAAGAATACATCTATCTCTGTGTGTGTTGGCGATTTTTTGCAATTTTAGAAATGGATTTAAATTTGCAACAACGAACTTGTACGAGTATTAAATTTTGCGTAAATTTTAATGGTTCGCGAACGTTGGAAATATTAGAAAAGTGTTTCGGCAACGATTCTCTAAAGAAAACGGTCGTTTACCAGTGGCACGAGCGGTTCAAAAGTGGTCGTGAGTCAATCGAAGATGATGAACGCAGTGGCAGACCATCGACATCGAAAACCGACGAAAACATTGATGAAGTAAAAGGAATGTTGGTCAATAACCGCAAATTAACCATCAGAGAGATAGCGGAGGACTTGAACATTGCCTATGGATCCGTCCAAGACATTTTGGCTAATGATTTGAGTTTCCATCATGTAGCATTCATCAAAAGGATCTATACTGGAGACGGGACGTGGGTTTATGAGTACGGCACGCAATCCAGACATCAGGCAAGTGAATGATGTTCACCAAATGAGCCGACACCTAAAAAGCTACGTCGTTTTCAGTCAAAAAAGAAGGCAATGTTCACGGTTTTCATGGATCACAACGGTGTAGTGCATCATGAATTTTTGCCAGAAGACAGACAGACAGTAAACAAAGAGTATTATTTGGGCGTTATGAGACGTTTGCGTGAAGCAATTCGCCGAAAGAGACCAGAATTGTGGGCAGAAAACTCGTGAATTTGGCACCATGATAACGCACCGTCGCACAGTGCCATCATTATTCGTATCAGCCACCGAATTCACCTGATTTGGCTCCCTGTGACTTCTTTCTGTTCAACCAAGTTAAAAAACCAGTACGGGGAACGCGTTTCACCAGCCGAGAGGAAGTAATGGAAAAATCGCAGGAAGCACTGATGGACGTACCGAAAACCGAATATAAAAAATATTTCGAGGATTGGATCAAGCGCTGGCATAAGTGCGTTACAGTCGATGGGGATTACTTTGAAGGGGACAATATAGATTTAGATAAATAAACTTGTATTTTTAATTTTCTGCTAACTACAATAAATTCTCAGAAGGTGTTAGATCGAACCCAGGAGGGACGTCGAACAAACCACCAAAGATGTGTCAGACTATACGTTAAACAGTATCGAGATGAACCCACAGGATTATAGACCAGATGATAATCGCAATAGCGATAATCGGACTCGGAAGGCCTCATTCAACATATCAAATAAACATCCACCGATTGCAATGACTTCTGTGGCTCTTTCGGTAGATTGGACTGAAAAGATGGAGAGAGTACAGAAGAGGCTCAGTCGGTTCTGATTAAACTGTATCAGAAACAGCTAGTCCATCACAGTGCAATTTTTGACGGCTTATCCTGAGAAACGGAAAGGTTGAACGGGCTCCAAAAAAGCCTCACTCCTCTAGTGGCGAAGGAGAAGATCAAGCTCCCGGAACAGAAACTACATCTTTTGCTTCCAACTCAAACAGCGCCAAGATGAAAAAAGTTTCTGGCACTTTCATTGTATTTTCCCGCGCATGAAGCACACAATCAACAAAGGCGGCAGTTTAAGCGGATTGAAATCGGATGAAGCGACGGCTTTACCCGCATAAAATGTCCGGGTGACAACTTTGCATTCTTTTTTACATTTCATCTACTACACTGTTTGTTTTTTGCATAAGTACACTGTTTATTTAATTTTATTTACTTTAATTTAGGCACAATTTTTACTCAATTATTGAATTAATTTATTTATTTATATTTTTATCTATAAGTATGTTTTTCTTTACGCTCTACGCTTCCTTCTTCTATTTACAACTCTATCTTTCTTACTTCTTCTTTGTACTTTGGTCAAATACGTTTATGGCATTATTTCTTTCTTTTAATTATGAAAAGTAATGTTTTGTGGAATTGTCTGAATAGTGTAAATAAAAGCTGCACTCGTGAGTTGATACATGTTTTATCCAAATACCGGAAGGGATTTAATGTTTGCCACCTTAACGCACGAAGCCTAAACATCTTCAAACTAGACTATCTGTATTACTTATTTTTGAAGTCCAATGTTGATGTTATATGTGTTAGTGAAACTTGCTTTAGACCGGATATACCAATCATTTTCTACTCCTTGCCCTAGTTTGTAATACTATTTCGAAATGACAGAATAAGGGACACGATCGGAGCAGGAGTAGCAATATATGTTAATTCTACACTAAAATGCGACGTTCTTGGTGCATTTGGTTCGACAGATATTGAATATCTGATTATAAAACTATATGATGGCTCCTCTAAATGTTTAGCATCCTGCGCTTATAACCCCAACAGAAGCTGCTCACCTCAGCCTTTTTTAGTGCTCTTTCTGAGTTTTCTGCTGCTGATTTATTCAAAAATAGCTCTCGTGCCTTCTAAATCAAAGATATGGTATCTGCTTTTGGACTCCAAATTGTTAATGACTGCGATTTTCTGACAGCTCAACTCCCAGCTTGCTTGACCTAATTATTGTTTCGGATCCATCATTTGTAATAGTTTTTGACCAACTTTCTCTGGACTATATTTCTGACATTATCTCCTTTTCTGCACCTACAATATTGACTTTTCTCATTCCTCTTTACCTGTGTCCTTTACATTCAAAGATTTGAACGCTGTCGACATCCCAGCTTTACTAATCGCAATCCGTTCAGCTCCTTGGTATGGCTGCAGGCTAAGTGCTAATCCTAACGAGAACCTGAACTACTTTCAACACCATATATGTAAACTTTATGACGCATGTGTACCCACTAAATCTGTAATTGTTCGTAATAAAAATTGTCCTTGTTTTACGAGTGAAATTGTTGCCCAAATTAAGAATCGGAACAAACTTTATAGCAAGTGGAAGCACAACCCCTCCAATTCTAAATTGGCAGCATATAAAAGAGCAGGTAAAAATGCAAGCTAAACTATTATGCTTCCAAGTTGAGCACATCATTTATAACTCTGAACAGCGCAAAGTGTGACCTAGATACCGATGTCCTTAATGACTTCTTCATAGGAAGTAACCCCAACACATCTAAATGCAATTTTTGGTCCAATTGCTCATATGTCGGGTGATTTTAAAGTGGTTACCGAAGGTGAAGTTGTTGATTGTGTTATGTGTATTAAATCTAACTCGACTGGTGTCGACGGTGTACCCATTCGCTTCATTACCCGAAATTATAACCCATCTGACTCATATTCTTAACCACTGTATAATGACATCCACATTTCCACAGATCTGGAAAATTGCAAAGGTTATACCGTTTGCCAAAAAACCGAATGCAACCTCCGCCAGTGACTTTAAGCCCATAAGCATTTTACCGTGTCTATCAAAGGATTTTAGGAAACTTACGCGTGCATTTTTGAATTTCTGACCTCTTTATTGAAACAGCAACACTGCTCCTGTCAAGAGGCATTTGTCAGTTGACTCCTGTCAAAATTTAAACTTGCTGCGTCAGTTAGTTTGTGTTTGACAGCTATTTTTATCAGACTACTCACTAATTTGAGGAGAAAATGGAAAAAAGTGAATTTCGTGTGCTTATTAAGCATTATTTCTTGCGAAAAAAAACCATTACCGATACCAAGGCTAAGCTTGATAAATACTATGGGGACTCTGCACCATCGATTTCAATGGTAAAAAAGTGGTTTACTGAATTTCGTTGTGGCCGTACAAGCACTGAAGATGCCGAACGTCCTGGACGCCCAGTTGAGGTCTCTACACCCGAAACAATCGAAAAAATTCACGATATGGTGTTGGCCGACCGAAGATTGAAAGTGCGAGAGATTGTGGAAGCCGTAGGGATCTCGCATGGCTCAGTGGTTTCAATTTTGAATGATCACTTGGGCATGAGAAAGCTTTCCGCAAGATGGGTGCCGCGTTTGCTCACAGTCGACCACAAACGCAATCGTGTAACAACTTCACAGGAAGGTTTGGCGTTGTTTAATCGCAATATGGAGGAGTTTTTGCGCCGTTTTGTAACCGTGGACGAAACATGGATCCATCACAACACACCAGAGAACAAACAACAGTCAAAACAGTGGGTTTCTAGGGGTGAATCGGCGCCAAAGAAGGCCAAGGTGGGTTTGTCAGCCAATAAAGTTATGGCGACTGTTTTTTAGGATGCACGCGGGATAATCCACATTGACTACCTTCAAAAGGGAAGAACAATCAATGGGGAATATTATGCCAACTTATTGGACCGATTCAATGACGATTTGAAAAAAAAACGACCTCATTTGGCCAAGAAAAAAGTTCTTTTCCACCAAGACAATGCAAGGGTGCACACATGTGCAGTTGCCATGGCAAAAATCCATGAATTGGGCTATGAATTGCTCCCTCATCCACCCTATTCTCCAGATTTGGCTCCGAGCGACTACTTCTTGTTCCCAAACCTGAAGAAATGGCTTGGTGGAAAAAGATTTGACTCCAATGATGAAGTCATCTCGTCATTTTGAGGACCTCGACAAATCATTTTTTTTGGAAGGGATAAAAAAATTGGAGAAGCGTTGGACAAAGTGTATAGAGCTCAAGGGAGACTACGTTGAAAAATAAAATTATTTTTTTATCAAAAAATCTGTTTTAATCCAAAAGTCACGGACTTATTGATCCGCCCTCGTATATCGAAGCAGATAATAAGTCATTTTTCTTCTAATAATCTGCTTAACTCTTTCCAATCTGGGTTCAGAAGTAATCATGCCTTAGATGATATTAGGCATGACCATGAGGGATACGTAACACTTCTTTGCTTACTTGATTTCTCAAAAGCCTTTGAGAAGATGGTAGAGCATGACATTCTATGCTGGGAATTACATAACTTGTTTGGCTTCAGTGGCAAGCTGTTCAGCATCTTAGAAGTCTTAGAAGTTATCTTTCCAATAGATCGCAAAAAGTTGTCATTGGTGGCAAATCCTCAGTCTTGAAAATAATTACACAAGGTGTACCGCAAGAATCGATTCTCGGTCCTATCTTATTCTGTGCATTGATTAACGACTTGCCAGCAGTATGCCAGCATGCAATGGCCCACTTATAGGCTGACGATGTTCAGCTATATCTCTCTCGTCCCATGAATTTGATAGATGAACTTGCGCTAAAATTAAATGAAGATTTATTAAAAATAACGGATTGTTGATTAACCCAGCGAAATCAAAAGTTCTACCGATAACTACTCGGAAATTTGACATTAACATCGTATCAGACTTATGGCTCTCTAATTCAAGGCTTAAACGTGTAGAGTGTAGGTCGCATTTACGGATGTCTCCGAAAGCTCTAGCTAACAGCTAGCTTCACCCCAATGGCGACTCTACAGAAATTGGTAAGGACTTTAATTGTACCTTTAATAAGCTATTCTGAGATGGTATACAGTGACCTTGATGCCTTATCTCAGCGGAAACTTCAAGTAGCTTTCAATGACTCAATGCGATATATACAGGGTGTCCCAGTTTAGCAGTATAAAATTTAAGGGCATATTCCCGAAGTTCCGCTGAACAAGAAATTGTATGGCGCGGGGGGGGGGGGGCGCGTCTATTCTCACTCCATTTCAATTTACAGCCCATCAAAGTGGGTGACCTCTAAGTTGGAGGTTTAACCACTTTAAACGCCATAATTTCTGAACTAGTCCAGGTACAAAAATAGTTTTGGACATTTTGGAAAGATAATTTAGTAGTGCATACAAATGTTAAATGATTTGGGTACATCTGTACAGCAACAAAAAAATTACGGCTCGTTAAACTCAAAATTTGCCGTTCCATTATTTTTACTTAAAATGCATTTTTCTTAAAATTTTTACTTAATAAATTTTCTGAAATTTTATGAAATTTTATGAAGTTTCCTAAAAATTATGTTTAGAAACTTTTTCACATACGACCAATAGATTTTGTAGTAAAAGCCATTTTTCGTCAAACAAAAATGGTCAAACAAAATTAAGTGAGAATAATAAACTAACGTACCTATGAGCAATGCAGTTAACAGTTAATTGTCGAATAGGAAAAAAAAATCGTAATAAAGAATAATTCTTTGTTAATCTTTTTTTTTCAATTTGGCATTGCTTCAACTGATCTACAATCAACATTTTGCTCTGTTTATGAACAGCCAATTGATAAATTGATCTCCACAAAATGTATTCAAAACGTGAATTCGCGGAAATAGTGTTTGTATACGGATTCTGCAATGGAAACGCTTCATTGGAGTACCAACGACTATACCCAAATCGTAGAACACCGTGCATCCGGCTATTCGCTGATACGTATCAGCGCCTCGTTGATACCGGATCAATTGCACCAAAAAAAAGAGAAGAACGTTCAGACGCAGCGGTGGCAGAAGTTGGGGATGGGATTTTGCGCGCTGTGGAAGTTCAGCCTTCAGTCAACGTACGTGGAACTTTCCAGAATCAGAATTCACAGGACTCTACAGAGAAATAGATTACACCTTTTCCATTTGACACCGGTACAGGATTTACTACCAGGTGATGCGCAAGGAAGAGTGGAATTTTGCCAATGGCTACTGCGCAAACATGTAGAAGACGGGCAATTCCTCAAGAACATTCTATGGACGGACGAGGCGCAGTTCACAAGAGATGGGGTTACAAACCACCATAATTTGCACCATTGGTCAGACTCCAATCCCCATTTAATACGTACAACATCCTTTCAAAGGTAAGTATTTAATTATTATAAACTGCTTCTTCAAAATGTGTTGTTTATTTTAAAGGAGATTTAGCGTAAATATTTGAGCTGGATTAATAGTGAACACTTTAGTAGGACCGCACTAACCGTTAATTCCCATTACTACCTGGAATGTCTTGGAGAACGATTGCGGAGCTCCTAGAAGATGTTCCTCTTGTTCAGAGAACGGCGATGTTCTTTCAACAAGATAGAGCACCTTGTCACAGTAGCAGCGGGGTAATTTCGTTCCTCAACCATACTTTTAACGAACGATGGATTGGTCGATTCCGCCCCAACCCTTGGCCTCCCAGATTTCCTGAGCTAACACCCATGGATTTTCTCTTCTGGGGTGCTATGAAAAAAAGGTTTATTTTAGAGAAATGTGGAGTCTGGTAGAGCTCCAAGAAAATATTAGTGTCGCTTCAGAAGAGATGAAAATAATTTTGATGACCGTTAATCTGCCATCCGAAATGGTTAAACGCGCCAAAGTGTATTCGAATGGAAGGAAGGCTTTTCGAACAATTGCTATAAATATTCCATAAACTGTTCCAAAAAGTTCCTTCTCAGGACCGCATAAAAATATCTAAGCGATTTTATGAGTAATTCAATAGGTACACTTCTTTTTGGCCACTTTTGTTTGACGAAAAATGGCTTTTACTACAAAATCTGTTGATCGTACGTAAAAAAGTTTCTAAACATAATTTTTAGGAAATTTTGCAAGGATAAAAATTTCATAAAATTCCAGAAAATGTATTAAGTAAAAATTTTAAGAAAAATGAAATAGCAAATTTTCATAATTTTGAGTTTAACGAGCCATAACTTTTGTTTGCTGCACAGATGTACCCAAAGCATTTATGACTTGTATGCACTACTAAATTATCTTTCCAAAACTATTTTTGTACCTGGACTAGTTTAGAAATTATAGCGTTTAAAGTGGTACACCTCCAAATCAGAGGTCACCCACTTTGATGGGCTGTAACTTGAAATGGAGTGAAAATGGACCCCCCCCCCCCCCTGACATACAATTTCTTGTTCGGCGGGAATACGCCCTTAAAGGATTATACTGCTAAACTGGGACACCCTGTACATGGGCTTCGTAGACATGACCATATTTTTGCACATTTCAAAAGCTTATTCAAAAGTAGCTTGAAACAATATCTCAGTGCACGAAACTGGATTTACCTACATCAGACCATTAATATTAAATCTGCACCGTACCCATACAGGGAGTCCCCTAATTCGATGACGATAATTTGGGAAATGATTCCTGGGCATATTCTAAGTAAAAAATAGTTCTAGAACAAGGGTCTATCTCGAATGTTGACATCATTTATCGAGGATTTAAGAAAAGGCTTACTTTGGTGTACCCTGACCCATGTTAACGGAAATTGCTCTGTTAGTACTAATGGTAAAAACTTCGTGTAGGACTTTATTTTTAGAAGAAATACCAGCCTTTATAACGGAGTTTAAATAAAGTTGATATCTTGTTTCAGTCTTTAGATATCTAATTTCTAAACCTGTTCTGTTTTCATTGCCCATGCTAATTTTTGACTTTGAGGTCACTTTTCTCTAGAAAATGTCTAATTCTTCTGCCAGCTACCATTTTTTTCTTATGAAAGTAACAACAATAAAACAAAAAATCATCATCAAGTTTGCACAAAACCCCACAGATTTTATGATACTTGGAAAAACCTGCAACAGGTAAAAAAAAGGAATTTATGATTTTTTACCAACGTTGCTAACAACAGCTGAGAATACATACTCGTAAGAGTGGTTTTTCACGAATTACTTATTTTCCAATATTTTTTAAAATTGCATAGCTATTAAAGAGTTTTAAAGCGTGCTCTTTTATTTGACTACCTGTCAAAACCCTAATTTCCTTACCCTATTCCTTAAAAGTTCTCAGAAGAGTTAGGTTTAGGGTATGAAGGCCTATTTCGAAAATTTACCAAACAAAAATGGTATAAAAGATTAGGAAAAAAAATTAATTCATCAGTTTAGTTTTTTACGCTAACGTTATAGTTGCTTAGAAACCGTATTTGAAATGTCTGCATTTACAAATCAAGAATACGTAGACATTATTTGCGTTTATGGGCTGTGCAATGGAAGTTCAACTGGTGCGCGACAAAGGGTACCATGAATTTTATCCTAACCAACGACTTCCTAATAAAAGAGTAATTCTAAATACGTATCGAAGGCTTCGAGAAGCGGGATCAGTTTCGAATACAAGACCGAATGCGGGAGCTTCACAAGTAAGAAGTATTTCGTCTGACGAAGGAATACTGGATGCTGTTACAACTGATCCATCAATCAGCATCAGACGCTTAGCTTTGCAATTCAATGTTTCCAGACATAAAATTTCTAATTACTGCATGGAGAAAATCTTTATCCATACCACCATACACCTTTACAAGAACTGCTTCCCAATGATTTAGAAAAGAGACTTGAGTTTTCTAACTAGTTGCTTGGGTGACAACCAGTTTATTAGCAGAATCCTTTGGACGGACGAATCTCAATTTACAAGAGATGGCATCACAAATTTTCATAATCTTCTTACGTGGGCTGCGGACAATCCACATACAAGGAGACATAAATCATTTCAATACAAATTCAGCGGCAATATGTGGGCAGGTGTACTTGGAAACAAGTTAATCGGCCCCCTCAAACTACCACCTAGGCTGAATTCTACAATTTTTTTTGGAGTTTTTGCGAAATGTTTTACTAGAACTGTTGGAGGACATTCCACCGATTCAACTAGCTTCATCATATTTTCAACAGGATGGTGCTCCAGCCCACTATGGTCGTGAGGTTAAGAATTGGCTAGATGAAGAGTATGGTAACCGTTGGATAGGAAGAAATGGACCAGTTTACTGGCCCGCAAGATCTCCTGACCTTACAGTATTGGATTTTTGTTTGTATGGAGAAGAATGAAAGAACTTGTTTATTCAACCAAAATAGCAACTTTAAGTGAATTGGAAGATCGTATTCTCGAAGCGTCATCAAAATTGAGGCAGCAGTTAGCATCAATAAACATTCGCAGTGCAATCCAAAAACAGGCTCTAGCATTCATACAAAACCAAAGAGGACTCTTTGAGCAAGTTATAACTGTTTTAGTATGCACATAAAATAAAAACAATTTGCAGACGTATCGTAAATAGTAATTTCAATAACGGTTTCGGCACTAAATTGGTTTTGTTCATTATATGACCATTGGAAAATAACCTCAGAAACAACACGCAATACTTATGTTACAACCTGATATCAGCTTCTGTTTCCCTATTAAGAGATCCTTGCCATAATCTCTATTTTTTGTACTAAAAACTCTCACAAAAATTCCATAAGAATATTGTAGACCAAAAATGTGGTCCAAATACAAGTTTCTTTTTAAAAATAAAATAAAATTAACAAAAATTATTTTCGGTATATTATGGCTTTATTAGAAAGAGCGATCAATGATATTATAGACGCGATTTCATCCATTTGGCTACCTCGGCTGAATTATCCGCATAACATCGATCTGTAAGGGTGCCCAACAAAAAAAGCTGATGGGCTCAAATCGTACTTCCGAGGCGGCCAATTGACATCGACAAGGCGGCTGATAACACGATTACCGAAAATAGCGCGCAAAACTTCGGGCTGTGTGACATGGCACGCCTTCGCGCTGCTACCAAAGATCATCCATGTCCATGTCTTAGCCCATAAAAATTCGGTAACGATTGCTCTGTAGCGCTCACCGTTAACCGAAATGGCGTTTCCAGTAGCATTTTCGGAATAAAATGCGCCAATGCTGCACCAAACTGTCACTCTCTGCGGATGCATTGGGTTCTCGACAATCACGTGCGGCTTTTCCAATCCCCAGATGTGTCAATTTTGTTTGTTAACCGTCATCTCGTCAGAAAAAATGATTTTTCGGTCAAATTCGACGTCCAATTCAAGCTGCTGAGAAGCGACAACGAAGCGGATGGTTGTTTGCCTTCAATTGCTGAGTCAATTCAACTATTTAAGGGAATAATCCAAGATCTTTGTGCAAAATTCTCATCAGGCATTTGCGTGAAATGTTGAGTTGTTCAGATCGGAATGAGTCGAACACTCCCAGTCACAGCAGCCACAGTACGATGACAGAAACCGTGAGTGTTGTCCGGAAGCAAGCCAGTCTCAAGAACTTTTTGCACAAACTTGCGTATAGTATAGGCCGTAGGTGCTTCATTTCGGTCAAAACTTTTATCAATAAACGCACTATTAACATAGCACTAACTTTTAAAATAAGTTTGCAATTTATTTCGTTCTATGGAGTTATGATACTGACTGACAGTCAAGATTTCGAGCGGAAAAGATCTGTCAGCGTCAAGATAACACATGATTCAAAAATAAACTTGTATTTTAACCACCCGTTATTTATCTTAAGAGGATTACTTATGCGACATCAGATTACACAAGTCTTATATACTCTTGTACGAGGAAGTCCTAACCATACTCGTATCTTTCATTCGGTTACTGACGACTCAGTTAGCAGAGGAAGATATTTTACGTTTAACAACTCCCGAGAACGAACTTGAGCTTATAAACTTTGTGGCAGACGATACGGGTTAATGGCTTGAATGGGTTTTTGTAACCCAATATCCATAAAGAGAGATGGCATTTATCTATTCAAAAAATATCCACAAAATTACGATTGACTTAAGATTCCAGTTTTTACGAGGGTTGTCTGAAAAGTTTTCGACCGCAACGTAAAGATAGCGGCACTCGTCAATAAAAGCTAGTGAATGCTAATTGTGCATCTTTTGACATTTACTTACCGAAGTTTCAGTCATTTTGGACGCGCAGTTTTTAGTTTTAGTCGTTTGAGTGAGGCGATGTGAGTCTTTTTTGTGAAAATGGAAAAAATTGAGTATCGAGCTGTTCGTGTTCGGATGAACATTTGCAATGCTCTGTTGGCGCAGTTTAGGCACAATAAATCCGAGTTTTGCGCCGATTAATTACTGTAGATGAAACTTGGATACACCATTATACGTCCGAAACAAAAATTCAGTCAAAACAGTGGACTGCAAAGGGCGAGCCGGCTCCAAAAAAAGCAAAAACTGTTTTTTCGGTTGGAAAAGTGATGGCGACTGTTTTTTGGGATAGTAAAAGAGTTATCTTAATTGATTATCTTCAAAAAGGAAAAACCATTACAGGAGCATACTATGAATCATAACATCATTACTTGCCAAGCTGAAGGCAGAAATTACGGAAAAACGGCCACATTTGCAGAAAAAGAAAATCCTGTTTCACGAAGACAACGCGCCGTTTCACACCTCAGCGGTTGCCATGGCGAATATCCATGAATTACGGTTTGAACTTCTTCACAAGATCTAGCCCCAAGCGACTTCTTTTTGTTCCCTCATCTAAAACCTGCGCTCGGAGGACAGAGATTTTCGTCAAATGAGGAGGCAATCACCTTCGTGAATAATTATTTTGCAGAGAAAAACGCCAAGCACTATTAGGACGGGTTAGAGAGATGGGAGTATCGCTCGGAGAAGTGTGTAGAGACTATGTAGGAAAATAAAAAAATAAATTTGAGAAAAAATCTCTTGTATCATTGTTCGGTTGGAAACTTTTCAGACAACCCTCGTAAATGCCCGAATGTTTTGACGAGTCAGATTGACACGGAGTACTATGTTGCTGTAGTCAAGGATCGCATGCCAATGACCAAAGAATTAAAGTTAGGAAATTTGACGATGAGCTACAGTTACGAGTAATACAAGAAAATGTTAGAGCCTTCTCTGATCGAACTACTACTCTTAGCACTAATCGCAGAAGACCAGCGATGATATGGACAGAGGGTTGCATTTGATGTGTTGGGTTAGACCGACAAAGAAAGAAAGACGACAGAGTAACGAATTCACGAGCGAAGAAGGCAGAAGGAAGGTCGAGCAACTGCAAAAATGATGTTTGAAAGTAAAAACAAATATACCAGGAACGCAGCCCGAATGAATGCCTGCAAAGATAGATATACAAATGTATAATGCAGTCCGGTTGATGCTTGAAATTAGGAAACATTATTTCTGCAGACTGTTAAATGGCAACGATGATCAACATTCTGTTATACAATCGACAGCAATTCCGTGCATCTGGCTAAGAAGCTTGGAAAGCGACTGTCGAATTCCACAATTTTCTGCCAGAGAATGATTCTTCATGTTAGATATATTTTAGCATTGAAATTCCTGCGAAATAGAAAAAATACCAAGATATACCAACACTGACTACTTATTGACTTCATCTTTCGTCATCCAAGGTGGCCCCAAATCCACCTTCGATCCAAACGCCTAAATTCATTCACTCTCATCCTTCTTATGAGACTTAGTCATCCTTGGCAGGTTGTAATAGTGTGCTCAACTCGTGTTTATGAGTTTGTTAAGTCCAGTTGGACGAGACCGGTATCCGGTGGCTACATAGTGAAGTAAGCACAACTGATATGTAGCCATATTACAGCTCGTCAGTACGCCAATTTGACACTGGTCAGGGCCTACTCGAATCGAGCTGGATGTTGGTTGACGCACAAGCTCATCCCAGACTGTATCGCCATCCAAAGGTAAGCGAAGTTGAATGACGATGTAGAATATCCGCTGCTCCAACAAGGTGAGTAAGCAGTCCATTGGCATGTTTTGTCTCGAATAAATTTTTAAACTAAATAAGATGCGAATACAAAAGGCACATCCTTCGGAAAGGCCAACTGTTTGCGTATGTGGACGACATTAACATTATTCGCCGAACTTGGGCCTAAGTAGGAACAAGGCAAAGCACATTACGTGCTGGCAGAAAAAAAGGAAACTTAAAGCCCATCAATTGGCCAAAATTCATGATTTACAACTTCGGGGTAGTTATGGAATTTATGTCCTTCGTAAGCTCTTCATCAAACGCAAGCCATGATGTCATCTTTGAAATCAGGAGAAGAATGGCACTTTCTTTAGTTTCAACTGTGTTTCTAACAATAACAATATTAAAGTAATAGTACAATATATAGTATAAAATATCTCAACCCTCATAAAATTAGTTATTTCGAAAAAGATAAACATTTTACCGACAATATAGAAAAAGATACAACGACCAATTGGACTGTATTTACAGCAACTATAATTTGGTCGATAAGAGTCTGGGACCTGTTGAGCAAATAAAAATGCATGTACAAGAGTGACACCAACAAACTTACAATAAGCAGCTGTGAATACATACTATACGCCCTGGTAATGAATATACTCGTATACCAGCGCCTACAAAGAAAAACAAATGATGTCTATTAAAAAAAAAGGACTGATGGAGATGCGGGGCATCGATCCCCGTACCTCTCACATGCTAAGCGAGCGCTCTACCATCTGAGCTACATCCCCTTGATAAATACGAATCATAGTAACCGACATCGGCTATAAAATTCAGCAATTACCCGACTTACTTGAGGTACCATAAATTGACATTGGAGTCACGCTCACATGATATTGGCCATGGGCTGGGCTTCGGATACTTTCACTTTTCGTTGCAAGAAATTAATTTTTTTGTCACTCTTAAGTTATTGTACAATTGACTTTGCAACGGGGATGTAGCTCAGATGGTAGAGCGCTCGCTTAGCATGTGAGAGGTACGGGGATCGATGCCCCGCATCTCCAAAATTCAACTTTTTGACCCTTCGACTCATTAAAAACTCATCATTTGACAATACATTTTTTTCGTACATATTTTTGCGTGCAAAATTCATAACTGCTGACTAAAGTGTCTACGGAGAGCCTTTTGCAAAAATTCAATTGGACATCTGGTCCTTCATCGGTTTTTTTCTTCCTTTTTAATTAAGCAGCAAACACTCGGAAAAAGTTTATTTTCTTTTCGCGCGCCAAGTCCATTTCATTATTACGAAGTACGAGTACAGATGAAGAGGACAAATCATCCCGACAATCAGATTAAACATCCATCCCCGGTACCAGTATGGATTTTCAAATGAACTTCGATTGAACACTTGCGCCGCCATCGATGGCCTCCTTCACTCTTATCAATTGGATTATAATCATGGGGTACAATATAACATTGCTAGAAAGAACAATTCAAAGTCTAGGAACACTGCGTCACCGCTGCCCTAATTGAGATGATCACAATATTTTCCTTCATCGAAGCCAGAGAATCCAGAGTACCAGGAGGTGGTGTATGAATATCTCAACGGCAAAAGGCAAAGCATCAATCCAGATTGCCACCGTCTAGCTCCCTCAATAAAGCGGATTAATGCCCGGAAAATATATGAATTCCTTTGCGTTATTTTAAAACTTTTGTGCGAAACAAAACAAAAGAAAAAAACGAACCACGAGGTAGAGCGCTTCTGATGGGAATATTGGGGGGGAACGGAAAGACTTAAAAGTAATTTTACGTCTGACTAAACATTAATGTGCCCAATATTTTATTGTTTGTTTGGAAGAAGAAGTAAGCGATTTTGCAAGGACTCATTGAGAGTAAAAACTTCTGCTATTGTTGAGTCTGAGGAGCCTCACAGGATGTGTTCTTGTGCTGCTTGTGAAAAGTGGAAAGTTATTCCACAAGGGGGAACATAAGCAGGAGAAAGCTTTATGCCGAATGAAAAGTAAACAAGATTTGCAGAGAGTACAGTAGAGCTAATGTGAGGCTGGATTGTTTTTGAATCTTCAAAAAAAGGAGAAGAATGACATAGTCTATTTATGAGCTCGTATTTCTTGTTTTATGAAACACAGCTATTCTATAAATATATGAGGTACGAGTAAAAGAGCCCAAATACATGCTGGTTGTTTTAGCATTAAGTGAAGCTCAGATGGAAGGGAAAGGATTCGGCATATATGCTCTTAGAAAGAAGCGGGTGTCCTAAAACACTTGACAGTAACCGACAATCGTGTACTACAAAGGGAGCATTATATTTTCGACCAAAATGTTGACATTCTTTTGGAATATACAATATATACAGCCTTATTCCCTAAATTTGTTAAAGGGCTAATCCCCATAAGTTCTTTACACGTTCGAGGTGAGTCCCTAATAATTGGAAATTGAAATTTTGAATAGGACCGACATATGTTAACTCAATCAGATAGAAACTGTTCAATCACTAATTGAGATTGAGAACATGATCGAATATACACACATATGTACAGGTATTAATATTTTTTTAACAGAATGCTCATACGCACCAACTGGAACCTCTAGACTGAGTCTCTTGGGAGTGAATTCAATCCTTCGAGTTCAAACAAAGACTCACAAGATACTGTTGATTCGCCTACGGATGTAGCTATTACACCAAGCCTACCATTCGCAATGTGCACAGGTGTGAGAATGAGCTCGAAATCTTGAAGAAAAAGATAACAAAACTATTCAACAATCTAAGCGTTCTAGCTCTTGAAACGAGTAAAAGATATACAGCTATTGACAACTAATTAGAAACGCTTATGTGAATATATGTTTTTTTGATTTTATTCAAAAATTTTGAAATATATTATTTAATTTGTATTTTATATATTAAATTGCGTTTATATAGTATAAAAAAAAGGAGATTTATTTTCAGATTTTTATTTTCCTTTACGTGTTATAGGTGATTTATTAAAAAAGCACTGAAACAAGTTGAGACACCTAATTAGAAACGATGAAAAAAATTTTATAAAATATAAGGATAGATCATTTTTGTGCTGTGTTACCATTAATATTTGGTAGCAAAACCTTTCTGCTTTAATACTGCTTGACATCGCCTAGGCATAGAGCTGATTAAGCTTTGGCATCTTTCGACTGGAATAGAATCCCATGCTGCCTTTACCTTTTCGAAGAGGTCTTCAAAGTTGGGAATATTTTGCACATTGACGGCCTTTTTCACATCGCCCCATAAATGCTTGATTGGATTCAAGTCTGCACTGCAAGATGGCCAATCAAGAACAGTCATTGAATTGTCTTCAAAGAACTTTTGGGTGAGCTTCGCGGTATGTTTGGGGTCGTTGTCTTGCTGAAACCTCCAAACAAACGGTAAATGTTCTTCTGCCCATGGTAGCATCACATCTTGCAGAATTTCCACATAATTTTCCTTATTTAGTATACCGTTAATTCGGTGAATTGGCCCAACTCCGCTCCAAGAAAAGCATCCCCACACATTTATGGATCCTCCGCCGTGCTTGACAACTGGCGAAACGTACTTCGGATCAATAGCAGCATTTTTTGGACGCCGTACATACTTTCTGCCATCCAGACCTATACGACTGATCTTTGTTTTATCGGTCCAAAGTATGTTCTTCCAATCGTGTAGTGTCCATGAGGCATGTGTTTTGGCAAATTCCACCCGTCGTCGGTGGCGACGGCGAAATCCGTCCATGAAGCCCAGCTTCAACTAAACGCCGTGCTATGATGGGTTTGGATATTGCGTCACTGGTTCCAGCAGCACCTTTTTTCTCGGATCTGCTTTTGCCAGTTGAACAATCTTACGGTCCATTTGTTGAGATGTTTTCTGAGGCCGTTTTTTGCGTGGGATGTTTTCAATGGTCTGATACTTGCGAAAATGCTCTAGTGCAGTAAAAACCATCTTCTTGGACCACTCCAATTGTATTCCTATCTGTTTATATGAAAGACCTGTTGCTTCTAGTTCTACAATAGCCTTTCACATGGCTGGAGTACAACTTTTTGCTTTTCCCATAATTCGATTAACTAATTTTAAAAAAATTCAAATAGACAAAACTGCTGAAATCCCGTACAATCCAAACTTACCAACAAAAAGCAGAGAAATTATAAAAAATATTTATTTTTCACTCAAATTGTTATCGTTTCTAATTAGCTGTCCCACCTGGTTAAGAACTAACGCAACTGAGTACAAATTTCAAATGAAAAATTCCAACTGTATCATTTCTATATTAACTTACGTGAAACAATGATAAAAGGATAAGAAAATGAGAAAGAAAAATTTACTGTTACATTAAAAACAGTTATTAAACGGGGAGTGCGAATATGAAATACAGTAGCGTTTCTAATTAGTTGTCAATAGCTGTAACTCTGCTATTAGTCAAATCAATCAGAAAAGTTTAAAAGTAAAATGTTTTAAGAGAATACGAGTATTAAAGATCTCCCTTCGACCGTTAGGGTCAAAAAAGCTCTCTTAAAAACCTGTAATACGATTGCAGTGGAGCTGGTTCCTTGAAAAAATGTGTGGCAGTTTTAGATTGAGCGACAAACATATTTTGGAAATGCTCCTGCACACTTATTTCCTTGATGATCACATTACCGCACAAGTATCCTGTACGTGAACTCACACAAAACTTCTCAAATAGGTATACCAGGAGATTATCATCATCACATCAAAGAGAATATTTTCTCCCTACTCCATCAGATAATCTAAAGCCGTGCAAAGTTCCTTGTGGCGATGGAATTTTTCCCATCATTAGATCCGGGCATAAATTTAGAATGAATGAAGAATATAATGTGCAAACCTGGCTGCAAAACGTCCGAAAGCATTCAGGACAATCCGTCTAACCTTGGTGTTCCTCTGGATGATCATGGACCTTCCGAAAGTAAACCTTAATAGATCGCCCTATACACATAATATACATCAATAAGAACCTGGTAAATTGGCGGCAACAGCCTTTCGTCATCTCAGAATGAATAAATATACTCTGCCAATGAAAGAGAAATGCGAATGCCAAATGCCTCGATTCAGATTCTAGGGCTGTACTCTATGCTTCACAGAATGATCACTATTATGCTAAAACAATGCACGATCTTCCTATAAACTACGAAAGGCTGCTTTCAAGCGACTTACTTTTCTTTTTGTGCGTGCGAAGGTGTAAACCTTGCATAGGCAGCAATGGTCCGACGTCCATTGGTAGTGTCAGATTCTTACTGACTAAAACCACCTCCAAGGGAATCTTTCCGTTTATTCCCACGCGGAACTACCGCTAAGTATTACTTCGCGAGGGACGGATTTGAACTTCTTGCTTCGTCACGGGGTGCTTAGCGAATTCGCGTTCCGTTGCTGTTCTAAATTCCTTAAATCGCACATTATTCGTACTGCTGCATGCTGCAAATTTTCAGATTTCAACATACTAGGTGGAGTGAAAAGTAACCTCCTTGACCACCAGAATGCGCTGCTACTGCAAAAAAGGTTATGGTGCCTTGAAGTCCGTTCATATTTAGGCAGACATGCCAAATTTCAGTGCGACACTGTCTTTAGTTTTGTTTTGACAGCTGATTGTTGTTGACGTGTTTGGCATCATGTTGAGTATGGACAAAAACGATTTTCGTTCTCTCATAAGACATTATTTTTTGAGAGACAAAACGGCGAAGGAAACGAAAGAAAAGTTGGATAAACATAATGGGGCTAATGCTCCGTCAGATTACACCGTCAAATATTGGTTTCGAGAGTTTTGTGGTGGCCGCAACTCCACTACCGATCAAGTCCGCAGTGGCAGGCCCTCCGATGCGGTTACAGAGGACAATGTCAAAAAAATACATGAAATAGTGTTGGCTGACCGGAAAGTGAAGGTGCGCCAGCTAGCAGATTAGTACTGAGCGCACATGCCATATTTTGGGCAATATTCTGCATATGAAAAAGTTATCCTGCCGCTGGGTGCCGCGAATGCTCACTCCTGACCAAAGACATGAACGCGAGAGCACTTCGAAAGAGTGTTTGGATTTGCTGATGCGGAATCGGGCGGACTTTTGGCGTTGATTGGTAACTGGATTTGGATCCCTCGGACTATTATCTCTTCCCAAACCTCAAAAGGTAGCTCATCAATAAAAAATTCAGCTCACGCGAGGAAATCATCGACGCCACGGAGGATCAAGAAGTTGGAAAATCGCTGGAATAAGCGTATCAAACTAAAACGGGACTATATTGAATAATATAAAAAAACATTTAAAAAATTTTTAAGTCCCAAGGAGGTAGCTTTTCACTCCACCTAGTATATTGAACTATGTTTGCCGGTGTTGGCCGTTCAACAAATTCTTCACAATATAGCTCTTTCGTTTGCATACCGCGCACATTCGAAGAAAACGTGCTCCACGTTCTCTACCGCGTTTACGCAGCGAGGACAGGGCGGACTCGAATCACGGTTTCGCTTGAATAGATATTCCCGGAAACAACCGTGACCCATCAAGAACTGTGTAAGATAGTAATTCAGTTCGACGTGTTTTTGTTTTACCCAACTTTCAATCCTTGAGATTAGTCGCTACGTCCATCTCCCTTTTTGGGACTCATTCCATTGTTGTTGCCACGCTTCTATACTGCAGCCTCTTTTGAATTTCTTCGCTTGATTTATGGATGGCCCGGTTTGCCACGCGATTTTCATAAAGTCGTCTAGGATATCGACTTCATATCTCCATTCATTTGATCCATTGTAGTGGATGAAACCATCATCGACCTCAACAGCTCTAGATTTCTAACCTAAAGCTATGTCATAATTAAGATCAAAAAAGAATCCAGCATAACTAGACAAATGCTTCACCTTCTATTAAACAACAAGAACATCAAATTAGTTGAGCTGTTATTTTCACCGAATGATCGTAACCGAAGTTCTTGGTCCTAACATTTTCCTCCCAAGCAGAAGTTGATGGTATTGGTATGGGTGAGCTTAAACTGATTTGGAACTGTCTACACATCCCCAAACATCCTAGAATATGATGAGTCAAGATCTTCACTGATTTCTTATCATCTCTAGGACAAATGCCGCATATGCCCTGAACCAAAATAACTGAACATGTGCTATGTTGTGCCATGTCACTGCTCGACTCAGGCTTCAGAGCATTCTTAAATGCTTCATATCATCATCTGATGTTTCATGATCTTCAGCTCAGACAATCTTAGGCTTCATCTAGAAACTAGATTTTAGCTAATGGGCAGCATATAATCAGTCGTGGCGATGGCACAACAATAGAGGCTTTTCTCGTGGTCTTCCCTGCTATAACGTGTGAAACAATATTTTGCCTGAGTCAGACTACGCAAATGTTCAGTTATACGTTAACAATACCTTAACATATGAGGATGAACCAAGAACAATTCTCAAGCCCACATGGAGGACTACTGGCACCGACCTCTGAAGGATCAGTCCCTGCATTTTGGGATTGTGACATCAGATAAACTTCACAGTATGTTGTGAAGCCAGAGCAAAATTGAATATGAATAGGCTTGTTGTTGAAAACCTTATCAATGGAAAAACGGAGAAAGACTTTCATTTATACAAGCAGAAAGTTCAGTTCACATCTAGCCGAAATATTAAAGAAGGTCCTAAGCCGCTACAAAGCGCATATCACTGCCATCAAGAAGTGTGATGGGATGAACCGCGAAAAAGAAGGATGGAAAACCTTTATTTTAATGATTGCTATAGAGGCGCTGTGCCTATTTGAAGCTGGACTTGGCAGCAAGTTTAGACAAAAAGTATTGAGCTTCAGGGATCTGAGAGAACGCCTGATTATAACTTGTATTTAAGCAAAATTCGCCAATATATCTATTCGTTCAAGCCCCTACAGAGGGAAAGGATGCTTTTGTTAAAGGTTGCTTCTAAAAGCTCCTCCACTGGACGCGTGATAGATGTCCTAAGCACGAGGCTAAGATCCTGGGTTATTTTAAGGCCAAGTAAGGAGAGGTGTTCAGTTTTGGAAAGCATAGCATACACGACACCAGCTCTGCAATCTTAGCTTAATGGACTTCGCAGTTGGCCGAAATGTATTCTCTATATCTAGAAAATGACTTAGCATTCACCTGATTATATTGTGATCGACGCAATACACAGCTCTAGTATTCTGAACGTCCGAAAGTTTCAAGAAGCTAAAAAAAGACAAGACCTGCCCATGAGGTCTACCTATGTGCAAAAAAAGTGTGCAGAGATAGGGATGGAAACGTTACAGCAAAATCGTAGTCGGTTCTGAAAACTTGGAAGAATTACTTCTGCTGACCGTTTAATGGCGAAAACGACTAACAGAATGATTGAATGAACGTCGACGATGATTGACAACTTCGCCCGCCATACCAAGAAGACGTCCACATAGCGATATCTAAACTAGAGAACACTAAAGCGGCAGAAGCGATGGACTATCTGCCGAACAATTTAAAATAGCGGGGATTACTTTGGTAAGGAGCACGCAGCAACTGATCTGTAAAATATGGTCGGAATCTCAGCATCATCCGACCGATTTTCAAAAAAAGTAGGGCTCACCCTGCGTGAACAGAAGATTTCATCTTTCGTACAATATTATGTGAACTCTTGAAACCCTATATCAACAATCTAAAGGATCATTATGAGTGAAGTTTTAGGCCTGGGAAGCCAACCATCGAGCAGATATTCACCTTTTGTCAGATCTGGTGGAAAACCTGGGTAAGTTTCCAATGCATACGCACTAACTATTTAGTGCCGTGTGCAGACATTTTAATGTTAATCACAATTCATTAAGTGCGCGCAAATCAAAAAATCCCCTAGATAATTATAAGTGCCATAAAGTAAGCTACAGTTTAATGCACAACAAATTTATAGTTCAGCAGCAAATATACAATAAAATATGATAATGCAAAAACTAGAAAAAGATTTAAGCGAATATATGGAGGGAAAGGAATTAATAATTTGAAACTTTATTGCAAACAACTAAGTTATCTAAGAGGGGGGAAATCACACGGTTCAAGTGATTAGAAGACGTTATTTTTTTAAGCAAGAACATGGTAGTCACTTTATGCCAGGAATGTTAGAAGCTGACATATATTTGCATCCTCAGTGTTAATTTTACGATTCTGTTTTATGTGTTGTTAAGCTGTGAATTTGTTGTTTTCGACGGCTTGTTTCGATAAACCAAAAAGGTGCAACGGGCTCCAGAAGAGGTACACTGTGAAGGAATACCGTCTAAGGGGCAGATGAAAAGGAAATGAAGACGTGGGTCAAACAAAGCGGCGGGCGGAGAAGATAAACAAGTCGGCGGAAGTGACACCCACTGAAACCGACCAACTTCTGAAACTCTAGCAACTTAAATTGCGCTTCTGACCCCTAAACAGGGCCAATAGGAAGATGGAACTCCTTCAGTCGATGGACCTTTCCGCGTGCAATGCCCGGATGAAGCCGGCGCTGCAACCAACAAAGACAGCAGTTTGAGTGAACGGAGATCGCATGAAGCGACAAAAACAAAAAGAAAGTCCACCTGCGCAATAATTTTTTTTTTTAAGTTAAGTGATAACAGAAGACCTGTAGCCTCATGTTGTCGGAAAGCGAGATGTTCATACATTACATCTTAAATAAGTGACGTCGAAAGTACGAAAAATATCTCAGCGCGTTTAAACGAATGTTTACCACTGTACCACCTTAATCAGTTCCCGGAATTTATTCAGAAAATTAAATATACAAGTTTATAGTAGATTTAGATGACTACACGGTGACTTACTCGAACTGTAACATTTTAAAATGCTGTAATTTTTTATTTTTTGATAACTTTTATTGTGTCAAAGCAAAAAATGTTGGAAAATACATAAATTTTCAAATTATATCAGTAGTTTTCAATATGTCCACTTTTGGCGCGAATAATGGCCTTGAGACGGCCGAAGAAAGCATCGCACGCTGCACGCAAGTAGCCTGCGATATTTTGGCCCATTCCCGGCGAAGTGCTTGTTTGAGGTGGTCCAAACTTTTGTATTTTTTAGTGCCAACCTTCGCCTTCAAAATACCCCAGACAGAGAAATCCAACTTCAATACTGCCTCTAAGACAGTTTCACGGTATACGATCGCATTTATTTTGACGCCACGGTCCACGACCATCGATGGTGGCCCAAACCATCACCATCGGTGCTGCCTGCTTTCTGGTGGCCGTCCGAAGGTGAAAATTTTCGAAGGACCTCTCTGGCAAGTAAACTCGGTCATTTTGTTGTTGACATATTGCTGGATAACAAATGGCGACTCATCGGAAAGAACCAAATTCGGCAACTCACCACTTTCGTGCAAGCGTAGCAACTCCTTCGCTCTTTCGACTCTAACTTTTTTCTGTTGCGGTGTAAGATCGTGTGCTTTTTGGAACTTCAATGGCTTGAGCCCAAGCTCATTTTTCAGTATGTGTTGCATCCATTCCAACGGTGTGTTGTTCACTTTCCGAACCATTTCTGCCGATGTTGCCGTTTTTTTATGACCACCTCCATAGCGCTTTGCAACGCTGCCAGTATCACGGTAACGAGCTATGGTTCGCGACACAAATGATTTATTCACGTTAAGGTGCTGGAGGGCTCTAACAATAGCTACTTGTGGTTTTCCAGCCAAATATAAAGCAATCACACTATCACGATTGAATTTCATCGCGGATAAAAATTTTTCAACACAACTGAGACGCAAATCGTTTAAAAGGCTTGTAAATAATAAAATTAGTAGTATAAAAGTTTATTTTCAGTAGAATATAGTTACAATACTTCAAAATATAATTAGCATAATTAAACAACAAATAATATTAACTAGAGAAAAATGAGAGACATTTTATATTTCTTAATCAGAAATAGTATTGAATGCTTCATCAAAAGGATAAAAAGCAATAATATAAATAAATGGGTGGGGTGACCCTTTCATCTAAAAAAAATAAAAAAAATTTACAATTTCAAAATTAAAGCAAACAATGCATTGAACCTTAAGTAAAACATAATACATTATATCATTGAGGAAAAAGAACACAATGCCAAGGTACAAGTTAGAAAACAAGTTTAGTTTTATAGAATAAAATTAAATTTTTTTGAAAAGAATAAAGACCGAAACACCAAATCATCAAAAACATTAATAACAGGTTACGAATGAGAGCTAAAGACGGACTCTAAACGTTTAATATCATGGGCTAGAAGCCAATTTCTTACATGCTTCAAAAATATTTTGATAAGACTAAGAGTCCTAATCCAGAAAGGAAGCTCATTAAAGAGGCAGCGCGATGACACTGTATAAAAATTCCTATAGGCTGTGGTTCGAAATTTAGGAACAGCTACTAGATTCAAATGATTACTACGTAAATTGTAATTTTCAAGAACTCTAATATTTAAATTACCAGATCTATAGAAAAAGGACTTTAGAACTTTGAAACAATAAAAATGCCGGACGGGAAGAATTTTCAAATTGTAAAATAATGGAAAGCTATGATGTAAGCGATTTTTCCCGCAGATTTTTCTTACAATAAATTTCTGTAAAATGAGAAGTGGTTGGATTCTGTTAAAACACGCCCCTCCCCAGCAAGTAATGCCATATTGTAGCTTAGATTGGAAAATTCCAAAATAAATTATCCTCAGAAGGTTTAAAGAGCAGACATTTTCTTCAGAAAAAAGAAACTTCTAAGTGTCATTCGAAAATATTGCCTTAAGTTATCAATGTGGTTATTAAAGCACATTCTAGAGTCAATAATTAGCCCCAGGTATTTAAATTCTTTGACGCTTGCAATTTGAAAGCACTTTCCGCTGCAGTTGAGATTGCTAGAAAAAGTATTAGCGGAAGGGCTGGTGCTACAGAAGCAGCTCAACAATTTAAACCTTTGACACTCAGGTGCATGAAAAAAAATTTCAGCGTCAAACGACTTTTGAGATGTCAGACTGTAATACATTACTTTTGTTTTGGAACTGATCATCAGCCTGTGTGCAGCAAACCATGTCCTACGAGGGGCGTTCAAGATATTCTCGGTATCGGGGTGAAGCTGTGGTTGCATATATAAATTGACTTATTTATCAAGTAATACTATTATTTTAGTGCATTCATGTAAAATTTCATATAAATGTGATTATTAATTCACGTTTTATCTCTAGTTAAACAGAATCATAATGGCAACTGAGGCGATGATGGTGAAAATTGAGCATCGCGCTGTAATTAAATTTCTCACTAAGCAAGGAAAAAGTCAAAAAACTATTCATGAAGAGATGGTGGCTGTTTACCAGGGTTCCGCACCTTCATTATCAACTGTGCAAAAGTGGTCAAGTGAGTTCAAGAGAGGCAGAGAGAGCATTGAGGACGACCCCCGCTCCGGCGCCCCGGCTACTGCTTGTACGGGAGAAAGCATCAAAGAAGTCGAAAAACTTGTTCTTGAGGATGCCCGAATAAAGGTGAAAATGATGGCAGAGATCACCAAGCTTTCAATTGGTACCATTCACACCATTCTTCATGACCATCTTAACCTTTCAAAGGTCAGTGCAAGGTGGGTGCCACGAATGCTCACAGCGCCTCAGAAAAAAGTGAGAATCGCATGCTGTAGAGAGCTTTTGGAGATGTGTAGTGAGAACGCGGACGGTGTTATGGATCGAATTGTTACTGGGGACGAAACATGGGTCCACCACTATGACCCTGAAAGCAAACAAGAGTCCATGCAGTGGCATAAAAAAGGAACAGACCCCCCGAAGAAGTTCAAAGTCACTCCGTCTGCCCGAAAGCTCATGGCCACAGTTTTTTGGGACTCAAAGGGAATCTTGCTCATTGAGTACAAAAAAAAAGGTGAAACCATCAACGCCATATCCTACGCTTCCACTTTGCATAATTTGCGGGAGAAAATTAAAAAGAAAAGACGGGGTAAACTCGCAGCGGGTGTGTTGCTTCTTCATGACAACGCTCCTGTTCACACGGCGCGAGCTTCCAAGGCTGCTGCGCGAGATTGTGGTTTCGAAGAAATCCAACACCCACCCTATAGTCCAGACCTTGCCCCTAGTGATTATTTCCTGTTTCCGGATTTGAAAAAATGTCTTCGTGGAAAAAGATTTTCTGATGATGAAGAACTCAAGTCGGTATTTTGCAGAGAAAGAGGAAATTTATTATTTTGAGGGTTTAAAAAAGCTTATCTCAAGATGTAACAAATGCATTGATGTTAGGGGAGATTATATTGAAAAATAAAAATAATTTAAATTGAATTCGCATTTTCCTTCATATCGATACCGAGAATATATTGAACGCCCCTCGTAAACATTTCCAAATCTGCATTGATATCAGCAATTAAATTTAGAGGGCTTACAGAACCATATGTTAAAACAACCTCATCTGCAAAGGCAGTGATAAGGCCTTTGAAATTTTGCTCAAACAATGAGTTGATTTAAATCAGGAATAGAATTGGTCCCAATACAGAGCCCTGAGGTACCCCTAGATTCATAAACGTAGTATTACTTTTGATCCCTATTATCTGTCATGTGTCAAAATTTGAGCTCACTGGCACGAACAGTTTGGAAATTATAGCAGTCTGAAGTTGGTTGCAGTTCGAGTCAACCAGGGTGTATATTGCCCCCTTCAAATTAATCCAGATCGACGGCAACACACTTATGCCAGCGCTTGATCCAATCCTCGAAACATTTTTTATATTCGGTTTTCGGTATGTCCATCAGTGCTTCCTGCGATTTTTCCATTACTTCCTCTCGGCTGCTGAAACGCGTTCCCTGTAGTGGTTTCTTAACTCGATTGAACAGAAAGAAGTTACAGGGAGCCAAATCAGGTGAATTCGGTGGCTGTACGAATAATGACGGCACTGTGCGACGGTGCGTTATCATGGTGCCCACAATACTGGTCTCTTTCGGCGAATTGCTTCACGCAAACGTCTCATAACGCCCAAATAATACTCTCTGTTTACTGTCTGGTCTTCTGGCAAAAATTCATGATGCACTACACCGTTGTAATCCATGAAAACCATGAGCATTGCCTTCTTTTTTGACTGAAAACGACGTGGTTTTTTTGGTCTCGGCTCATTTGGTGAACATCATTCACTTGGATGATGTCTGGATTGCGTGTCGTACTCATAAACGCACGTCTTGTCTCCAGTAATGATCCTTTTGATGAATGTGGGGCCGGATTCAGGCTTGCAAATCATCTCTTTTGCGACGTCAACACGGTCTCTTTTTTGCATGAAATTGAGGTCTTTTGGCACCAACTTTGCTGCTACATGACGGACACCCAAATCATTAACCAAAATGTCTTGAACGGATCCATAGGCAATGTTCAAGTCCTCCACTATCACTCTGATGGTTAATTTGCGGTTATTGACCAACATTTCTTTTAGTTCATCAATGTTTACGCCGGTTTTCGATGTCGATGGTCTGCCACTGCGTTCATCATCTTCGAACGTCCTAGGCAGCCAAAAAAGTTTGAACATGAAGAACTGGAAGCATTACTCTATGAAGATTGTTGCCAAACACAAGAAGAGCTCGCAGAATCTTTGGGTGTCACTCAAGCAGCCATTTCAAAGCGTTTAAAAGCAGCTGGATATATTCAAAAGCAAGGAAATTGGGTTTCACATGAACTCAAGCCGAGAGACGTCGAAAGGCGGTTTTGCATGTCCGAAATGCTGCTGGAACACCACAAAAGGAAGTCATTTTTGCATCGGATTGTAACTGGTGATGAAAAATGGATCCATTACGACAACCCCAAGCGCAAAAAAATCATATGTGAAACCCGGCCAACCAGCCAAATGAACGGCAAAGCCGAATATCCATGGCGCGAAGGTAATGGGATTAGATGGGTGTGCTGAATTATGAGCTGCTAAAATCGGGTGAAACCATCAATGGACAACGCTACCGAACACAATTAATCCGTTTAAAGAGAGCAGTGGCCGAAAAACGCGCGGAATATGCGACCAGACACGGGGCAATAATTTTCCATCATGACAACGCTCGGCCCCACGTTGCTATTCCGGTTAAGAACTATTTGGAAAACAGTGGATGGGAAGTCTTACCCCACCCGCCTTATAGCCCAGACCTTGCCCCTTCTGACTACCATTTGTTCCGGTCGATGCAGAACGCCCTCACTGAAATACGGTTCACATCAGAGCAGAATATCAAAAATTGGCTTGATTCATTCTTGGTTGCCAAGCCGGCGCAGTTCTTTTGGGATGGGATCCACAAATTTCCAGAAAGATGGGAAAAAGTCATAGCTTCAGATGGGCAATACTTTAAATAATACTATTTTACATGTTTTTCTTAAATAAACGTTCAAATTTTGAACAAAAACCGCACGAAATAAATTATATACCCAATAAAAAATCGCCAACACACACAGAGATAGATGTACTCTTGGCTACGTAACTTTTGCAAATGTCAAGCTATGACGCTAAGATTTAGAGGGAATGTCATCAACAGATTTACCAACTTAACAAAAAAAAAACAGAACTCAAATCGGAACAATGGGAGCGCCACGGTGGTTTCCCTCGGAAACTTTTTGATCAAGGTGGTATGAATTCAAAACGACTCATCTTCTTTTTGTCTATGATAGTGCTATCATAAGCAGAGACGTCCTTCAGACAATTCTTAATAAATGGCTAAATACGCTAGAAGGAAGTGGACTACGAATCAGTCGTAAGAAGACTTGGAACTCAAGACAGGAGGAACAATGTTATTTTATTTGAAGAATCAAATTCAAGCCCCATACTGGAGATTTTATTTAGTATTTATCTTTATTTATCATTAAATACTTGGCAATTTGTATATAAGTTCCTGCGAAGCCGCGACTTTTCTGCAGAAGATTATAGATTGTAACATAGAATGTTTAAAGAGTGAGTTTAGTTTAATTATACAGGGTGTCCCCTAATTCCTCAAGGATAATTTGGGAAATGATTCTTGGGTATATTTTAAGAAAAGACTCGTTGACATCATTTAAGAGCATTTTCTTTGGTGTACCCTGACCCATGTTATCGGAAATTTTCCTGTTAATACTAATGGTAGAAATTTAGGACTTTCTTTTAGAAGAAATACCAGCCTTTGTAACTGCGATAAAATAAAGTTGATATCTTGTTTGAGTCGACAGATATCCAATTTCTAAGCCTGTTCCATTTTTCTTGCCAACGCCAATTTTTGACTTTGCGGTCACTTTTCTTCAGAAAATGCGTAGTAAATATAAAGTTTTATTACTTTTTCCTTATTACATATTATTATTATTATACAATTATACAAATTATAGAATCACAAGAGAAGAGCATATAGTATTCATTTTTAACCATTTTTTTTAATATATGTTATATTGTTGCTATAGTTATTTGTGTTAAGTTGTTTTTTCAGTTAGTAAAAAAATTCAAATTCGATGCATTTAGACATTTGTTCTTATTTTTAAATACAAGGTGCAGTATGCCCCGTACTGCTGGATCGACATGTTCTTCAGTCCCAATTCATCCAATTGAGAGACGTAAAATTCGTTAAGGAGCACATCGAGTGTGAAATTTTGAAAAAAATCAATTTTTTTTTCATATTTCGATAGTCTGTACTCTATACCTTTAAAAATAACATACTAAAATTCCAAATGAATATCTCAAATAGTCTTTGAGCTACAGTGGTCGGAAAGTTACGTTTGCTACGGGGTCTACCACAGTTATTTTATCGAAACTGCATTTTTTTAAATTTGGTGTAACTCGAAGACAAACCATCCGAACGCTTTGATTTTTTTCTTTTACTTTGTATATGTTTCTTGATATGTACAATGACCCTTCAGTTTTTCAACTGTATGAAAAATGTAATTTTGGCGGGCCAAAAATCATCAAGCTTTCGGGCAAAATTCGATTTTTTTTTTTTAAAACTCTGTCATTTCGTTAAATTTCAATTTTTTTCACAATCGTGGGTCATTGTATAGGCAATACCTTTTAGTTTAATAATCCTTTTTATTTTTTATTTTTATTTCAGCCACGGTAGAGGCCGCAATCACTGCGGCAGTGGGGGAGCTTTTTAATGTGTAACTTGAGAGATAGCGAATAACTCGCTGAAAATTTAAACTTTTCCTTTGCTTTGTGCTTTGCTTGCTCACTTATCTCACTCACATAGGTGAAAATGGGCCTCGTCACTCATGATTATTTTTTACGTAAAATCGTCCACTTCGTTGTTGAGGTTCAAGAGGGGGTGAGCATAGGTCAGACACGATCCACCGGCAACACCCATCACTTGATGGACTGTCTGCACTTTGTAAGGAAATAACTTACAATTTTTCACCAAATTGTCAATTGATTGGCACGTCGTACGGTCGATGTCGACAGGCCCTCTACGACATCTTCAACCACAGCAGCGATATTCTCGGCCGAACTAGAGGCACGAGACTTTCCAGGGCTTGCTCGGTCCCGTGTTGTTCCAGTTTCTAAATTCAACGTTTAAAGACCAGTGGGAACCGGGCGGCCAGAAAAACAGGCACGAGATGCACGTTGCGCTAAAATCACAGACGAATTGTTCATCAAAAACATCGTGATGATAATTCCGCGTTCTTCAGGAGTATAGCGTTCCATTGTTTATTCACACAAATTCTAATTCTGTTTGCTTTGCAAATGTCAAAACCGAATTGACATTTTACATTAGTAACATCGATGGCACTTTCCAATAGGGTCATACTCGTACATTATGGCCCACCCTGTACAATAAAGGGATAAGAAATGAACTTTTCTTAAAATCTGTATTTTCATTCTGACTGTCGAATGTGACAGTAAGCAAACTTTTTTGAGTAAGCCTTTTTCATTTAATTAGTAGGGTGGGAGAAATAAGCATCAGATAAGCAAAACGCAGACTCAAAATTTGTGTCTTGACCGGTGTAATATTTCTAGGTTTTTATTTATTCCCAAAAATGAGCGATGTACCCAAATAAAAAACATTTTCCGGTCTAACAAGATTTCGCTCCCAAGAAGACGGGTACGAGGAAATGCTGTGCCATAAGCCTAAGGATACAACAACCTCGCTAAAAAACACGTAATCAATGGAACCAATTTAAACTTCAAACATAAAAAAAAAATAGTTTGAGCAACATTTTCCGAACGGCACTGCAATGTAACATACACATAAAGGATTTATTTATTACACATACGATGTTCTGACAGACGTCAAATTTTTGTTCAAAATCTAGGTACTCGTACTCGTAGAAAGGTATTTGCGTCGATAACGTTTACAAAAGGTCAGTTACGACTGCGTTATGTGCGTTAACTCCGATTCCCTGCCGTATTCAGTAAAAAAAATTCCATAATGTTAACTGCGATTGGGAGAGCCAAACGCCAGTCAAGAGAATATCGAAGATGTACGCTAGGTCAAGACCGCAATCAATCGGTTCCCCGCTGTTTTCAAAAACTAGGCATCTTTCGAACATTCATGTGCCGTATTTAAGGAAAAGTCTTGGCTATATGCCCGTATAAGTTCAAGATGGAAGAAGATGCGGATTAACAGCGAAAAATCATTCTCAATGACGAGGCACATTCTTGCTTTGTTAATAGCCAAAATGGGCGCATTTGGCCAAGCGAACAGTCATTGTATACAAAAAAAAATGTTATTATTTGATTTGGTTTTGAAGCCGGAGGTGTCATGCCGTACTTCATCCAAGATAATGCCGGTTACAGTCAATAGAAGCTGCTTTCGTTCCGTGTTAATCATTTTTTCGAGGATAAATTGAAACTGGAAGACTTAGGGGATATATGATTTCAACAGAAGGGTGCCAGTTTCTACATAACGCGTGCCACAATCGACTTATTGAAGACGAAGTTCGTTGGTCTCCTTATTGCCAAGAATAACCCCGTGAGTTGGCCGCCTTGTCCGTACTACATTAGATCTCTGGTCTATGCGAGCAAGCCAGACGAATTTAAGGCGAACATTCGATGTGAAATTACTAGAATTTGGGCGTACCTACATAATAAAAATCCCTGTAAAAAAATTCCCAATCTCAATTCACCGATAGGCAAGAAGTAAGAAACGTAGCAATGTCAAGATGCAAAGAAAATGCTAATTTTTCTTAGATTACGCATTCGCCACATGTTTTTGTATGAAGAGCTTAAGGACGAAAATTTCCAAATCCAGTTTCTGTCCACTTTATTATGTATGTACAGTATTGTGCAAAACCTAAGCAACCATCTGGAGTCAGCACTTCATAGTAAATCTTTTCAACTTTCTACTCCACCAAATAAAAAGAAATGGATATGTAATGATGTGTAATAGAGTGTATTTTGAAATTCACAACTTTTTATAAAAGTAATAATACTTCAGATTTAAAAAAAACGCAAAAACCAACAGGGTAGCCAAATTGTGCTGTGCAAAACCTAAGCAACTTTGTAACCCACTGTAAAAAAAAAAATAGCTAACAGTACTTTTCCAGTCCAGTTACACATGAAATGTTGTAAGCTCTTTGTCTTTGATCAGTTTTCTTTTAAGTTAGTCGCATAATTGATATTTTGTAATAATGTCGCCACAAAGTTACTCGTTGAAAGTCAAAATGTCGGTGGTAGGCCGCGTAAGACAGCATGTCGAACGGATAGAAACATTTGTCTTGTAATTAAAAAACAACCGTTCATAAGTTCGAATGAAGTCGTAAAATTACTTGATTTAAACATTTCACACTAGCACGGTGCAAAGACGTGCAATTGAAAATAATCTTCGAAGTTACAGGCCGTGCAAAAAACCAATGCTCACAAAAAGACATTTAAGGAACAGGGAGTGCAATTATATTCTTTAAACATAATTCAAACTAAAATCTTTTTTCATATTAGGCTAAATTTTGCAAGAAAACATCAACACTGGGCCCCTGAAAAATGGAAAACAATTCTTTTCAGCGATAATTCTAAATTTAATTTATTTAATTCTGATGGGATGTGTCATGTCAGACATTGTAGAGGCCAACGACTTAATCCTACATTCTGCATACCCACTATTAAGAATGGTGGGGGTAGTGTGATGGTGTGGACCTGTTTTTCGGCAGGAGGTGTAGGTCTATTCTACGAAATAGACGGAATCAAATAAAAATCCATTCTAGAATCGGTAATACTACCACATGCGGAGTAGGAAATGCCACTTCATTGTGTGTTTCAATAGGATAACGATCCGAAACACACATCGAAGTTGGTAAAGGAGTGGTTAGCGGATAGTGGGATTCAAGTCCTTGAATGGCCGGCCCAATCAGCCGACTTGAATCCCATCGAAAACCTGTTTGGTATCCTTAAAAGCCGTGTTGCTGGACAACACTTTTCCAACAGGTCTCACCTATTCAATGCTTTGAAAGTTGAGTTGGAAAATATCCCAGGATACACTTTCGAAGTTAATTATTTCTAAGCCTCGGCGTTGCGCCCCTGTTATTCGAAATAAAGGATATTACACAAAATATTAAAAAAGTTGTTTAGGTTTTGCACGGCTCAATTTGGCTACACTGTTGGTTTTTGCGTTTTTTTTTTAAATCTGAAGTACTATTACTTTTACAAAAAGTTGCGAATTTCAAAATACATTCTATTACACATCATTATTTATCCATTTCTTTTTATTTGGTGGAGTAGAAAGTTGAAAAGATTTACTAGGAAGTTCTGACTCCAGATGGTTGCTTAGGTTTTGCACAGTACTGTATATGGTTATTTAGCCATTTTCCGAAACATCAACACTAAACAACAGCAATATTTTTTCTGTCACAAAATAGACATTTTCGTTTTTACTTTGTGGACTATAAGAGCGAGTTTTTATTAAGATTACGATTTTTAGTTTTAGCGCTGAACATTGAACTTTTTAAAATCTCTTACGAGTATTTCACATTTCAAAAATCCTAAAATAGGATACAAATGATCATATAGCAAGTAATCCTTAACAAAACTAACCTTTTTAAATTTTTACTGCAGTCTTCAAACTGTTAAGATACACTTGTATATATTTAATCCTAAATTTAAAATCACCGTTTTATGTAGACATTAAAAAACGCTATCACTGTCATTCCTTATTCACAGATCACAGTATAATCAAATTACGTGCAACTTTGTTGCTTACCACAGCAAAAAAATATTCTTAATCGCTATCACTCACTTCTCAATCATAAAAAAAAATCTAGGAAATCCTGTTTAACAGGAACACCCGCACCTATTCACTTTGCAAAAAAAAAAAAGGAAAACACCACTCGGTGTTGGTAAATCACAATTACACAGTTGGTGGTCTTGCCACCCTAAGTTCTCACTACACCCCGAATTCATATCACACATCATTTAAACGTTCGCACTTCAAAGAAGTCCTTTGATTCCCACCGAAACGCACAACATCAACACGATTGTCACTCAAAAAGAGGATAAGCGCACCGAAAAAAAAATCCTTTTCCCATCGGACGATTAAAAATCCCACCAAACAACCGATTTGGGAGCCAACAACTAAATGCCAGAATTCTGCTGGCTGGCCAGGCCACTTAGCATTCCGTTGTGGAACAACCCTCCAAAATCTATGTATCTGAGAGTTGGTGAAAGGAACAGCCCTCCTTTGCTACGAATAGCGCCACAACAAAAGGACAACAAAAAAAATAAGAATAAAAATAAAAATAAAATGAAAACACAGAGGATACAATTGTTTTGAGGATTGGGGGTTCCCCACAGATTTCGCACGTGGACCTACAGTATACTGTAGATATCATCAATTGAGACTAGAAGGACTCTGTGGATCTTGTGTTGATGTTTAGCGCCAAAATTTTATGAATGACTCAGAGAGTTTTGTGGAATCAATTTCAGAGCGCATGCGGGAGAACTTTTGATTTGCAGGACCAAAAGTAAACACAACACCACTTGGAACAACGAGTCTTGTGGCAATAGTCAAATGGAAAAGTGTCGCAAAGGAGTTGGCTCCATTTGTAAGAAAAGCATTCAAGTGTCCTTCGTTTCAAAATATGAAAGGAGAGGACAACTTTTTTTCACATTTTAAAAAGACTTAAGTTTAACTTATTCGGTTAGTGTTTGGCATTAAGAACATATGAAATGCTAAGAAAGCTCGAAGATACTTAATTTACATTCATAAGGTTCGCAGAGAAAAAGGGTCGATGGTGTTTCATTGTAAGAATATGTCTCTTTACATGCCAAGCAAAAAAATCGTTGGTGCAATGAGAGTCTTGAAAAACTAAATTTCGTGTCTCCTGAGCCCAAGAAACCGCGATTGGCAAGACTAATTCTGCGTCTGATTTCAGAGCTGATTTCGTTGCTACGAGTATTTGTAACTGCGGAGCCAAGGTAGACGAAGTCCTTAAATACATCGAAGTTATACTCGTAAGTCCCGTTCTAGCCAAGACGTCAGTTTTGTGCGTCAGCGGACTGTGCACGAGAGAATAGGCATACATCGTTGAATTTTTGGGTTCCAAAGTACGGTCTATCTCGGCTGCATGGAGACTTTTTCTAGCGCGCCTGCTTATGATACAGACGGACTTATGATCCTACCTTCTCTCATATTCATATTGTGGACTTCACTCTCAAAGCCTTTTTCCATTTAAAAAGAACTGGTATTCAACACAACAAGTACTCACGCTATGATACTAGAGTTCCTATTGTTACGAAATCGACTTTACCTGTGCCCAGAAATGGTTTTGGCCACAATCTAAGCCAGCAAAGGATTGGTCTTCACGAGTGGCTCCAAAACAAATCTAGAATGTGACATGGGTGGCTTTTTAGGGTACGGCAACCTTCAATTGGGAAAACTTGCGCCTGTCTTTCAAGCGGAGATATACACAATACTGATGGCAACGAACTATATTATGAATAATTCGTGAGAAAGAGAAGTATCAGGCTCTGCTTAAGGCCTGGCTAAAACCTCCCACCACTTCCAAACTAGTTCAAGAATGCAAGGTAAGGCAGTCGGGAGTCTTAATTCACTGTGTCTTGTTTAAATCTCTAGTTCATATGCGATTACGGGAAATAAGATCGCCGATCATGACCGGACACTGGGTTAGAAATGCCTTGGTCATGGGTTGGGACTTCCATTGACAGTTGGGTTTCATAGCAACATGGCATGACTCTTCAGACAAAAAAATAACGAATGCTTCCCAACGTCTATATGAGGTTTTCTGCTCGCACTAAGTAGGAAATATTTTTGACTTGCTTCGTCACGCGGCATTTCGCTTTTTCTAAGAACCTGAGGGTGCCTGAGGGTAAGTGAAACAAAATCTTGCTGTGAGAGTGATTGCGGAGCACTATCTCTGTTAGCATCTGGCCTAAGCTCGCATCAGGCTGTAGGTATCCGAGGCTGCTGTGGTCTACTACATTTTAAAACTGAAGCGTTTGTTCATTGTTCTAGGAATGACAGAGAAATTCCAGTGAAAGGAATGTCCGCAATGCTCAATAATGATACGTCGAGTTAATGTGGCGCAGTAGGATACATACACATACTCGTACTCGGCATAAAATATGTTCTCCAAACAGCACGCAGATGACTCACCAGTTTTCCCACTGAACTTGATTACCTTTTCAAGGAGAATTTATGAAGAATCCCTTCTTTCATTGTTCTAGAATACTTTCTTCGCAAGTGGGTTCAGTCGACCTAGCAACGTTAAGTTAATTAAAATTAGCATCGCCATAGCTGGCTGTAGCATTGGCCGCCTGTGATTCTATACACGATTTGTCGTCACACACGCTAATAGCTTCTATCACACACCTTCTGTATTTAGTGAAAATATGTTGTTGCGCCTGCTTCGTCGTAGGCTACGCTGTACTTCACCCATTTTATGCGATATAAGGACTCTAGAGAGAGATTTTGAGTGTTTTCGTTTACCAATCCGTGTCCAGCTATCCACGGAATACAACGGCTTTTGTTTTTTCTGCATTTGACCAACAGTCCTTTCAGCTCTGGACGTAAAACAATTGTCACATCATTCTACTTCTCTTGATGGTGGCGAGTATTGAGTTGCCGATTGTTTTCACACCTCCCAAAAGATGTCTTTTGCCTTGTTAAGAGATCCTTTAGTCTGATTATATTGAACTTCCGTTTCCGATTGCAGCATGGTTGGCAGTAGCTTTAGTAAGATGGTGAGATAGTATTAAACCTACACACAAGTATTCTCTTCATTTGTTTCGGATATCCAGGAGATTATTTTTAAAGTCGTAGCTGATGGCAAAACGGCCAATTTAACAAAAGCTAACACATGGTGTTATATATCGTGGCACATAACAAAGCGATCAACAAATCTATAGCTGCTATCATTGCGGTTATCAAGTCCGCGTTTTTCATGAAGTGATTTCAAACTCCGACGAAACGATAAAGTTACATGAACTCCGATAGAACGAATCCTTAGATCCTTTTGCACCCACTAGATGGCATTTAAAACCGTGCGATAATACTTGTAAATGACACTAATATTACCCAACAAGGATGACGTATTTCTCGCTTCATGATGTTGAATCGCTATTTCCACTAATACTGCTCCAACGTAGCCAATAAAGTTCTCCCATTTCAAACTCTCTCTAACACCCACCTCTTTCTGAATGCTAAAATTACGATGAAACGAAAACGCGACAGGAAACGGAAGAGGGCAGCGAGTATGGTGAGGCAGTTCGTGCAGAATGAGATATGGGAGAGGAACGAAAAGGCAACAGACTCAAAGTAGGGAATAAAAAGAGAAAGGGGAACCGCGTACTAACTCGGTCGGAATGAGCCATGAGCGGTAAAGTGGGCGTCGTGGTGAGTGCAGAATGCACGACATCAACATCGTTATCATCGTCTAAGTACCTACCTAGACATTACTTGGTAAAAACACTGAAAGCATCATCAACACGTAGCGGAAAAATTCAGCTTAATAACAGAATTTGGCTTGTCTTAAATTTTCTTTCTCTAGGGTTGACTATTGACTCAGATCACTACCTCGTTCCATCCAAGGTATTAGTGATTAATGTCGAAACGAAAAATCGAAAGGCGCTGCCATAATTTTCTTCAATTGCGTATGCTTAAACCGTTTTGTGAGTTCTAAAGCTAATGCTACCTGAGAAGATAAGTTGAAATGGGGGACAAAGGCCATAAGGAACGCCGCAACATACGTATTTGGTTTTAGCTTAGCACTTACAGCACTTCTCAGATTTAGCATTTTGGGCCGATTGCGTAGGTCGAGAGGTTGAGGGATACATGATTGTTAAAAGTTCTGGCGGTTTTGTTGCGACTGTAGCCCTTTAAAATTAAAACTCTTCCCTGTATATCTACGCTGTTGTGGCTGCAGAGATACCCGAAGGCAGGCCTTGGTGGTCTGCGTCCATATTCGCCTTTTGGAATGTTTTGACATCTACAGAAGAGGTGCCTTGCATCGATCGTGATATTATAAATTTGACTGACTAAAAATAAATATTGAGTTGAGGAAACCGTGTACTAACTTTAGTGATAGTCTGCCCCGGAGCAAAGTCAATTAGTTATATTCCGTTTCTAGGCGTCTTGCAGTGAAGGCTATGCTTTTCGACTTTAGTTTCAAAGACCTAATACTCAAAATCTGCCTAGCTTCGCCCAATTTGCACCCAGGTAGTTGTTGCTTCTGTGTTTAGTAAGCATTTATGGCAGTATAAATGTATGTATCAGATTTGAGAATGCTTCTTTTGTGCTGGCCATCCTGCATAACGATGATATCGCTTTATAGTAGAATAGGGCTTATGATAGTTTTCGGGCATACGTCACCTGTTAGAGGGCCTAACAATCCATGTGCAAAGCAGAACGTCATTGTGTACTTTCAGTTTTGGCATGTCGTGAACCACGGGTTCATCCGCAAATACGGACATTCGTGCAAGTATGGATTAATCCTTATTGACTCAGCTCTAAATATGATACATTGAAGTAGCTTGTATCATAGGGAATACGAGTAGATAACAGTATATAAGATTTCAAAAGCCCATTCAGTAGCTTCTTCTAACCTGAATGATGCGAGTTACCTCAGTCTTGAGGTGATGTAACTTGTGTTAACCATAACTTTTAAGGCATACTTAATGGCAATGCTCAACAAAAGCGCCTGCAAGCACGATCCAATTCCCCACAGTAAGTTTACACCAATCTATATCTCATGATTTAGTCTATCCAATAGAAGTCTTCTAGCGCGAAAACAAAGATGAAGATCGACCTGCATACATGTCTGAAGAATCATCAATATCTCTGTTAGATTCCTGCTCACTGATATTATGGGAAACCATGGGGCCAATGGCTGCGCTGGACAGGATTTAAATAGCACGAGCAGAAGAAATTTAAAAAAAAAAACTAATTCGTATGTATTTAAGTTACACCATGGTGCTGCTTTAAGTAATTCACTAGATCTTTATAGCAAGTCTAGATGCTTATCACGGAGCAGTGCATCCTAGGCAGACTTAGTTTAGTTTAGTTTATTATTAATATTGAATTCATTGTTCACATAAGACTTGTGTACAAGATACATCTTTTAAAAAAATAGAACAAGCTTTTGTACATTACTTTAATTTGAGTTTAGTTTAAAGAGTTAAGTTTAAATAAAAGAAAGAGATAAGGAAAAGAAAGTACCAAGCAAAAGAAACATAAGGAAAAGAAGAGGTAGGAAAGTAAGCAAATCTATTAGGAATTATTAGCATAATGAAGAAACAAGTTTTTCTTAAAGGCGGTTCTGTTCGTCGTGCGCTTTATATCTACGGGTAAACTATTCCAAAGGCGAATCGAGTTAACAAAAAATTGTCTAGATGTACTGACATATTTGCATCTTGGAATGATCAATTGCAACATTCTAACATTACGCGGAAAAATAATTTTTTCAAATAGATATTCCGGTTGTTTTGTTGTTAAAATTTTGTTTAGTGATAGTACAGTTCGATATTTCATCAATTCGTCGATTGACAAACCTACAATCTGATGGGAGTAGAAAGAGATATGTTCATATCTTCCTATGCCGAATATGTATCTCGCACAGCTATTATAGGGAACATTCAGCTTTCGCCGAGATTCATAATCCATGTAGGAGTATATTTCACACCCATATAATAGAATAGGCAAGATCTATGATTTTACAACCTTTAACTTAACTTTGGTGGGAAGATAGTTGGAGGTTGGACTAAGTCCTCTAAGGGCTCCCTAAACTTTCGATGCAGTTTTTGTAATATGAGTAATCCAGGTAAATTGTTGGCTCATGTAAACCCCAAGATTTTTGAATTTTTCAACATATTCAATTGGAGTTCGATTAATATAAAGAAGAGGAATGTCTACTTTAACTCGGCTAGCATTAATGATCATTGCTTTAGTCTTTGTTGGATTAAGACTGAGTTTATTTTCAAATGACCACTTACAAATTGTCGCTAATTGGTCGTTTAGATTAATTATCGCTTGCTTAATTTGGGATTTGGGAAAAACAGAGTAAATCTGCACATCATTTGCATATATATGACGTTTACAATTCACAAGACGCACGGCTAAGTCGTTTATATAACATATAAAGAGTAGTGGTCCTAAAACGGATCCTTGGGGAACACCTGATGGAACAAAAAGACAAGATGAGCGCTTTTTCTCATGACACACATACTGTGACCGATTGCTTAGATATGACGACACTAAATTACATAGAGACCGGTCGAACAAGAATTGGGTCCGAAGTTTCATGACTAGTATTTTATGATCAACACAATCAAATGCCTTAGAAAAGTCTAAAAACACAATTAGTGCTAACATTTTGTGATCTAAGCCCTCACGCATATCTTCGCAAACCTTAAGTAAAGCTGTGGTGCAATTATGCTTAGCACGGAAACCCGACTGACAGTTTGTAATAAGCTGTTTATCGTTTAAATAATGTTTGACTTGTTTGCTAACGATAGTCTCAAAGACTTTGCTCAGAAATGGAAGTATGGCAATGGGTCGATATTCAGTTACTGGGCGCGATGGAGATTTCGGAATTGGCACCACTTTAGCAGTTTTCCAACTTTCAGGGAAGGTTGAAGTTGTGAGTATTGAATTAAAAATATGGGTTATATGAGTGAGAATGACTGGAAGCAGGATTTTTATGAACTTGGGAACGATATTATCCCATCCAACTGCGTTAGATGTAATGTCAAGGATCGTTTTACCAACACTGATTTCGTCGGTACATTGTAGGGAGAAAGTGTCGTCGCTACTGCATTGCGGTTCAGATATATATGTCGGATTATGTATATCATATGCAGAAACTTAATCGTCTAAATTGATGAGGCTTGGAAGGGCTGGCTTTTCAGAAGTCAAACCGAGCGAGCGCACAGTCTTTCAAAAGTCGGTGTTTGAGCTAACTGCATTGAACTGGTTTGCATAAAATGACATTTTATCAGATCTGATTAATAAGGTTACTGCATCACGAACAACTTTGAACTCTGTGTGTATTTCAGGACATTTGTACTGTCTCCATCTCCTGTATAGGATATCCCGGGCTTTCATGAGATCAAAGACTTCTTTTGTAAGCCAAGGTAATGTGCATTTCTTGGACCTTCTTTTTACCACTGGCACATGCTTTTTAAAAAGGTATAAAATGTTCTCATTGAAATATTTAATTTGAAAGCTGGTATCATTTGTTGCATATATCGGCTGCCAATTTATCGTCTGGCAGTCATGAAAGAGTACTACTAGATTAAGTTTTGTATAATCAAATGACTCGAAGAAATCATTATTCTTATCATAAACCATGCAAAGCTTGCCCTGGTTTGTACAAAAGTTGTGAAACGGAGAAGGAAATGAGTCCATTAGGGCATTCATTACCTTTTTTCAAGGGCAACATCCCTAAGGGTAGCAGAAAACTACTTTAATAGCATCTTCAACAGATCTGTATTCAACGTTCAATAAAAGAAAAGCTATTGGGGGAGTGGGTTGCACCAAGATAAACAGGACGAATGCATCCATTTTAACTTTTCTAGTTTTGTTGGTTTTTCTTCGAGTCCTTTTTTTTTAGAAACCAGAGTAGAGTGGGATAATGGTAAAAAAAAAAAGTCCTGTGTTATTTTTTGTAGCCCTTACCGACATAAGAAATGCATATTTAGTGGAGTGTTAATAATCCTGTCCCGGAGATTGGGGTTGAAGGTGTCTTGGGTATATCCTTTGTCTTTCAAGACTCTGGGGATGAAGCTAAGAAAAATCCAGTTGCCTTGCCGTGAAGGTGAAAGTTGGAGATGATAATTTTGTTATTCAAATTCATTTCTTTTCCTTTCGGTTTGTTTTTTTTGTGCGTGTCCTTTTTCGGAGAGGAAATAAAGGTGGGGCTACCAATATCTCATGACGGCGGGATGACTGTATTTTATGTGCAAAAGTCGAGACGTTTATTCATTTCCGCATATTTTCTCATTGTCTTCTTGTACGAATCTAGATGACGTTCTTTCCATTTTCTTTGGTAGGTGAGATGCTGGAACTAGGGTTTGAATATTTTAATTTAGACCATAATTAAACAAAAAAGGATATCCGTGATTTTTATCTGGAAGCCCAAAAATTTTGTGTACAATTGGGACTGAGGCGATCTGCTGAATACAAATGTTATTTTAAAGTCATTCCATCCAAAAATAAGAATCTCTCATTTGCACTTTAATAAGAGCTAGTCTATCAGTTCGATATGTACATGCTGCGCCTTATCATCCTTCTCTCCATAGAAAGAGGAATCAGATTCTAATGTCGCTATTAAGGACAATTGTGAGTCGGTTCCGTTTAATTTTTCGGAGAAACATATGTATTTGCTCTGCCTTCAGTCCGCAGAGTCCAGCGATAACTGTGTTCCGGAGAAACGCAATCGTTAATGGATTGTTTAAATAGTTCGAAAGTCAATTCCAGTCCTAGAAATACCATATTTGTACAGCAAGTTCGTCTAAAGGCTTATTTCGCTGAATTGCCAGACTTTTTTTTTAAAAGGAATCTAGTGAAGCCTTAAATCGATCATAAGACTGCAAACAATATGTTTTGGCAGGCAATCTGAAAGGGAACAAAACGGATGGTAATTTATTTAATGAGGCAACAGCTTTAACTGGATGTTAGTTAAGTATACCGATGATATATTTATGCTAAAAAGGTAGAGATTAACTGCTGTGTTGAGCTCTAAAAATAATCTTTACACCGATCCGCATAATCTTATACTGTTCGCAGTCAGTAAGAGTAGTCTTTATATCGAAAATCGCAAAAAATGACGACACGCTCGTCATGAGCTTCAGATCAATAACCCAGACTCCCTTCATCCTGAATAGCATGGAGAGAATAGTTGCGCTTCGTATACGTATAACTGTTTTCCAAATTCGTCCTCAATTCAATGTAACATTTGACGGCATATGTAACCCATCCAGACAGCAGGGCGTAAACGAATCACTACTCTAAGGTGAAGCAGCCCCAGACTTTCCTTAACGGGAAGTTGACTAGTTTGATTCATTTATTGCTCGGAAACCTCCCCGGCGCTGTCGGCTTTCTGGCAGTTTAATTTTAGACATAATAAAACATGGGGTCCTTTGGGGTCACCGGTAAGATTAACTATATCCTATGTGTCGGTTGTCGTATCAAAAAATGGATGAAATAAAAAAATGAAACCGGGAATGGTATCTCTGTGAGTGCAGGGCCTACGCGCGCATCAGGCTGCAGGTACTCGGTGCTGATTTGGTGGGTTCTCGTACAGTAGCAGCTATATCACTCAAGCGCTTACTCATGCTTCGACAGAAAATAATTTCAAACAGAGAACTTAAGGTATCTACCCTATAGGAAAGTTATGCATTTCAAAGAAGTAAAATTCTCGACAGAGATGATAAAACAGATTTTCGCATTGAACGTGCTATTTATGGACTCTTAAGAGAAGCACTACCACTCGATCAAAAAGGATTTTATTCAGAAAATTAGAAATACAAGTTTATTCATCTAAATCTATATTGTTCCCTTCAGCGCCAGCGCTTGATCCAATCCTCGAAACATTTTTTATTCTCGGTTTTCGGTATGTCCATCAGTGCTTCCTGCGATTTTTCCATTACTTCCTCTCGGCTGCTGAAACGCGTTCCCCGTAGTGGTTTTTTAACTCGATTGAACAGAAAGAAGTCACAGGGAGCCAAATCAGGTGAATTCGGTGGCTGTTGGATGGTATTTGTTGCATTTTTCGTCAGAAAATTACGAATAATGATAACCGTGAGCATTGCCTTCTTTTTTGATTGAAAACAACGTGGTTTTTTTGGTCTCGGCTCATTTGGTGAACGCCATTCACTTGTCTGATGTCTGGATTGCGTGTCGTACTCATACGTCTCTTTTTTGCATGAAATTGAGGTCCTTTGGCACCAACTTTGCTGCTACACGACGGAAACCAAAATGTCTTGGACGGATCCATAGGCAATGTTCAAGTCCTCCGCTATCTCTCTGATGGTTAATTTGCGGTTATTGACCAACATTCCTTTTACTTCATCAGTGTTTTCGTCGGTTTTCGATGTCGATGGTCTGCCACTGCGTTCCTCATCTTCGATTGACTCACGACCACTTTTGAACCGCTCGTGCCACTGGTAAACGACCGTTTTCTTTAGAGAATCGTTGCCGAAACACTTTTCTAATATTTCCAACGTTCGCGAACCATTAAATCCGTTTTTTACGCAAAATTTAATACTCGTACAAGTTCGTTGTTGCAAATTTAAATCCATTTCTAAAATTGTAAAAAATCGCCAACACACACAGAGACAGATGTACTCTTGGCTACTTAACTTCTGCAAATGTCAAGCTATGACGCTAAGATTTAGAGGGAATGTCGACAAAAGATTTACCAACGTAACAAAAAAAAAACAGAATTCAAATCGGAACAATAAGGTGGTATATTTTACTTTATTAGGAAGTCCGAAAATTCTTCCTCAAAAAGGCAAAAAGAGTATGTTCAGGTGACTTTAAAACTAACCACTACTTTTCTATATTTCGTAATGAAATATATTTCGTAATGATTGATCTGCTAAGCTTATACGTCTGGGGCGAATAACGTGGAAAACGTGGGTTGGGATACATCTGCATGTCCAACCAAAAGTCTGCGCAACTACTGGTAACTCAGAGGATATTGAAACTATTGGGAGATCATGGGGAGCTGTTAATATTACGATTGCTATTAGAATAACAGACTTGAAAGTTAAATTAATGAAGCGAAGCAAAAAAAGACCATCGAACACTGGGAATTTTAAAAACAGCACACTTGACATGCACAACTTCGAGCAACATCTACCTAGGTAATCAAACGCCAATCTCTCTTTCCAAACCGTTCATGACAGTGAGCTCAAATTTTGACACATGACAGATAATTTTATTATTTACAAGCCTTTTAAACGATTTGCGTCTCAGTTGTGTTGAAAAATTTTTATCCGCGATGGAATTCAAACGTGATAGTGTGATTGCTTTATATTTGGCTGGAAAACCACAAGTAGCTATCGTTAGAGCCCTCCAGCACCTCAACGTGAATAAATCATTTGTGTCTCGAACCATAGCTCGTTACCGTGATACTGGCAGCGTTGCAAAATGCCATGGAGGTGGTCATAAAAAAACAGCAACATCGGCAGAAATGGTTCGGAAAGTGAAGGCTCGAATTGAGCGAAATTCACGTCGAAATGGAAGAAAAATGGATCGTGAGCTCAACATATCGTTGGAACGGATGCAACACATACTGAAAAATGAGCTTGGGCTTAAGCCATTGAAGTTCCAAAAAGCACACGATCTTACACCGCAACAGAAAAAAGTTAGAGTCGAAAGAGCGAAGGAGTTGCTACGCTTGTATGAAAGTGGTGAGTTGCGGAATTTGGTTTTTTCCGATGAGTCGCCATTTGTTATCGAGCAATATGCCAACAAACAAAATGACCGAGTTTACTTGCCAGAGAGGTCCTTCGAACATTTACACCTTCGGACGGCCACCAGAAAGCAGGCAGCACCGATTGTGATGGTTTGGGCCGCCATAACCGCCGATGGTCGCTCTCCGCTCGTATTTTTGGATCGTGGCGTCAAAATTAATGCGATCGTATACCGTAAAACTGTCTTAGAGGCAGTATTAAAGCCTTGGGCAAACAATCATTCCGGTCGGAGACCGTGGACATTTTAACAAGACCCGGCACCATCTCACAAAGCGCGCGTCAATCAAGATTGGTTAAAAAACAATGTTCCACAGTTCATTTCTTCGACACAATGGATTGCAAATTCTCCGGATGCAAATCCGTTGGACTTCTCTGTCTGGGGTATTTTGAAGGCGAAGGTTGGCACTAAAAAATACCAAAGTTTGGACCACCTCAAATAAGCACTTCGCCACGAATGGGCCAAAATACCGCAGAGCTACTCTTGCGTGCAGCGTGCGATGCTTTCTTCGGCCTAATATTTTTTTTTTTTGGTTTTTAATTTCTGTGAACATAATTTTTTTTTCGTTTATTAATCGAATTTCATATTTTGTATTTTTTTTTTTATTTCATATACATGTACTTTTGATTGTTTGTGAATTTAATTTCTGTTTAATATTAGTTGTTATGCATTTTTAAATGAAATAAAAGGAAAAAAAGGAATTGGAAACTAAAAACTATGTTAATTTATAAAAAAAATGGAACGTATCCGATGGAATTTGGGTTTGTATCAAAAAAATTGATTCGTTATATGGCTTTTCGCTTTACGGCCAAGTTTCCCGGAACGTATCTAGGCCGTTAAGCGAGGTATGAGTGTAATACATTTTTTTATTTTTTTTTTATTTTTATTCTAACTTGAAACTAATGTACAATTTCATACAGAATATAACGGAAAATAATAGTGATCACTCTGTAACTTAAAAGTTAGTATGGAGTGACACTGCGATTTAATTAACAAATAAATGTAAGTTTGGGGGAGACATCTTTTTTATAAAACTAATGTTCTGAGACTTCATAAACAAAAGAAGCAAAAAAAAAAAATCATATAAAAATTCAAGGAAAAAAAGGAAAGAGCAATTACAGTTGGAAAAAATTACAAAAATTTAATTAATAGACATTAATAATTAAATTTAAACATTGTCTTGTGCTGATGATTAGGATAGCAGATCGCTTTTAAATAACGATTCCAGGACTTCATAATTCATAGTGAAGAACCAGTGTTTAACCTTTTTTAAGAACGAATTAAAATGTAAAGCTGTTCGAACAGAAAATGGTAACTTATTGAACATTAAAGGGGCTATAACGGAGTGAGAAAAGTGGGTTTTGTACGCGATTGGAACACTGACAAGATGCATGGTATTTATACGAAGACTATAAAAATGTGTAGATCCAGTAGGAATATTACCGCTTTGCTTAAAGAATTCTTTTAGAACTTTAAAAACGTAGAGGTGTTTCATTGGTAGAATATGCAGGTCTTTAAATAAGGGCCAGCTCTGAGTAAGTCGATTTTCGTTACAGATAATCCAAATTAAATGTTTCTGAGGAGTTATTATAAGAACCTCCCCAACTTGAGATACCATACTGCAACTTCGATGAGTCAGGCCGTAATAGATAGACGTTAATACTTTTTTTCAACAATATTGTTTGATGAGATACATTTTGCGCGTTATAAGGAACATATGCGATTTCAGAGTATGAATATGATCTTTCCAATTCAAGTTATGGTCAATTAATACTCCAAGGTATTTATAGTGATGCACTGATTCAATGTTAAATCAATTATTAGAACAAGATGAACTACTAATATAATTACTTTTTCCACAACTATGAACAGGTAAACAGAATTTAATTTATTACAATCATAAGCATGAAAGCATAAATTAAAATCATTTAACATAAAACTTTATTTGATATTTTGAAAGACATAAGTTTTGTCTTCTGGCTAATAAACTAATTAATGTTTCGCAAATCAAAGTCTCAATATTTCTAGATCTTCCGAGATCATTGCAATATTTTCGTATTTTGTATCAATTTGGTATGTAAAGGCTATGTCGTCTGCAAATGCAGTAGATACTCCATTTAGATTTAGCGCGAAGAGAGAGTTAATGTATACACTCCACGAAATAATGATAAGGACAAAGAAATCTTTGTTTGTTCTCTTTTGTTTTGATGAGATCTAATTCATTGAACGCAGCAGCATTATCGCTTCGTCTTATCGTATCATAGCGATAATCTTTTTTGTTTTGTTTTTGCTAACTGTTTTACACTAATGAGTGATCTTCATTGTGGTACGAAATATTGATAAGGCCAGTTGTGTTTAAGTGAAAGAATAATTAAAAAAAATATAAGTTTAGGCTGAGTTTCGACAGAAAAAGGGTTTGTTAGTCTTAAGTATTTATTTATTTGTTAGAAAAAATTGGAATGCTTTAGATTTTCGCAAATATCAATTACAATGCCTCGTGGAAAGCCATTGACCGAAGAAGAGCAAGGACGTGTGGCTGTTTACAGAGAACAGGGGAAAACAACAAGGTGAATCGGAGCTATTCTAGAAACAAGTAAAACTGTTATACGAGGGCGGATCAATAAGTCCGTGACTTTTGGATTAAAACACAGATTTTTTGATAAAAAAATAACTTTATTTTTCAACGTAGTCTCCCTTGAGCTCTATACACTTTGTCCAACGCTTCTCCAATTTTTTTATCCCTTCCAAAAAAAATGATTTGTCGAGGTCCTCAAAATAGGCCTTTGTTTGCGAGATGACTTCATCATTAGAGTCAAATCTTTTTCCACCAAGCCATTTCTTCAGGTTTGGGAACAAGAAGTAGTCGCTCGGAGCCAAATCTGGAGAATAGGGTGGATGAGGGAGCAATTCATAGCCCAATTCATGGATTTTTGCCATGGCAACTGCACATGTGTGCACCCTTGCATTGTCTTGGTGGAAAAGAACTTTTTTCTTGGCCAAATGAGGTCGTTTTTTTTTTCAAATCGTCATTGAATCGGTCCAATAAGTTGGCATAATATTCCCCATTGATTGTTCTTCCCTTTTGAAGGTAGTCAATGTGGATTATCCCGCGTGCATCCCAAAAAACAGTCGCCATAACTTTATTGGCTGACAAACCCACCTTGGCCTTCTTTGGCGCCGATTCACCCTTAGAAACCCACTGTTTTGACTGTTGTTTGTTCTCTGGTGTGTTGTGATGGATCCATGTTTCGTCCACGGTTACAAAACGGCGCAAAAACTCCTCCATATTGCGATTAAACAACGCCAAACCTTCCTGTGAAGTTGTTACACGATTGCGTTTGTGGTCGACTGTGAGCAAACGCGGCACCCATCTTGCGGAAAGCTTTCTCATGCCCAAGTGATCATTCAAAATTGAAACCACTGAGCCATGCGAGATCCCTACGGCTTCCACAATCTCTCGCACTTTCAATCTTCGGTCGGCCAACACCATATCGTGAATTTTTTCGATTGTTTCGGGTGTAGAGACCTCAACTGGGCGTCCAGGAGGTTCGGCATCTTCAGTGCTTGTACGGCGACAACGGAATTCAGTAAACCACTTTTTTACCATTGAAATCGATGGTGCAGAGTCCCCATAGTATTTATCAAGCTTAGCCTTGGTCTCGGTAATGGTTTTTTTTCGCAAGAAATAATGCTTAATAAGCACACGAAATTCACTTTTTTCCATTTTCTCCTCAAATTAGTGAGTAGTCTGATAAAAATAGCTGTCAAACACAAACTAACTGACGCAGCAAGTTTAAATGTTGACAGGAGTCAACTGACAGATGCCTGTTGACAGGAGCAGTGTTGCTGTTTCAGTAAAGAGGTCAGAAATTCAAAAGGACTTATTGACCCGCCCTCGTAGCAAATTATATAAATCTTGGCGTAAATTATGGAGCTAAGCGAAGTACAGGAAGAAAACCAACATTAATACCAAGAGATATTCGTGAAATAAGACGTCTTGCTGTAAATAAATCCATCAGTCCTTCTGAAATTGTAAGCATTCTGAAGCTAAATGTGTCGACAAGGCGGGTGCAACAAATTTTAAAGTCTGATAATACCACTGAATATGTTCAACGCACGCCCAAAACCGACGCTTACAGCACGACACAAAGCGAACAGGTTGACTTTTGCTGAAAAATTTCAATTTTGGGATGAAGAGTGGTGTAAAGTAGTATTTTCTGACGAAAAAAAATTTCATTTAGATGCGCCAGATGGTTGCCAAAAATATTGGCATGATAAACGGGCCGAAAGGCAGCTCAGGCATGCTCGCAATTTCGGAGGAGGCACGTTAATGTTTTGGGGGGCTATAATCTGCTCTGGAAAGTCACCTATATGTTTTATATCAACTAAAATGAATAGCCAAAAATACACTGTGCTCTTAGATGATGTTTTAGTTAACCTTGGGGATCAATTATTCGGTAGCGAGTTTATATTTCAACAGGACAACGCGGCTATTCATGCATCCAAGTTTACAAAGGAGTTTCTAAAAACCCGAAATATTTCTCTATTGGAATGGCCCGCTTGCAGCCCTGATTTAAACCCCAATGAGAACGTGTGGGCGGTTTTGTCGCGCAATGTTTTTAAAAATGGGTGTCAGTTTGATAATTTGAAAAATCTCAAAATTGCCATCAAGGAAGAATGGGAAAAAATCGATATACGAAGGGCTTTCAATATATTCTCGGTATCGATATGAAGGAAAATGCGAATTCAATTTAAATTGAATCTCCCTAACATCAATGCATTTGTTACATCTTGAGATAACCTTTTTTAAACCCTCAAAAAAATAAATTTCCTCTTTCTCTGCAAAATACCGACTTGAGTTCTTCATCATCCGAAAATCTTTTTCCACGAAGACATTTTTTCAAATCCGGAAACAGGAAATAATCACTAGGGGCAAGGTCTGGACTATAGGGTGGGTGTTGGATTTCTTCGAAACCACAATCTCGCGCAGCAGCCTTGGAAACTCGCGCCGTGTGAACAGGAGCGTTGTCATGAAGCAGCAACACATCCGCTGCGAGTTTACCCCGTCTTTTCTTTTTAATTTCCTCCCGCAAATTATGCAAAGTGGAAGCGTAGGATGTGGCGTTGATGGTTTCACCTTTTTTTTGTACTAATGAGCAAGATTCCCTTTGAGTCCCAAAAAACTGTGGCCATGAGCTTCCCGGCAGACGGAGTGACTTTGAACTTCTTCGAGGGGTCTGTTCCTTTTTTATGCCACTGCATGGACTCTTGTTTGCTTTCAGGGTCATAGTGGTGGACCCATGTTTCGTCCCCAGTAACAATTCGATCCATAACACCGTCCGCGTTCTCACTACACATCTCCAAAAGCTCTCTACAGCATGCGATTCTCACTTTTTTCTGAGGCGCTGTGAGCATTCGTGGCACCCACCTTGCACTGACCTTTGAAAGGTTAAGATGGTCATGAAGAATGGTGTGAATGGTACCAATTGAAAGCTTGGTGATCTCTGCATCATTTTCACCTTTATTCGGGCATCCTCAAGAACAAGTTTTTCGACTTCTTTGATGCTTTCTCCCGTACAAGCAGTAGCCGGGGCGCCGGAGCGGGGGTCGTCTTCAATGCTCTCTCTGCTTCTCTTGAACTCACTGCAAAGGTGGTCAGCACAGTTGATAATGAAGGTGCGGAACCCTGGTAAACAGCCACCATCTCTTCATGAATAGTTTTTTGACTTTTTCCTTGCTTAGTGAGAAATTTAATTACAGCGCGATGCTCAATTTTCACCATCATCGTCTCAGTTGCCATTATGATTCTGTTTAACCAGAGATAAAACGCGAATTAATAATCACATTTATATGAAATTTTACATGAATGCACTAAAATAATAGTATTACTTGATAAATAAGTCAATTTATATATACAACCACAGCTTCACCCCGATATCGAGAATATGTTGAACGCCCCTCGTAGATCAGATACAATCGCTGATTAATGCGATGCCACGACGTCTCCGAGATCAAACACTAAGTACTAAGATTTGATTTGATTTCGAATCAAAAATATTTCAAATACAAATACTAAAGTAAAAAGACATTGTCCTTATCATTATTTCGTTCGCATAGAATTTAAAAAAATAATTAGAAATATAAAATAAGAGTTAATTTTCATAACTAATTTATATTCGAGTTGTTTTGTTATGCAGTTACTAAAATGTATTTCTTAAATTTCTAAGACTAAATATTTAAAGAAAGTTATTTTGTCTTGTCCTTATCATTATTTGGTGGAGTGTATCAAAAAGAGCACAGGACCAAGAACTGAACCCTGTGGTACACCGTTTTTTAAGATACGAGAGTAACTAAAGCTCCCGTTTACATTTACTTTGTGATTCCTACATTTTAGATAAGAAGTAAATCATTTATGGATTATTCCTCTAAAACCAGCATTGTATAATTTCTTTTAGAAGCAGGTCATGGTCAACCATGTCAAACGCTTTTGTCACATCGACAAAAAGAGCCATGGTGGATTTGTTGCAGTTAATACCTTCATACAATTGGCTACACACTCTGAGGATAGCATCTTCGGTTGACATTCCTCTTCTAAAACCAAACTGATTACTACTAAAAAACATTGTTTCTGTTTAAAAAAGACAATATGCGAGATTTCATAAGTTTTTCGAAAATCTTAGAAAACGTTGGAAATAGGGAAATAGGTCTGTAGTTCGACACAACTATTTTGAACACTAAAATTAAACAAGTAACATAAAACATCCACCACATAGTAGCACATTTTCTGTGATTCTTATAGACCAATCGCAGTCTCTTGAAATCCCTACAGATGGTTTCAGTTGTTCTGAAATTTCGGTAAAGTACTCATTGAGCTTATTGGAAATGATGACTGAGTCCGTGAAACTTTTGCCATCTATATCCAAGCTGTTAATGCCTATTTGTTGTCTACTTATCCCCAAAATGCTATCAACTACCTTTCATTCATCTCTTACATTTTCTCTGGGACGTTCAAACGAATTTGAATAAAACTTGTTACGTGTTTCTTCACGGATTTGCATAGTATTTTTTAAGTTTTATATTATGTAGATGACTCTGCACTTTTTTGCAAGTTTGTTCTTTCGCTTTATCTGCTGCAAGAGATTGTGTGTCACCCACGGCTTTAAAAATTTATTTCTACTCGAGATGAGAGGGGAATAAGTAGTACAATTTTTAATGTGTTTTTTAAAATTTCAATAAAGAGATCGAAAGCAATTGATGGGTTAGGTTCATCATAGACTGATTTGCAAAATTCATATTGTAAACAGTTCTTTAAAAGAGCATAGTCAGTGTAATGTTTCTTACAGATGAGTTACAACAATTTAGTGCATTGGTACCCGAATCAACATAAAGTGTAATCATACAATGATCTGTTAATTTCAGATCAGACACAACACCATTAAACATATTCTTATTGTATTTTTGAGTGCGCATAACATATGATCAATGCAAGATTTAGTCGAGTCGGTTACATGGGTAGGTTCATTTATAAAACTCTTTATACCATTTGACGCCATAAGAAACAGATTTGTAATTTCAGAAATTCAATTGCAATCCTTTAATGGAAGAGCAAGCTGGTAGTTTCCTTCCATGTAAGCTTTTATTAATTAGTAATACTCGTACATTTAAAATTAACAAACACTTTATCGCAACTAAAGTCAAATAAAGATGACAACATTGCAACGAAACACGAATACTTCGCTAAGCATACACGTCGTAAATATTTTGGCACGTTGTCCTCGTTAAATAGTTTATCTCAATTTGCAGACAAAAAATTAAAAAAAAGAAAAAGAAAACAAGTAAGCAGAAATTACACTGGGCGTATGCGTACTATTTTTTCCCCGCATGTGGCATTGACATATCGTAGCTCTTGTGGTTCCACCTTTCACTTTTTCGGCTGCCACTTAGCTTCTTGTACGTGATTTAATTGTGCAATTACCAAGGCCGGTGTAATTCTTCGATATTAGTTGCATTGTATTACCAAAAGTCGGCTTAAATTTATATGGGGGATGTAGCTCAGATGGTAGAGCGCTCGCTTAGCATGTGAGAGGTACGGGGATCGATGCCCCGCATCTCCAAATATCCTTTTTTGGAACTTTTAAGTTTTTATTTAAAACTACAAAGGTGTTGAAGATAGTTTATCGTTGTTTTTATTTAATAACAAAAATAAGAGACCTAAGCTAAAACACTCTTTTTTTTGCTACTGCTGTTACTCAACTATTGACTTTATAACTGTTACTCCGAAAGTTATTCCTTGTACTTGGTCAAATCAGAAGTCTTATCTTGAACAAAAAGTATACTAAATCAGGTAAAGCTTCCTTGCTCGATTATACAACATAAAGGCAACGACATCACGAGAAACAGTAACAACAAAAGATCGTTAAAGTTTATGTCGCATAAAATTAAAACATATGAATGAGCTCTAAGGAGCCGTAGCGCAGTATAATCCAACTTCATGATGGTCAGCACGCGTTTGTTTGTTGGCAAAAACTTCACCGATGTAACGGGTGACCAGATAGCAATGATAGTTTTTCCAATTGTTATGTTTCAGTAGCTGTCAAAGTTAATAATGACATCCAGCTGTCAAAATATTCAGCAAGGTTTGCCATTATTAAAATACTATCGAAATTCCGGCTCAGTTGTAAATACGCAACGTGAATTTCGTCGTGAGGTCGGTCGCCTTCATAGCCTCAGTGGACCAGGCAATTCGTCGCACCGTGGAAAAGTTTGTGCATGAATACACTCTTTTGGTTCTTAAGCCAACAACCAGACAGAGATTGGTGCGAAATGAAGAAAACATAGCCGCTGTTGCGGGCAATTTCTAAGAAGAACAAGAAATGTCGATTCGGTGCCGATCAGCTTAATCTGGCATAGCCAGAGGGTCAACCCGGCTTATTTTGCGCTTGTATTTGGGACTACATCCTTATAAGATTGTGTTGATGCAAGAATTGAAGACGGGCGACCATAGACAACGCCGTGAGTTCACTAATTGTGCGCTGGAAATGTTGACCGGAGATCCGGACTTTGGCCAAAAAAAAAGCATCTTTTCGGACGAGGTTCATTTTTGGCTCAGCGACTATGTCAACAAGCAAAATTGCTGTTTTTGGAACGAACACAATCCATAAGTGTTCGGCCAAGCATCTATAAAGATTGACTGTTTAGAGCAGTTTATGGCATGGCGGCATCATTGGACCTTATTTCTTTCGAAATGAGGAAGGAGACACCGCTAATGTCAATGGTCTCAGGTATAGAGCGATGTTAACTAGCTTTCTGTGGTCAGAGCTCGACAACATCGATATATCCGAGCTGTGGTTCCAACAAGACGGAAAATGCAAGTGACACAACGCTCTCGAAGTTGTGAGAAATTTGGCGACTGGGTCATGGCGAGCGTTCGTCAATTGGCCGCGATTTGACACCACTCGATTATTTTTTCTAGGGCTACTTCAAGTCCTTTACCGTAACAAGCCAACGAGCTCTGGGCCAACATTCGACACGCTATTACCGAAATAACGTAGCACACATATTCGACCGAGTCATTAAAAATTAGACCGACCGCTTGAAGAACTGCCAGCGAAGCCGAGGCGGTCATTTGAATGATGTGTAATTCCACACATGATGGCATGAACGCAGCTTCAAAATAAAGCCAGAATCAATTTTATATCTCACGCCGTTGTAGTTTTGTTTAAATTTTTTTTCCTATCGTTCTTGTATGGTCACCCTTTACTAGAAGGACAGCATTTCCAAACCAGAAAAATCCAACTCTCGCCCTTCATTATTGAAAAAAAAAATTGTGAAGAAAAAGTAAGTTAAAAGGCATGCATTGAATTAAAAAAAAAAGCATTTACATAAAATCGTATGATGCCGTACAGATGGGCAGTACGGTACCCATACCGTGTGCTTTTACTTAGGCAACGGAGGCTGAAACGATTTGGGCAAGTTTTCTTTATCTTTGCTTTATCAACTTTTCAAAATCTGTCTTGAATGGTTCCTCCAGCATCTAAAAAGGTGTTCGTTTTTTCAATTTGCTGGTTTTCGAAAGTGTGAAATTCATAGTGCATATCAACATTTTTTGATTTAGAGCTATTCGTTGCGGCAAAGTAACAATTAAGGACTCGTTTGAGAAATATTCCGTTTGTCAGATGGGACGCTTACATAATATATATTTGTCACATTTGCCCCCGCAATTGAAGAAATCTTTTCTTCGAGGCACAGCAATGAAAACCGACATTAGTTACGAAAATAAACCAAGTTAACTGAGAAAAAAGGCCAGCTTTGCGCGCTAAATTTGCGAGAGAATAGTTCTTAAAAGCCATAAGCCAAGAAGAAGAACTAAGCGCGCATAGTAGACATGTGGAAAACAAAAAAGTAAAAGATCTGCTCGTTTGACTTCACATAAATAAAGACACGTGTTGGTGGAACGCTGACACAAAAATGGCGGTAAGGAATACGAGTAAAATACAAGCCTTTCAAGCGTTGACTTAGTACAGCGGAAATAACCAAATCAAAAAGAGTCTTGAGTTAGAATACAAATGCAGCAAAAAAGAGGCAAACGAAGCGATAAGAGTACAGGCATAGTATCGAGAATAAAAAGAATAGAGGAAATGCAGGGTTTAATCGCAGGCAAGCGGGCTTACATTGCGCAGATCGCGGCATAACGAAGGCAAAATCGAAAATGATCCAACTGCCAAAATATATTGAAGAGCAGGGACACCTACCTACTAACTGAGAACAAAATTTGTAATAGATGGAGAGAGTCCTCTAATGTCCTTTTCGCGCACGAAGAGGAAGATTTGAAGACTTTACGGAAGCCGAAGTCAGCGAAGAATGACCAGGTGGCCTTCAGTCGGGTTATATCACATACGATCAGAAGTATGGGGGACAGTCGGAAACCTTGAGTTTAAATGATTTGTAACAACAATAAAATAATAAGAGGAGATCAAATGTCTAGCTGGAGGAGGGCGAGCTTCCATATACAATATAAAGGCAAAGGCCGCACGAGAAAATTGCAACGTCTACGGATCAATGAAACTAATGTCGTATGGTGCAGTAACATCGTGCGTTTCAAAGATGTGTATACCGTCTCTGTCGAACTGGTAAGCGTTTGATACAGATCTCAAAACGTACCCGAGACATATAGTATATCAGAATAATACGCGATATGTACGACGACGTTAAGACGAAAGTCAAATGCACAGCGGCAATAACTGGAGATTTCGAAGTTAAAGTCGGAGTACACCAGTGTACAAAGTCCGTTGGAAGATTTTTCATTGAACCAGTACACTAACGAGTCTGGAACAATTTCTCTTCTTTTCGCCGATGATAGCGCTATTATAGGCAACGACGTGACAGCCCTTCAAGCAAATCTTAATAAATACAGGACGGTGTTAGAAAATAACGGGCTACGAATCAGTCGTACTAAGATCGAATATCTACATTTCTGTCTTTCCGAAGCAGCAAACCCAACTGCTGACATCTATTTAGGAAGAGTTATTGTTCCAAAGTGTGAAAAATTTAAATACATAGGATCTGTCATTAACCATCAAGGAAATTGTAAGGATGATATCGCACAAAGAGTCAATGTAATAGGATGACAGAAAAGGCATGAAAGCTCTGCTGTGTTTTATGATAGAAAAAGTGAAAAAAAATTACAAAAATGCAAATGTTACGAATGTCAGCAGGTGTGGCAAAACATGATATAATAAGAAGTACGCGCATTCGCGGAAGTCTGCCCAGTCAGAAACAGATAATGGAAAATATCTGTTGGCTTAGCCATGCTCAACGACGCACGGTCAGCGGAAAATCCGGTTCAAAAAGCAATAGTGCTCAAGTTTCAGCAGAGGTTTGAAGAAGTGTCCGAAAGAAAAATAATTGGATCGCTTAAGGGAGGCACACCATTTATTATACAAAGTCTAATTTTGTAATTTTTTTTGGCTTAATTGATTTTGATAATATCTGAGAGTATTCCCTCCAAATATTATGAAGAAATTCAATATATTTTTAAAGATAAAACGATTTAAAACTCTGCAAGCATTTCTTAATTCAAGCTAAGTTTAAGTTTTGTATTACCAAAACTTTAAATGCATTTTTCTCAAAAACACTTTTTTTTAAATCGGTGGGGATGATTAAAAAAGAACCACGCAACCGAATATATATACATTTTTTAAATTTTCTTAGTAATATAATACACTAAAATATTTAAAAATAAACTTCATTTTCAATATTTTTCTTTTGGTTCAAAATACAAAAATGAGGGTGAAATTTCGATAAATTTCTTTATGTTTATTTTTCCTTTTAAATTCAGCTTTTGCTATGATATTAGCGGTTCATCAACGATAAGAATATATATTAATTATAAATAGTTTTTGTTTAGTTGATCCAGATCAAAAAAAAAATTGTCTAAAACGCCCATCAGTTGCCACTGCCCATCAACCGCCGGCCTGACTTCAACAGTTAATTCTTGCAAAAAAATAATTTCTTGTGTACCTGAAATATATAGTATACAAATTTTGTATCGATAACATTTAACTATTTCTCACAAAAAATTCGTAAAAATTCGTGAATTTTAGGTCTTGTAAATAGTGTACCCTGCTTAAATATGAAAACATCAACAAACTCTTGGCCTCAATAACGAGGCCACCCAAAATAGAGCGGCCCGTAGAATGGTTCTAAAAAGTAGCGGCGATTTACAATTTAAAAGTTAGTAGCACAATACGAATATGTAATTACCATGGCAAACATGGCCTTTCGATCAATTAGATCGTTTACAGCTGCTGATTCACTTAGTCTATTTCAGTATTGTATCACGATTTTTACAATGAATAAAATTACTGAGCAAAGAGTTTGTCTTTTTGACGCGAACGGATTTTCGTGTACTGACTCGCTAAAAATATTAGAAAAGGCTTATGGAGGATTCTCCATTATACCAAAGACACGTGCTTATGAGTAGTACAAAGCATACAAGGAGGTTCTAGAGATCGTAGAAAACATGCCTCGCACTGGACGCCCTTAGACTTCCTCAACCAATGAAAGTATCAAGAAAGTAAAAGAAATTGTATTTGATAATCGCCATTCTACGAGTAGCTCAAGATAGACAGTTCGTGATCTTCATATCTCTCACAAGTCTGTTCTTTCCATTTTGGTGTATATTTTGGACATGAGACGCGTCGCTGCTTGTACCAAAAGAGCTGAATTTTTTACAAAAAACATTACCATGAGCAGATCTTATTAGACATAGTGGATCGTGCCGATTCTGATTCCATATTCATATAACGCGTCATAACTGGCGACGAGACATGAGTCTACGAGTTCGACATGCACTCTGATGGAGGATAAAAGATGAGCCGAAACTGAAAAAACCACGTTAAAGTCAGTCAAGGGTCAATTCGTTTCGGAGAGATAGACGGTCAATAAAGAATGGTATTTGGCCCTATTGAAGAGAGAATATCAGTCAGAAATGAGCAGATTTGTGGAAGAACATTTCGTTGATTTTACAGGACGATAATGCGCCATCGCAAAGAGCGACAATTGTGACAAAATTTGGGGCCAACAACTTAATACCATCGATCAACCACCGTATGTACCAGATCTGGCCCCGTGTGACTTACTTTTATTCCCGAAACTAAAATATTGCTCCACTTAAGCAGCTTACGGTTATATCGGTAAGCGCTTATAAAAAGTATTTTGAAGAATGGAAAAATCGTCGGCTTAGATGCATCAAACGGGGCCACTTTGAAGGCAACAAAGCAAATATGTTATATATTTATTAAATAATGAATTTTTTTTTATTTAACCATTGCCGGTACTTTTTTTTGACACTGTAGTATCTCTAGAGTGATGGTCGAGAAAGTGTCAAGGTTGTCCTCTCGGTGTTAAGGAATGATCCCACTGTCCATTAGAGGGAGTGATTTTTTCTTTTGGTAGGTCTTTTGTGATCAAGGCTGCACTTAATGTGAAGGTCATGAATCCTTTTGACAGCTTTTAAGAGAAAGGATGACAGGCTACTGCAGCAGAAAGTACGCCAGAACCTACCTTGAGCCTTCCTTACTTCTAGTGGTATATCAGTTTATTTTACTCTTAGATGTTTTCGTCTACCACTGTTTTGATTAACCTCTGTCCTCTTTACAGTGGAGTAGAGTTAGATAAAGGCTTTATTTGGAGAGAGGAAGTTTGGTGTTAAATTCGTTAGGCTCTATCCTGGATATCGGAAGGTGATTTCTGCATTCTACTAGTTTGGTATGAATGATTCTGTCGTGTTTCTTTTAGTTCATCCTCGCACTATTGCGCAAGATTGTAGATAAAATAAATTGATTGTTCGATATGATAAATTTACAGTATCCATAATAAGAATTTCATACGACACTTTCCAGTTATGCAACGAAATATACAGTAATTGTAGACAAATATCACATCTAGAATACATCTTGCGGTTTTTCTAATTATAACAAGAGGAATATATTCTATTTTACAGACTAAAGGATTAATCCTATCAGAAATTAAAAAATTGACTCACGTCTAGGGTGTCGTGAGGTGCGATAACATCAACACAATTTCCTCTTTGCCACAGGAAGAATCAATCGGCTTCTTGAGGTGAGTGCGCAGGTTCATTGTAGATGCAAACCATGTCTCTTTGCCGTCTTTGAAAGTCAGGAGTACTACTAAAAAATCGTCTCCGCTGTATTCAGGGAAAGGTAAGAGATTAATTTCGGATATGGCAAGAATACAGACTCTGGTTACATTTTTTCTGTTGCCTGGTAAAAGATGGTATTACATGCCTTTACCCTGGGGATGAGCTATGGGAAATAAGTAAACTAAATGTCATATCTTTGAATTTCTAGAATAGGGTCGGGTACGTAAGACTCATTCTGAAAAATAAACTGAGGTAAAAAAAGTTGAAGAACATAGCAAAAAACTCTAAAAAATGTTTTCCTCTAATCGTGAAAACACAAAGCCTAAATCATAGTCGTTAGACCAATTCTTACTTATTGCTTAGTCATCTGGTGGACTGGACAGGAAAATGCGACCGTATAGGAAATATTCGACCTGTGGATTGCGAGAGATCGTGAGCGATGAAAAGGGCTAACCGAAAAGGATGTTTGTTTACACGCTCTACATGGCAGCTTCCTCTAATCAACTACATTCATTTTACTAAATTGACTTCAGCGTAGACAATGAACGGAAAGAGATGACGTTTATTATTCACAGCAAATCTATTATTTTCACAGACGAATCAAGCGAAGATATTTTCTCTGGCGACCTTTGAATACATTAATTCTATCGAGACGTATTTTAAGCTGTATACTCAGTCTGTCGTCAAGCCCTTACTTGGCTCAACCTGAATCCAATACCCTCGACAAATATTGCAATATACGTAGACAGCCAAGGAAATCGAGGGTACAAAAAGACATGTTCCTAACGAGGTAGCCCAATAGCCCAAATTCAAGCTCTGAGACACTGATGATAAACTGCCCAGGCTAGGATCCCTAGGAACAAACATGAGGCAGCTTGACAACCTCAAGCCATTAATATTTTAAACCCATGTATAAGGTCTATACTCTATCGCTCAAGGGAGCTGAACAATCTAAGGAGAGGAGATATCTTCAAACTCACGGAAGACGAACTATTGAGTGTTCCTCAATTCAGTAATTTCGGGATCTAAAGACGAAAGAAGTACCTCCAACACTTCCTGCGTAAAATCGTCGTAAATCTATTAAGCCAACTGCCTACATTAACTTTAAAAAAAAAGAAGAAGATTAACACCCAGATACCACTTAGTAGAAAGAACGTTTTCTTCAGAATAAATGGAATGCGGAATTATCATGACCAATCGCATTAAAACCCACAAACGTGGTCGCCATCTTTGTTTTGCACATAACATGCCATTATTTGATGTTAATTTGCGATAAATTTGCCAAAGAAATAAATAAATTATGCTTATTGCTTAGCTTCAAGATAACCCACAGCAGTGATTTATGTTCCCAAATTGTTTGCCGACGAACTAACTTTAAATGATTTACTTCCTTTTTTATTGCTCGACTTAAAATAGCTTTCGGCAGTTATCGGTATGACGTAAAGGGTTTTGTTTTCTTGAATTGTCAGTTTCGTCGATATCGTACAGAAAAACATAAACAAATTCAACACAAAGTGGTGGCTAGTAAAAAGGTTTTGCTCGGTTAAGTCACTGGTAAGAAGTTGAGCTCACTAGAAACCTAACTGTCAACTTTTTTATGATAAGGGGATTATCAATGTTTGCAAACAAGGCGAACGAAAGAAAACAATGAAGGGAAAAAGAGAAAGAGGGATATCGATGTACATTGGTTTTGAATGTTAGCAAGTTACAATGACTACGAAATAAGGAGGCCAATAAGGCATTCTATAAGCGAGTTATACAGTTTGAAGGTAAATTAATAAACATTCATGGTGAGATACCAGTTTGAGGATCGCAGAGCTTCTCACAATTTCATTTCGCGCTGTTTGTTAGAAAAAGCAATAGAACAATGCAAGGCAAGAAACATTAAGTCGGTGTTAGATATTGTCAATTCACTGGGTAATATATGCATCAAGTATGAGTTTTATCGCACTCTTCTGAATTCCATCCAGCAAGTGCAGAGAGATCTTAGAGGCACCTGACAGAATGTGGGCATTTAACCCCAATAAATGCTTTACATATACTTAAGCCTTCGGCAAGTAAGCGAACGCCTCATAAAAGCCCGCACCAATTTGCCTTCATGCCCCTACAGATATAGTTGACAGCATCAAAGACGAACTGAATGACCACCCAGACCGAAAATATGCGCTGTGTCCATGCCGGTATGACACCACAATCGTGGTAGGAGATCCTAATGTAATGATGAATAAGGAAACCGTCTTTGAGCGAAGACATCGGAAAACACAGCCTGCGGACAAAACGTCCGCAAGAATATTTGCCGGTCGCGATTCCCTCAGGGCCACATACACAAACCGTAGAACGGTAATGCGAATGTTATCAACGAGCCTTCTGAGGAGCTGCTTCTGATGTGATTAAATTTAAATCGCCGCCGCCACAAAAAAATCTCCGCATTGACAATGAATGTAGGCAGGTACATAGCAAACAAGAAGCATATAAAAGTGCGGTGCGTCGAAGGACGATAGCTATTCGTGAGCTCTATGAGCAGACAAGAAAGAAAGCATAGGCTTTTCGGAAAGAAAAAGTAAGCGTACAAGAGGAGCGCGATCGAAGAAATGGAGTAGAATGACGGTCGAAAGTTTTATTAAAGAATAAAACGTGCAGGGGCTACAAAGTCAGAATGAAGGCCTGCAAAGATGAACCTGGACAACTAGTAGTATAGTCGCAGTCGGAGACGAAAATATGGAAAGACAACTTCTGACAAGTACCGATGTCAGGCAGAATAAACAATTTACACCGGGCGGATACTACAGAGAATTCCATCCTCTGACTTAGGCGAAGTTAGGGTAGCTACAATATATCGAAGCTAAAGTCTCATTACGCTATTTATATGTGCTGGAGATGACGTAGTTGGGCACATACACTAGCTCATCTGTAAGATATGGTCGGAGAGAACCTTGGAATCTCGGGATCAATTGTCCGATCTACAAGAAAGAAGGATACCATTTTTAATGCGCCAACTTTATAGCGTCTGAAAGCATTCACAAACAATGTGGTTGGTCCACACCAGTCCGGCTCAGGCCAGGAAAGTCCACCAACGATCAAATATTCACACTACGGCAGATCTTGGAAAAGAGCCAGAAACTTTAGATCAACCATCTTTTTGTTGATTTCAAAGCCGCAAATAACATAGCTATACAACGCCATGTCTAGTTTGGACATCCTTTCCAAACTCGTCAGATTGGAGAGTTCTCGCTGCCAAATCAAAGTAATGAATTAACCGAGACCTTCACTGTCAAGAGAGGTTTTAGACCCACTGTCATGTGACTCGTTTAACGAACGAACAAATCGGGTAAAACTTACTGAAAAGCAATATAGGTACGACCTTTTTCAAGTTCGTACAATAACTTTCGTACGAGGATGATATACTCGTAGATATGATTGGATGAACACAACAAGCCTTCTTGGCTTGTCGGAATCGGAAACTGTCGAATCTAGCGGCAAACGAGGCCAAAACACAGTAAGAAAAAGAGTAGGAAAGGAAGCACCCCACCGGTAGTTTGGCCAGAACGCCCCCGTAGACAGTTATAACAGGCAGCAACGACTTTAGCGCAGGAATCACACGCAGAATTACTCTTGCCAATCGCTGTTCCGCTGTTTTTGATCCCGTTTGAATCAATGGAGAATGGAGGAGATATTTTAACAGCGAATTTTATAGGCTGTACTGGGATGCCGACCTCGTCAGAAAAGCTCGAATAACCCGGCTTAGATGTCTAGGTTACCTTGGGTACATGGACACCTAGAGGGTCAAAATAGAGGACGACCTCATCTTAGATGGCGCCCACAAGTGGAAGGAAACCCCAGCAACTGGAGATAGCTGGAAAAAGATCGCACTATCTGGAGAGGCATTTTAGCTAAGGCCCCTGTCCACTCCGGACTGTAGCGCCATCTAAGTAAATAAGTAAATTCGTTAGTAACTAATAACTGTTTCTTTGGGCTTAGGAGGCAATTGAGTAACAGAGCCCTGAGACCAAATTGACATACCAGATTCTTATTATCCCGATTCTGCTTGTCGAAAGCGAATGAAGAAGCAAATGGCCCTTTTGAGATGATGCTTTAGAGAAGATACCTACATAAGTATACTCTAGTTGGCAAGGACTTTAATATGCATAATATGCACACCGAACACTAGATCTCCTTCTAGCGAGGAAGAAAAAATCGGAAGACAACTTCTAACTCCTACGTATTACCAACAAGAAGATAAAAATATATGGATTCGCGTCCCAATTCATAAATTCTCGATGTTTTGATAGCTAGCTGCCCATAATAATAAATCATAGTGTACGGGTAATACACAAATATACACCAAAACCTGAGTTTTAGAGACACTGTATTTAGGAGGAACCTGTCAAACGTGAATAAGAAAGACATTTTCCCGTCCCGTTCCCTTTCTTTCAGTTGAAATAAGAAGTGAATAAGAGACCAATAAGAACCCTGCGAATTAGAGCCCAAATCAATTTAAATTTTTTAATGTGAAATTTTATAAGAACACATTTGTTTCATTGTTCAACAAATGGAATCATATTCAGCGTTACCTCGAGTTACGTGATTTCGTATGCATTACACATTACACAATCCATAGGACTGTTTGTTAAGAATTCTCACAGACAAGGCAAGAAGTGCAAAGAACAAAACGAACAAGAACAGCGATTTGACAGACAAGACTTGTCAGTTTGACAGTTTTCCTAAAGTATGAGTATGACTTTCTGCGTTTAAAGACCATTTCGGGTAAAATTCAATCCCGTGTTCACAATATCGTCGAATAAAAAAGAATCGCAAAACCGATTAAATTTCAAGGAGAAAATTGATGTTTTGAATAAATCGAAGACGTTCACAACGGAACAACTGATGTCTCATTTTCAACGCAGGAAAAACGACAATTTCTAAGATTCTACGCAACAAAACATCAATCCAAACGTAAAAAACAAAAGACGAAAAACAAAACATGACGATGTAAACGAAGCGGTTGAGAATTTGTTCCGTGCAGTCAGAGCGAAGAATTTGCTGATTTCAGGTCTAGTGCTACACAACGTTCAAGGCGTCCAACGGCTGATTGGAATCGTTTAAATTCAGAAACGTTTTGGTGTTCAGTGCAATGTGCGGGAAGGCGTTCCCCCGTTGACAAGGGAACAGTTGTCGAATGGCATAAAAAACTTCTGGAACTCATCGCTAGCTACAACAAAAGTGACATCGCGAATTGCGATGAAACTGCTCTTTTTTCCGTGCTATCCTGAACACATCTTTTTCTTGCAAGGGAGAAAAATGTTCCGGTGGTAAAATGTCAAAAGAGCGATTAAGTGCTTTATTGTGGGCATTTACGGATGGTCAATTTGAAAAACCGCTTGTTATCGAAAAATCAGCCAAACCACGGTGCTTCAAAAACATCGATCCGAATATGTTGCCTGTTGAATATCACACAAACACGAAGGCATGGATGACCGGAAAAATAATGGAGATTTGGCTGCGAAAACGAAATGATCGAATGAAAAATCAATAGAGAAAAATTTTGTTGTTTATGGACATCGCAACTTCTCATCCGAAAATGGAACTCTAGAACATTAAATTGTTTTTTTTTTCCCGCGAATATCACCAGTGTTTTGCAGCCGCTAGACCAAGGCTGCATTGCCACGTTAAAATTGCACTACCGAAAAAGAGTGCTCGATCGTTTGTGTCGAGATGGATTCCGTTGACAATGTGACGCAACTATGTAAATCGATCAATGTTTTGCATGCGATTCAGTGACTGGCTAATGCTGTTAATGCTATTTTATCGAACGGCACATGAATTCGTTTCTATCGACAATCATGCGAGCATCGAATGTGAAAATGTTGATGCGATTGCTCAAGTGAATAGTGACAGTGATAGAGATGCCAAAACTGAGCAATCCGAATCGCAATCACAATCACACGAGCCATTGTCATTCAAGGAAATGATATTGAACATCGAACGATTGAGAGACACTGCATTGATTAGAGGCAATGCTATTTTCTTCAATCTCACCAGCCAATGTCTGATGAACGTGGAAGATGAAGTATCCAAGAGAGAAGGAAACTATAAGATCACCAACAATATATCCATCCATATCTGAGGCTTTTTGGTTTTTTTTTTTTTTTCTGAACAAACATTTTTAAAGCGCAACCCCCAACCTGGAGGACCAGTAGTGTATTTGGTGTGAGTTACAGCTCAACATCGGCCTGCCGACCTTGGGAGGCCCTTCTGCAGAAGCGAGTTCCGCGATCGCGTAGATCTAGGTACAGTGTTGTGCAAAACATACCGGATTTTTCCTGAAAATTTTTCATTGAAGAATTCTAGGGAACAGGAATACAGTAGGTACACTTGTTTGGCAATTTAAGAAAACCTATTGAATAAGTTTACAAACAGAAAAAAAAAACAAAGCATTGCTATCATTATTTTTAGAGTCTTGTCAAAAACTGTAGCTCAACTCAATGCCATGCCTGTGCAATATATACCGGATTTTCAAAAGTACCGCATTTTCTTGCTCTTCAACTTGCTGATAGTGGTTTTGGCTGTCATTTGAAGTGAGTTATAGACTTAACAAAACTTAAAAAGTCAGGTGTCTCCAATTTGTTTACTAATAAAAGGGTTAAAAATAAATACAGTGGTGTGGTTAAAAATCAGTTGGTAGCGGATTTCAGGGTAGAGCTAAAACAAGTTCTATAGCCAAAAAGTATAAAATGCCATCATCGACAGTGTGTGACATTATAAAAAAGTTTCGGAATGGAAAACCGATCGAAACCATTCACTATGGAGGACATTCCAGAAAAACCACACTCCGAACCGATCGGCAAATTAAGAAAATGATTCTTAACGATCCTTTCTTGCTGTCAAGAAAGATTGTTAGTGACCTCAATCTTTCAATTGAAGGCAGCACTGTACGCAAGCGTTTAAGAGAAGCTGATTTTTGTTCTTTTCGACCAGCGAAAAAGCCTCTACTTACTGCTAAGCATAGACAAAAAAGTTATCATTTTATTTCTTTAGTAAATCTTTGATTACTTTGCTAACGCTAATCATTTCCTAGACTGGAATTCGTAAGAATTCCATTTGAATTGATCAGCAACGAAGTGGAAAACTGTACTCTTTAGCGACGAGAGTAAGTTCAACTTGATTGCTTCCGATGGAAGTATTCATGTTAAACGAAAGAAGGAGACACATCTTCAGCCACGCCATTGTCGTGGCGTGCGTCAAAGACTCACAAGCACCAGTCTATCAGAAGTGACCAGTAAATTAACAAGCCTGTCAACATGGTTAGCAAGGTTGTTCTTACATTCTTCGCTGTTCTCTGCCGTGCGTTCAAATACTATACAAATATCCTTTAAAGGGTTTTTTGACTTATGATCTTTATTTCCACTTAAAGTTGCCCAAGGTATCCTTATCATTACCATCATTTCCAAGTCCCAATGGGGAGGACGAGCTGCAAGAACTACGGTCTCGTCGTCCAAGTATCTTACCTACTAGTGTTGTCTGAAAAGTTGTCGACCGCAACGTAAAGATAGCGGCACTCTCGTCAATAAAAGCTAGTGAATGCTAGTTGTGCATCTTTTGACAGTTACTTACCGAAGTTTCAGTCATTTTGGACGCGCAGTTTTTAGTTGACAGTCGTTTGAGTGAGTCGATGTGAGTGTTTTTTGTGAAAATGGAAAAAATTTAGTATCGAGCTGTTATTAAATTCTTGTTTTTGAAAGGCAATACGCCTACGCAAATCAAAAATGAGTTTGACTCTGTGTATGGGGACTCTGCACCATCATTTACCACAGTGTAATTTTGGGCAGCTGAATTTAAACGTGGCCGTAAGATCTTGGGAGATGATGAACGTTCGGGACGTCCAAAAACTGCAACTACTGACGATAACATTGCCAAAGTTCACCAATAGTAGAGATAGTAGAGGTTATAAAAATGTCCAAAGAACGTGTTTGTTACATATTAAATCAAGATTTAGGCATGAGAAAGCTCTCCGCGCGTTCGGTACCGCGTTTGCTTACGTTAGACCGAAAACGTTTTCGAATGAACATTTCCAACGCTCTGTTGGCGCAGTTTAGGCGCAATAAATCCGAGTTTTGGTGCCCATTAATTACAGTAGATGAAACTTGGATACGCCCGAAACAAAAATTCAGTCAAAACAGTGCACTGCAAAGGGCGTGCCGGCTCCAAAAAAGCAAAAACGGTTTTTTCGGCTGGGAAAGTGATGGCGACTGTTTTTCGGGATAGTAAAGGAGTTATCTTAATCGATTATCTTCAAAAAGGAAAAACCATTACAGAAGCATACTACGCATCATTACTTGCCAAGCTGAAGGCAGAAACTTCGGGAAAACGGCCACATTTGCAGAAAAAGAAAATCCTGTTTCACCAAGACAACGCGCCGTCTCACACCTCAGTGGTTGCCATGGCGAAAATCCATGAATTACGGTTTGAACTGCTTGACCATCCACCTTATTCACCAGATCTAGCCCCAAGCGACTTCTTTTTGTTCCCTCATCTAAAAACTGCGCTCGGAGGACAGAGATTTTCGTCAAATGAGGAGGCAATCACCTTCGTGAACTATTATTTTGCAGAGAAAAACGCTAAGCACTATTTGGACGGATTAGAGAGATGGGAGCATCGCTGGGAGAAGTGAGGAGACTACATATGTAGAAAAAATAATAAAAATTTTTGAGAAAAAATGTCTTGTATCATTGTTCGGTCGGAAACTTTTCAGACAACCCGTATGCCGTGATACATCATTCCGCTGGAGCTTATTGCATCACAATGGCTACTTGCAAGGCTCAAATGCAGAACATGCAATCTTATCACATGGATTCTCTGGGCTGGTCAGATATTGGTTACAATTTCGGTATTGGAGGTGATGGCAATATCCATGAAGGACGTGGATTTGGTGTTGTCGGAGCTCACGCTATCAACTGGAATGGCTCTTGGCATCATGTTTATCGGAAACTACAATGGTATGTATTAAGTGTATTCAATCGCTTTGGCTAACACTTTCTAATCTTTGGTTAATATTTGCAGACAGCAGACTAACTGCTACTCAAATAAGCAAGGCTAAGGAACTATTGGCTTACGCTGTTTCCCAAGGATACTTGGCATCCGGGCAAGTTAGTGCAACTGAGTGCCCCGGAAACAACTTGTACAACGAAATCAAGACATGGGGAAAATGGAGGGCTTAAATTACTTCATTCTGATTAAAATATTGTAACTGTTGACAAAATCTTGAATAAATGAATAGCTAGCAATGCACTTTATATTTAATTTATTTCATTCGATACACCTGGAAATATTAAGTTTTTTGGGACAAGAACACGCTTAGCTCTTAATTATTTTTGAAAGGTTTTGATAGTACACATCTAGGGGTATGTCTGTTAATGCCACTGTATTCGCATGTTACTTATGCCAACTAGTAATGTATCATCTATTCTATGTCAAGTGTAGGGAGCAATGATACCTCTATTCCACTAATATCCACCTGAGGGTCGAACAAGTAAGAACTGTTCCTTAAAATAAAAAAAATTGCGGAAACGCCTATACGGGATGATCTAAGGCCTAATCTCTTCCGTTCCCTATGTTGTTTGCCACGATTTGGTAATGAGACCGAATAGCGGTAGAGTGAGAGTCCCTTTCCTAGATTGGACATTTAATTTTCGGAGGTTTGCCATTGCCCGCCAAAACCCACGTCGTTTTCAGTCTAAAAAGAAGGCAATGCTCACGGTTTTCATGGATTACAACGGTGTAGTGCATCATGAGTTTTTGCAAGAAGGCCAGATAGTAAACAAAGAGTATTATTTGGGCGTTATGAGTAGTTTGCGTGAAGCAATTCGCCGAAAGAGATCTGAATTGTGAGCACCATGATAACGCACCGTCGCACAGTGCCCTCATTATTCGTAATTTTTTGACGAAAAATGCAACAAATACCATCCAACAGCCATCGAATTCACCTGATTTGGCTCCCTGTGACTTCTTTCTGTACAATCGAGTTAAAAAATCACTACGGGGAACGCGTTTCAGCAACCGAGAGGAAGTAATGGAAAAATCGCAGCAAGCACCAATGGACATACCGAAAACCGAATACAAAAAATGTTTCGAGGATTGGATCAAGCGCTGGCATAAGTGTGTTGCAGGCGATGGGGATTACTTTGAAGGGGACAATATAGATTTAGATGAATAAACTTGTACATACACCCTGAATGACTCGAACTGCAACCGACTTTAGACTGCTATAATTTCCAAACCGTTCATGACAGTGAGCTCAAATTTTGACACATGACAGATAATTTTATTATTTACAAGCCTTTTAAACGATTTGCGTCTCAGTTGTGTTGAAAAATTTTTATCCGCGATGGAATCCAAACGTGATAGTGTGATTGCTTTATATTTGGCTGGAAAACCACATGTAGCTATCGTTAGAGCCCTCCAGCACCTCAACGTGAATAAATCATTTGTGTCTCGAACCATAGCTCGTTACCGTGATACTGGCAGCGTTGCAAAACGCCATGGAGCAACATCGGCAGAAATGGTTCGGAAAGTGAAGTCGAATTGAGCGAAATCCGCGTCGAAATGGAAGAAAAATGGCTCGTGAGCTCAACCTATCGTTGGAACGGATGCAACACATACTGAAAAATGGGCTTGGGCTCAAGCCATTGAAGTTCCATAAAGCACACGATCTTACACCGCAACAGAAAAAAGTTAGAGTCGAAAGAGCGAAGGAGTTACCACGCTCACACGAAAGTGGTGAGTTGCCGAATTTGGTTTTTCCGATGAGTCGCCATTTGTTATCGAGCAATATGTCAACAAACAAAATACTTACCAGAGAGGTCCTTCGAAAATTTACACCTTCGGACGGCCACCAGGAAGCAGCCAGCACCGATTGTGATGGTTTGGGCCGCCATAACCGCCGATGGTCGCTCTCCGCTCGTATTTTTGGACCGTGGCGTCAAAATTATTGCGATCGTATACCGTGAAACTGTCTTAGAGGCAGTATTGAAGCTTTGGGCAAACAATCATTTCGGTCGGATACCGTGGACATTTCAACAAGACTCGGCCCCGTCTCACAAAGCACGCGTCAACCAAGATTGGTTAAAAAACAATGTTCCACATTTCATTTCTTCGACACAATGGATTGCAAATTCTCCAGATGCAAATCCGTTGGATTTCTCTGTCTGGGGTATTTTGAAGGCGAAGGTTGGCACTAAAAAATACCAAAGTTTGGACCACCTCACACAAGCACTTCGCCGGGAATGGGCCAAAATACCGCACTTGCGTGCAGCGTGCGATGCTTTCTTCGGTCGTTTCAAGGCCATTATTCGTGCCAAAGGTGGACATATTGAAAACTACTGATACAATTTGAAAATTGATGTATTTTCCAAAATTATTTGCTTTGGCACAATAAAATTTATCAAAAAATAAAAAAAATTATAGCATTTTAAAAAGTTGGAGTTAGAGTCATTCACGGGAATTTTTTGGTGGTATAATCCAAGCAAAAATCGTTTAACAATTTTGTTGTTCTTTTAAAATTTTGAACGTGTTTTCAGTTTTGAGGGACTGTATTTAATATTTTTTGAATAACATACGAGTAATGTAGTTTTTTGGTACCAGAATCCCCGTATTCCGCCATTTTTTAACCCTAAAGGGACAAAGGAAAACCTAGCACAGAAAACGGGGAAAATCCACTAATCAAAATCATGTACGTTTTAGTGCAATAATTTCTGTAAAACCTTTATAATGCGAGATTAGATATTTCATTCGCTCTTACAATTTCTCCCAATGACATTGTGTATGGAATATAATATCGTTCAAATGCCCGCCGCGGCTTCTCTGGGTAACGCGCATCCGTGTCTGGCGCATAAATCAAGCTGAATTTGACCGGTGGCATGGGTTATGTTGGCTTTGATGGCAGCTGTGGCTTGTGGCTTATTCGCATAGACCTGCGACTTCAGAAAACCCCACAAGAACGGGGGTCAAATCGCACAATCTCAGTGGCCAGTTCACACATCACCTCCACGTGAGATGGCCATGCCATCGAATCGCTCGTGCAGAGCTGTGTGGCACGTAGCGCCGTCCTGTTAAAACCACATGTCGTTGGTATCCATATCATCCAATTCAGGTCAAAAGAAGCTGGTAATCATCGACCTATAGTGCTCGCCGTTGACGGTGATGGCCTGGCTAACGTCGTTCTCAAAGAAATATGGACCGATGACGCCGCCAACCCAAAATCCACACCAAACAGTGACTTTTTCGGGATGCATTGGACGCTCTAGAATCTCATGTGGATTGATATCGTCTCAAATTCGCTGAAGATGTTTTCTATGAAGATGTTTTCTATGTTTTCTAAGGGTCAGTTTCCAACTGCTCCAGAGCCTATTCAGCGAACACACGTCGTTGTCTATGGTCGTTTGCCTTCAGTTCCTGGGTCAGTTGAATTTTGTACGCGTGCAGGCCCAAGACGCAAAATTCGTCAAGTTGTGGTCTGCGAAAGGCCGACTTCTTGTGAGCGACGCGAAATCGACTGCGGATTCTCTTGCATACTCTCACGCACAGCGGCGATGTTTTCGGCAGATTTTGCGTTTCGTTGACGTACGGGTGTTGGTTTATCGTTTACTGAACCAATGGACTCAAATTTATCCACCACACTGCGAATAGTCCTCTCGGTACGACGATTATGGCGACCGTAAAATGGGCGAAGCGCGAAACGTTGTCAGAACAGAACACCCATTTTGATAAAACAATTTTATCATTGCACGTGTTGTTGAACGCTATGTCCTTAAAGTAGTGATTTAGCAAAACAGACTGAATAAATGACAGTCAATTTGACAGATGTAGCTTCAACAATATGGCCGCTATCAATTGTCAAAGTCCGGAAGTACAATGTTGAGTTAGACTTGGTCTGATTTGTTATTTATGATATAAATGTATAACTTTGAATTAAAATATTTCTGTTTGGTTTGTAAGAGCTCTTTTTGTTTGTTATTTATTAACTAAAAAAAGTTTGTTTTGTTTATGCGAATTTTTTGGTTTATCACTACGAGAAAGGATGGAAGGCAGCACAGTCATTTCGCGATCTCAACCAACTTTTTTGGCGAAGGAACACAATGTCCGAGTGACCGACCATTGCATTTCGATGATCAGGCACTTCTGGTAGCCGTGGAAAAGGAGAAAGCCTGAAACCTCAAATGCTGGCCAAAGACTTCAATATCGGCCAAAAAACGATCGTTCGTCGTCTGAAAAAGTAAAAAAAAATTTAGTAAAGTGTGGACAGTGGCCGGATGGCTCCCATAGCAACTCTCTGACAACAACAAAGCTAAACGTACCCGAATTTTTACCGAAACGATCAAACTCGATTCCTGAAGAATCTAGTCACTGGGGATGAATCGCTTTTCTTCAAAAACTTCAAAAGAAAAGGCAAAGTGGTATGTTTGGCGGGACAGAAGTGGAATCATCCATTGGGAAATCACTTCAAACGAGATTTGTTCTTGGTGGAACGAAGATGAGAAACGTCGACAGTGGCGGATTTCGTACAAAAACGACAAAATGCAATTGAACATCAATAGCACAACTTGATCGCCGCTGTGCCATCCAGGTGAAAAGACAGCGAAAAAAGGACAAAATTGTCTTCCATGTCCACATGTTGAGCTTTGTGTTGCCAAATCCATCGCTAATATGGCTGCATCTTCATCCGCCATACTCTCCCACAGAGTATGGTCCCCTTCGGACCACCACGTTAATCGCTCACTGAAAAATTCGCTAGCAAATAAAAAGCATGCATTGCCTCTACGAACCACGACTTCTTTGCTCGTAGAATCGAAAGCCTTCCAAGCAAAGGGTAGCAGCTATTGAAGTAGAGGGTAAATATATTTCAGAATAATCATTTACACATGTTTCTGTCAACTTTTTTATTAAAATTGTTTAAAAAACGGCGGAATCCTATGAACTAACCCAATATTTTGTTTGTTAAAAACGAAAACGCCTTTATTGTAGCACATATGTATTTACTCCCAACATACTAAAAAAACGGGGGAAAACTGAATCCTTAAACGAGAATTTTTTTTAAAATTTGATGAAGAAAAAGGGAATCGACGCGCCAAAAGTTTGAAAACACTTCGTAGTTCTCGTTTTCCATACGCGTTATAAGTTTGTGGCACCTGTAGATCCCTTGGGCTCACCTTAGTGTGTTTTGATTGGACGAATAGGCTGCAAACATTTCTGGTCATTCTCATAGTGTACAAGCGATGGTATCTGGAAAATTGCGCGAACGTGTAAAAGTTTGAAAGATGAATTTGAAGGTCTAAGCATTTTGAGTAATACGAGTACGTACGAGTACCTAGTAGACGGTGTTGTCAGTTAGAAATGTTGTCCAAATGAGTTTTTGCCGCGTTTCCCCAGGCCAAAATTCAATATCTAATGCGCGACTCTACAAGTGAGTAGTATACCTGCTTTTACGCGTCGAAGTTAGATTATTTTTTTAGATACACCATCGCAAACAGTGTATGTACGAGTACTTTTAAAATGAAGGCGCAGGACATCGATGTGGTCACTCCAAAGAAAACGCTCGTCGATTGTTACTCCGAGATACTTCAGCCGCTAGTTGTTGGCTGATACTGGACAATGTTCGTTTTAGTGGTAGATTTTGATTTCTCCATTGCGCTTCGATGTATCAACTTGATTTGCGCAGCGCTTATAATAAGTCTCTTACCATGACACCATCTTGAGACAGCATCGAATCCCATTTATTATATAATATTTTCACAGCCAAGTTTAAATCCTTATGCTTTACTACGATAGGTAACAATATGTTACGCACAAAACAAAACAATAAGGATTTCCTAAGTCCCGGTTCCGGGTTAGTCCGAGTTTTATTTTTGTGTCATTTAAATGTGCGTGATGTGGATTTTGTATTTCCGTCAAAAAATCCTACTTTTCTGCACTTTTCGTGATATTTGGATTTTCGTATGGTGCCTTCCGTTTATACATTTTTTTCATTGTTTAGGACTTTCTTCAAATTTCACTCTTTTGACAAGAAGTGAACTAGTTGGTATGATGACAAGCTCTGGGAGTGTAATTGTTGAAGAACAGTTCAATTTCTTAAAAGAAGTGCTTATTAAAATTACAGAAAGCACAAAAGAAAACACTCTCGCATTTCAAAACTGATTTTAAGACACGGTGGCTCAAAGGTTGCAGAATCGTGGAAAATTTTTTTAAAGCTAATGAAAAATGGCTATTGCATTCTATAGAGCATCAGATTCAGCAAAGAAACGTGGTCGTCCGGAAGTGAGTTTTGAGACTTCTTCCGAACGAACAAAAAGGGTCAAAACGCAAGACTTGAGAGATTCGGTACCTGTTAATGTCCTCGATTATGCTATCCAAATGAACTTAAGAGCTTCCGGACAGATTCAAGTTTCTAAACTCCTAAAAGAAGCAACTGTAAACCCCAATAGAGTTGAAAAATTATATCGAAAAGATTACTTTCTTGAAACAATAGAAGATGAAGAACTTGAGAAATGTTCCTGAATATCAAAGTGGGTTTTCGATGGTAGCTTGGGACATAGTTCCTATAAACAAGCTTTTCACGGACCAAAAGCAGACGATTCTGCTGTTTTCATAACCTTACTCCCCATTCGACTTATAAGTCGTGAACATACATATACGAGTAATCTGGCAAAACCCTCGTCCAGATTCCACGAATTATTGCAGGCTTTTAAAAATTGAATATATTAAAGAGCCAACTGAAGTTTCGAAAAGCTGAAAAGCCCGAGTGGATGCACAGATTAAAAAAAAAACTTACGTAGTACTAGGTGGAGTGAAAAGTAACCTCCTTGGGAATTAAAAAAAATTTTTTTTTATATTATTCAATATAGTCCTCTTTTATTGTAGTTTGATACACTTATTCCAGTGATTGTCCAACTTCTTGATCCCGTCCGAAAAGTAATTTTCCGGAAGGTCTGCAAAATACTCCTCCGTGGCGTCGATGTTTTCCTCGTGTGCGCTGAATTTCTTATTGATGAGCCATCTTTTGAGGTTTGGGAAGAGGGATCCAAATCCAGTTACCAATCGACGCCAAAAGTCCGTCCGATTCCGCATCAGCAAGTCCAAACACTCTTTTGAAGTGCTCTCGCGTTCGTGTTTTTGGTCAGGACGCGGCGCCCAGCGGCAGGATAACTCTTTCATATGCAGAATATTGCCCAAAATATGGCGTGTGCGCTCAGTACTAATCTTTGTAGTATCTGCTAGCTCGCGCACCTTCACTTTCCGGTCAGCCAACACCATTTTATGCATTTTTTTGACATTGTCCTCTGTAACCGCATCAGAGAAACTCTCGAAACCAATATTTGACGGTGTAATCTGACGGAGCATTAGCCCCATAATATTTATCCAACTTTTCTTTTGTTTCCTTCGCCGTTTTACCTCTCAAAAAATAATGTTTTATGAGAGAACGAAAATCGTTTTTGTCCATACTCAACATGATGCCAAACACGTCAACAACAATCAGCTGTCAAAACAAAACTAAAGACAGTATCGCACTGAAATTTGGCATGTCTGCCTAAATATGAACGGACTTCAAGGCTCCATAACCTTTTTTGCAGTCGCAGCGCATTCTGGCGGTCAAGAAGGTTACTTTTCACTCCACCTAGTAATCGGTAACATGTCTGTAAGACTTGATAATTTTTTAATTTTCGCCATGATTGATGGAAAAGTTTGTAATGCCACCACCTCAACCCAAAAATGTTATTATGTGGAGCAACATAGAAGGAATTCAACAAAATCGAAGATATGAGTACACGACCAATAAAAACAGAACACTTAGCTTTTGGAATGTCTGTTTTACATGGTTGGATACGAGTGTTTGAATGCCTTCTGCATTTAGCATACAAATTACCCATTAAAAAATGACAAGCTCGCGAAAGTGACAAAGAAGTCGTGGCAGCAAATAAGGCCCGAGTTCAAAGGGAATTCCGAGAACGATGTGGATTAATTGTCGATAAACCAAAACCGGGATTTGGTAACACGAACGGTGGCAACACGAGCAAGGCGGTTTTCCCAAAACCCTGAATTCTCTGCCGAAATAACAAAAATAGGCACAATAATGATTGTAGTTGCAGGTGGATATGAGATTGATTTAGAAAAGTTCAGGGAATTTGCACATGACACAACGAGATGCTTCATCAATAAATATCCCTGGTATCATATGCCTCCAACTTTGCATAAATATTTTATTCATGTTCCAGAAATTATATCATCTGCATTGTTGCCGATCCGCCAATTCTCGGAGGAAGCGGAAGAAGCGCGCAACAAATATTTTAAAAATTTACGCGAACTTCTCAAGAAAGATGTATTTAATTTCTTTTTACTGAGCTCGGGTCCCATTATAGCATCCAAGCAAAAATTGCATAAAAAAAAAAAATGCCAGTCTTTTCCCAAAAAAGCACTCAACTTGCTAAAACCCCCAAGCGTCCAGGAATCAAACGCTCTTCTTGAGTCTGATGATAATAATGATGACAGTGATGATAGTGATGATATCTCAGGATGTAATAACAATTTTTGGTTTCGTTTTGTATTTAATGGACAAATTTAATTTAATTGTTTTTTGTTTTTAATTTATAAGCCTCAATAATTAATACCTATGAACAATTTAAAAAATGGTTTTACTAATTTGTTTTTCTTCACGATAAAAGGGGGCGTAAAAGTGGGTGGGGAAGGTAAGTGTAGTTGATAAAAATTCGATCTTCAGTAAATCTTCTTTAAGTTTTTAATATTGAAAAATAGGATTTCAGAAAAGTGGGCGTTTTAGTGGTCAGGTTTACAAATATTTTCGGACTGGTCTCAGAAGCTATCCTGAAAAATGTCAGGTTCTTAGCTGTAACGGCTGATTTGATACCACATTTTAGAGCATTCTGCCCCACTGTGCAACGTCCAGACGAAATGCGAACGAAGAACGCACAAAGGAACAAAGGTCGAACGAAACACACAGAGGAGACGATCATACGAGGAGAATGCAAAAAGATTAGACCTTACGGAGAAATAAGCCCGCCGACAGTAATCGATAGCAGTGAATAGACGTGTCCATACTGATACTCCTTCTTGAGTCATATCATTAAAAGACCAATAAAAGTGTGGCACAATAATAATTTATGTTGATGATTCGCGTCTCCATTCATAAATTCCCAATGCTTTGTTAGCTTACTGATCATAACAATGTCTTCTTCTTGAACAGATGGGTGTTATACACATTTCACACATACGAGTATTAAAAATGAATGCGTCACAGGGAACGAAATGAAATCTTGACATTGCCATAGTTCAATTTATTATTCGCAATATATTAAGTGGCATTTAGCCAAATGAAAATCGATCGATTAGATAATAAGTGACGTTTTGATAAACAAATAGAAAATAGTATTTAAGCACTAGACAATCAGAAGTGACCAGTAAAATCAATAAGCCTGTCAACATGGTTAGCAAGGTTCTTTTTACATTCTTCGTTGTTCTTTGCCGTGAGTTCAATTACTATACAAATATCCTTTAAGGAGTTTCTGACTTATAATCTTTATTTCCACTTAAAGTTGCTCAAGGTATCCTTAGCATCACCATCATTACCAAGTCCCAGTGGGGTGGACGAGCTCCAAAATCTAAGACCGCTCAATCCAAAAATCTCGGCTATGCGGTGATACATCATTCCGCTGGAGCTTATTGCAGCACGATGGCTACTTGCAAGGCTCAAATGCAGAACATGCAATCTTATCACATGGATTCTCTGGGCTGGTCCGATATTGGTTACAATTTCGGTATTGGAGGTGATGGCAATATCTATGAAGGACGTGGATTCGGAGTGGTCGGTGCTCATGCTACCAACTGGAATAGCAAATCTATTGGCATCATGTTCATCGGAAACTATAATAGTATGTATTAAGTGTATTTAATTGCTTTGGCTAAAATTTTGTAATTGTTTGATTAACTTTTACAGACAGCAAACCAACTGCCACCCAAATAAGCAAGGCTAAGGAACTATTGTCTTACGCAGTCTCCCAGGGATACTTGTCATCCACCTACATCCTATACGGACACAGACAAGTTAGTGCAACTGAGTGCCCCGGAAACAACTTGTACAGCGAAATCAAGACATGGGGAAGATGGAGGGCTTAAATTTTGTCTGGTTAAAGTTAAAGTTGACCAAATCTTCAATAAATGAATCCTTAATAATGCACATTATTTATTTTTTTAATTATTTTATTTAATTTCTTTGGTCCCATACGTCTGGGAATATTATTTGAGTATTTGGACTTGGCGGGCCTAAAACTCCATTGGAAGGGGTCAATAAAAACGGCAGACAATATCTCGTAAGCGATGCTAAGGTGCCTCTATAGTTCGCCGGGCCTTTTTTTTTTTGGATTGGACAAATGATGCTGGGTTTCCATTCAACAGGCATGCTTTTTTATCAAATCTTGGGATTGCGTTGATGAGCTCTCTAAGCAGTCCAGTTCTCTAATTAGTCCATTCTGTTCGACAGCCTTGTTATGCTCAAATTGGGTGTTCGGGTGGACGGAGATCTTGCCTTTCATCGCCCAAGTTGAAAGGTTCGTTCTGCTGACGTCGGAACTTGCGTTGTTACTGGCGGCTCGTAGTCATCAGATGTGACTTTTCCATATCCTCATCGGCGGCTGGATTTACTTACACGTTCTTTTTAGTTTATGATAAAACTTCAGAACGCTGATCTAGAATAAGCATCTCTTCATTTCTTCAGTCGCTCAGTTTCTTCTCTTCCTTTTTTTCTTCTGACGGTTTGTTGCGATCACAGTCGTTCAACATTTAATTCCTCACAGTATTTTTTGATTATTGTAGCATCTGAAGTATCCGAACCTTGGCTGCAACTAGATAAGGAGAGGAACCTATATTTTAGCTACAATAATAACCCATCCCGCAGCTAAGGCCGTTAGTTTGAGGTCGGCTATATTTTACAATTGCACTAACAAAGGACATCTCTTTTTCGTCAAGACCATCATATTTAGACCATTATCCAAGAGCTGACAAAAACGTTCTTTAGTAGCATCGGCTATTTTTGCTTGCGGTGTTAGCGAGTCATGAAACAGACATTGCTTTTGTTTTCTGTAGCAATCACCGTGATATATTTCAGAGGTTTGCGTCTTTTTTTTGTTTGGCCCATCCCACCCTATTTCTCTGATGGCGGTGATATCTGCTTTATAGCGTTTTCTGGTCGCTCATCGAATATGTTAAAAATTCTTCATGTTAGAAAAAAAAAAGCTAAAAGCATTCGATTTGGCAAAGACGTAAGGGCGGTGGAAAGCTGAACTGAAAGAAAAGTAAATAGGTAGTTGCTACGAGTAATATTTGCTTCTAAAAGGAATCTCACAGATACTCGTACTACCAAGGAAATTTGATAGTAGAATTACAGTCGGTGCTGATGACCGCTATCCGCATCTTGAAGTACTTGCTAAGCTTGCTATGTCAAATGAAGATGGAGATCGCCTTTAGTCATTTCAGTCCGCTCTGGCATTTTGCCGCAGAGCCTTGGGCACCAACGATGGGATCAGAACTTGTCATTGGAACCAGACTTTGACATGTGAACGAGCGCCTCATCATAACTCGTGTATCAGATCGAACATTTTTAAGAAGTCACCTCAACAATGGGTTTTATAAAAGTGGACTGAACTTTCATTCAAAGTGGCAGCATTGCTGTAATCACTGCGGACAAGATTGTACGTGCAGAAGCATCAGTTCCGAAGGGGTCTAGTCGAGGTTTTCGCAGATGAATTTAAGTTGAGGGGAGGTTCTCGGAAATATCTTGGGTCGTCAGATGAATCGAAATGCCTAGTGCTTTGTGATCTTAGCCTCTTGGTAATATAACGCACACATATAGCCAGTTCGTGACCCGGGGCTGCATTCTCCAGCTTCTGCCTGTAGGTTTTGTTTTACAAAAATAGGGAGCCAGGGCAGCACTTATTACGGGTTTAAACAGTTTGCCGTTCCGGTTTAGGCTAAAGTAAGCCCCCTAGTTTGTTATATTTTCTGTTTTTTTATAAAGTAGCGCGCGCTCTCAAGGGGTTAAGGTGCCCTTAAAATGTTTACACACAGCGCGGGCGAAGGAAATTTTGGGAGGAAAGAAGGATAGGTACCGATGTATGTTGGTTTTAAATGTCTGAATGCTATAATGACTAAGAAATAGAGAGCTCGGCAGGGCATTCCACAAGTGAGTTGTTCGGCTTAGGAATGAATCACGATATTTCAGAGTACGTCCTAGAGTGGGCTTGAGGGTATACTTATGAGCATTCACAGCGAGACGGGTGTTACGGTTAAAAGTTTGAAAGGGCGGAATGCTACTGGCGATTTCTAATAGCGATAAAACAAAGTGAGACACGAGACATTTCGTCGGTGTTCGAGGGTGTCCATCGACTGAGTGATATTGGTATCAGCAGATGCAGAGATGTTTTAGGAGCACCTGATCAGATATTGAGGCCAGATCAGAAGGGGAAAGGTATTTCTTACACCGTTTGAGGAAACCTAGACATCTCGCAGTATTTTTGGCGACACTGAATATGTGGTCATTCATACCGATAATGAGAAGTTTTTCGGTTTCGACGATGTAAGTGCCATCCATGAATAATGGCTGGATATTTAAATTTCGCTTGAACGACAGCAGACAGCATTGTGTTTTGGAAGCATTCAATTCCACTCTGTTGATAGTTCCCCAATTGGTTATGCTGTTGATATCGGAATTTAATAAGCCGAAGAGCAGAGCAGGGACGTGAGTCCGGAAACGAATATGAAAAGCAGAGAGTTGTCGTCAGCAAAGGAATATATTGGATTAAAAGTGGCAGACAAGAGATCATTGATAAAAATTAAAAAGAGTGTCAGAGACAGAACGGAGCCCTGGGGTACACCTGGATTAATTTTGTGAATAAATCCAAGACAACTTGAATTGAACGTTCCGAAAGGTAATTTCTAATTCATTGAAAAGGGAGTCATCGATCCCAAAAGCACGCATTTTCGACAAAAGAGCCTGATGCCAAACTCTGTTAAATGCCCTAGAAATATCGAGTGCAACTATCTTGCTTTCGCCAGATTGATGTACGCTTTGGTTCCATCGGTGAGACACGCCATCAAATCATCAGTGGACCTGTTGCTACGAAAACCATATTGCCGGTCATTAAGAAGTCTTCGTGTTTCGAGATATTTCATGAGCTGACGGTTTATCAGCGTTTCCATGAGCTTGGAGAGAAGGGACGTAAGTGCAATGGGTCTGTAGGAGGAGAGAGAAGAAGATTCGCCTTTTTTAGGGACGGGCTGAACAAATGCTGTTTTTCATCTGCTCGGAAAGAGTCTTAAAGAGTAGGATTGTTGAAAAAGCTTACGCAGTGGTTCTGCTAGCGTGGAAGAACACCTCTTCAGAAGAAGGGAAGGTCTATCATCTGTCCCAGCGGATTTATGTATATTGAGATCTTTAAGTACTCTTGCTACTACATGACTGCGAATGATAGGCTGGTATCATTAATAGAAGTCCTGCCACAATGGGAACATTGTATTTTTCCATTAAGAAAATCAGTTCAGTTGTGAAAAATTTTTATGGACATGCATTTTGAGACTTATGCAGAAGAGAAGAAGTATTGTCAGTTTGAAACGCAATAAGAGGAGCTCTCAGGAAAGTGGGTATATGAGGTAACTAGCTGTTTGGTGATTTTTTAGAGAGAATTTTTCGCTGTTTTTCGAAGAATCTTTGTGGTATTTGAGTTACAAATGCGCTCTTAGTTGGTGGAAGCAACCGACACATCTAATTATGGGCTCGATTTAAGTGCAGGACAAAAACGAACAACAAAATAATCTTTACAGGAGCTCTTGATAATATGTTCAGCCAACTTCTTAAACTTGATCATGTTGCTTATTTTATTTTAGGAAGGAACATCCCTCATATTAGGGTCTTCAATTAACGAAGGCTCAATGCGAACAGCCGTGATACTCATCATATCGAGTGGTGAACATTATTTCATACCGCATTCTAGTTGTAGGAAAAGTGCGCCAATCCAGAAAAAAAAAACAAAAAACCAGGAAGTGAGAGTTGAACAGTTGCGGAAAAGTCTAGGTTTAGCGATAACTTACGCGACACAATATCCGCGGAAGATGAACAGATGACTTCAAAAGTAATAAGAGTAAATAGGTCCGAGCATATTTTTTCGCGAAGCGATGGAAAACGAAGATAGTAGTGGCTTATCATCGCATCATATTAGTTTTGGCTGGGATATTTTTCACAAGCTTTTTGCTAGTGGAAATAAATCACCAAGCTATTTTTCTGGCGTTCTGTCCCGCCCTGCTTTAAGGTGGTAGAACCGGCATCTATAGCATGATTGAGAATGAAGCACGGCTTACTACTTAGGCCTTCAAATAAAAGTACCCAACGCACAGATGTCTCGTATGTTTTAAGTGAACTCCCGACTAATATAAGCCCGAATGCCCAAACATTCATCGATTTCCGTCAATCCATTTATACCAAAGCAGAACTTGTGCTGGGGTCACAAGTCGAGTCGGGGCCGATTTAAAACAACTTGCTGATGTTAGGATCGCGGCACCCAATACTTATTGCAACTCAACATAGGGTCGAAACCAACTAGGTTTAAACCACAGCTACCGTGACGCACCCACTAGGGAGCTTCAAGTCAAGCTTGGAGCGAAGTCCGAGGGGCTTCTGAGTCCCACGGTACCGTGATTGAAGTCCTGGTATAGACTGGTATAGACCACCAACGTACCAACCTTCAGTGGTGTTAAGTTCAGCAAACTGTTACGATAAGACCAGTACTTGCCCTACCCGCGCTACTTTTACTCGACAATTTCATTAATGGAAGGACTTGGCTAACGGTGGCACTCATAACCCCAAATAGACTACTGGCAACGGACTGTTCAGCCAGACACTTAGTCCTCGGATATGGACGGATATAATGTTGAGGACTCCAACAAACGTTTTGAAGACCCTCAACAGAGCGCCTGCCACTTAACACTCAAGTGGGTATGAATACACTTATAATGCCGCAGCATGTGTTAAGTTTTTTGGAAAATGGGATAGAGAGAGAAAGAAAGATGTTTGGGCTCAGAGGTTATTTCGCTCCATGGGTGGCATCCAACATTTAATGAGGACACTAAATTCTTAGTGGAAGTTGTCTTGAAGTTGATTTCTAGTCAACTACTCGTCTTACTTGATTTTCGTTAACTGAAAAAATGGATATGTCTTTCGAGCGAGGCTGGGATTTGAACACCGAACTTTCCGATTTGGAAGCCAGTCCACTACCACTTGAGCGCCACGGCCACCCACCGCTAGAAAGCAGATATTGCCACAATCCAAGAAGTACTTGTACAATGGGATGGAATGGGTCAAAGTAGATAAAAATCTACGACATCTATTACGGCGACGGCTTAAAATACGGTAAACAACCGATATATGAATGTGGATTTGTTATTCGGGCAAGACTAATGCAAATAGTCCTAAGCTTGCGGCATGTAAGTGAACGCCTGATAACAATCCATATCAAGGCCAAATTCGGAAATATAAGCATAATTTGCGTTCCTGCCCCTACACAGGATAAGGATGACAGCATCAAAAACGAAATCAATGACCTCCTAGACCGAGGTCTGTTCAAAAAGTATCAATATTTATTGGAATATAATTATACAGCACTAATCCTCTTTAAAAAAAAAACGCCCCTTGAGCAATACTTCTTCCAACGGTTCTGCCACTGCTGGACGCAACTTTGGAAAGCCTCTCATGGTATGACGCGCAGGTGCTGTCTTCCGTGGTCTGAAATCTGATCCCTTCCAAAGGCATATTCACCTTCGTGAAAATCCAGAATTTCACAGGGAGCGATGTCAGAAGAGTAAGGAGGTTAGCGATATACAAGTGTGTTGTGTTTGGCTAAGAAACTTCGAATGCTATGTGAACAATGAGCGGGTGCGTTATCGTCATGAAGTTGCCAAACGCTAGTTCCCATAGTACTGGCTGTCTCGCTGCATCACGAAGATGACACAAAACTTCTTTAGCACTACGTGGTGAGGGGAGTGCCATGTGAGGCCTACTCATGATGAACCACGGTACTACAATCAAAACATACGGTCAGCTCGGCTTTCATATTCCTTCGCACCTGCCTTGGTGTTTTGAACAGACCTCGTGTGCTTAGTGTCCTATCTATGACATACAAATTTTGCTAGGAGATTTTAACGAAAGGCTGTGTAAGGAAGCCGTCGTTGAGCGGGTCATCGGAAAACACTACGTCCGACAATGGATTCATGCTTTCAGAAATTGCCAAAATTGCAGTCGGTGTTGAGAATAAGATAAGACTACTTCTGCATGTATAATGACAAAGATGGCCAACATATCGCTGTTAGGCAGAATGAATCATTCACTCTAGACGAATATAACAGAAAATTCTGTCTCCTTGACCTAGACGAAGTTAGTCGAAGCTGGACTGCCTGGTGAATGGTTTAAAGCAGCTGCAGATGACCTGGTTAGGAACATACATCAGCTCACCTTTCCTACTCAGAGGAAAGCATGCTCGAAGCATGGAATCTAAGCATCGTTTGTCCGATCCACAAGAAAGAAGAGCTTTTTTACTACAGAAGAATAAGTCACCTACACATCGTCTTTAAGATCTGTTCTGCCGTATTATGTGAGCGTCTGAAACCATTCATGAATAATCTGGTTGGCTGGCCAGGAAAGTCCATCATCGATCAAGTATTCACACTGTGGCAGATCTTGGAAAAGACCCGGCAATTTATGTTTCACGCATGATGTAAATTATATGTATGTAACATTTTGAGGTTGCCGTGGGGCAGAGGCAAAATGCCCCCTGTTGAAGTGACATATTTTAATATTTCTTGTTGGCGTTTGTGTGGATTTATTTATCATGGCAACATTTTGAATTCCATTCCCTCTTCAAATCTACAAGCCTAGAAAGTATCGCAATCTTTGAAACTGTGGCATATTCGAGAGCCATTCTTTCCATCCTCTTAATTTAACTAGGGCTTTATTTTATTACTTTCACTTTAGAAGAATAAATGTTTCTCACGTCTTCGTGGGTAGGGATTTAGCCCGAATATGATTTTCCTTAAGAAAAATTGCCATCTCGTAACCCAAGAAGTGGCAAGGGGCATTTTTTTTTGCCATTTTATTAACAGTCTCACTTTTTGTGTTTTTTTTTTTTAAGGCAGATGTTGCGAAAAATTTCAAAATCATTCGGGTTGGGTTGACTGGTTTCATGCGTTATGATGGAGAAAACGTGTCGATAATCGCAGGGTGTGAGGTCCTACAAGAGTCGAAACATAATTTTTCTGTTTTCATGCAAGTCCATATCGTGGAACTGGTGGTGCCAAATGTATAGGAGGATATAACAAACAAATGGCATCCGGGAGAGGGTGTATATCTGAATCTGGAGGTAACATATTTGTGTTGATCCTTAATGCGATATAAATGCCAGAGAATTCGATTCAATGAATCGAGGACTCCCTCGGCATGTTAGAGGGTGGATGGAAAAGATGTTTCACCGTCCTCATTATCATCGGAAGCAGTATTTGCTTTGGTTAAGTGTAAAATGCTTGCATTGCTAAAAAAAAATAAAACTCCATTGCAACGTTTGTCCATCATGTAGGATTAAAACTTTGTGAGTGGTTGTGGTATCTAATGGAGTAACTCTTGTCCTGGAACAGTCCAACATCAAGTGCTGGCAAGTAAACATGTATATTCGTATTTTATATCCTTCGCAGATACGTGTGAGCTTTTTTTATTTACTTATCCTGGGGAAGGATAAAATCAAGAATATCATTATGATAATAAACGTGACGACAGAAAAGGGTTTTTTGTGTTTTATCTGGCGCCTAAATAAACACTTTTTGTCTTGTGTGGTTTTTGCTTTGCTGAGTTTGTGGATTTTATTTGGAAAATGGATAAATAGTCGACAGTACAGGGTGTAAAAAAAAATATCTTTGCCAAAATTGTATATTGGAGATGCGGGGCATCGATCCCCGTACCTCTCACATGCTAAGCGAGCGCTCTACCATCTGAGCTACATCCCCGGTGTTGGTGCCCTTTGATTTGGTGACCAATAAAATGTGAAATGAAATAAAAGAAGTGAAAGTTACCTTCAATTGAATTCGCATTTACGTGACTTTATTGTCAATGAATTACCTGAGTAAGGACATTAACATTTCTGCCTCAAATTGCTATGTCGTGAGGCTGTCTACCCAGTCTCAAGGTCAAGAGATTGCAAACAGATTTTCATTTATGTAGCATCTAGCTGAACAGCTGACTAGACCGCAGATGGAGCGTCGTGCAAATAACTTGAAATTGCAAAGAGATATCAGAATAGCTATTCGGCGCATCCTCCACAGTAACAAGGAAACCACTCCATCAGCAGTTCCATCTAGTAGTAGCGCTGAAGAAAGGTTAGCAGTTCGTAGGAACTGTTCTACTTGCGACTCTAGAAAAAAAAAGCAAAACATAATACATACATGTGTTTCGAGTGCAAAGCTCCGATTTCCCTGGAATGCTCACACAAACTGTGTTTTCAATGCCATGAAAGCTGTAAGTTTAGGTCTTGCAATTTTGTTTGAATTTTTATTTTAGTTTATGTTTTTCGATTACTGAACATTTAAAAAAAAGAACAAAGAAGTACCTACTTTATGTGATTTTTATAATGGATCTAATTTTCCAAATGTGTTAGTTTATAAGTATACTGGATGGAGTGAAAAGTGACCTCCTTGACCGCCAGAATGCGCTGCTACTGCAAAAAAGGTTATGGTGCCTTGAAGTCCGTTCATATTTAGGCAGACATGCCAAATTTCAGTGCGACACTGTCTTTAGTTTTGTTTTGAAAGCTGATTGTTGTTGACGTGTTTGGCATCATGTTGAGTATGGACAAAAACGATTTTCGTTCTCTCATAAAACATTACTTTTTGAGAGGCAAAACGGCAAAAGAAACAAAAGAAAAGTTGGATAAATATTATGGGGCGATGGCTCCGTCAGATTACACCGTCAAATATTGGTTTCGAGAGTTTTGTGGTGGCCGCAACTCCACAACCGATCAAGTCCGCAGCGGCAGGCCCTCCGATACGGTTACAGAGGACAATGTCAAAAAAATACATGAAATGGTGTTGGCTGACCAGAAAGTGAAGGTGCGCGCGCTAGCAGATACCACAAAGATTAGTACTGAGCGCACACGCCATATTTTGGGCAATATTCTGCATATGAAAAAGTTATCCTGCCGCCGGGTGCCGCGAATACTCACTTCTGACCAAAAACACGAACGCGAGAGCACTTCGAAAGATAGTTTGGACTTACTGATGCGGAATCGGGCGGACTTTTGGCGTCGATTGGTAACTGGATTTGGATCCCTCGGACTATTATCTTTTCCCAAACCTCAAAAGATGGCCCATAAATAAAAAATTCAGCTCACGCGAGAAAATCATCGACGCCACGGAGGAGTATTTTGAAGACTTTCCGGAAAATTACTTTTTAGACGGGATCAGGAAGTTGGAAAATCGCTGGAATAAGTATATCAAACTAAAAGGGGACTATATTGAATAATATAAAAAAAACATTTAAAAAAAAAAAAATTTCTTAATTCCCATGGAGGTCACTTTTCACTCCATCTAGTAAAATAAGAAATGTTGGCATTCCAGCTGTCAGCTCTTTGGACAAGGCCGATCTGCTTGCTGCGCACTTTACGGCCAGCTCAACACTCCCAGATTGTGCTTTGTCACCGCCTACACTTGAGTGCGTCGAATCTATAATGGGACGAATCCACTTTCGCACTCGTGTAGTAGCAAGAGTACTTAAAGACCTTAGCATTCGCAAATCCGCTGGTCCCGATGGTATATCTCCCCTTCTTCTGAAGAGGTATCCTTCCACGCTGGAAAAACCACTTCATAAGCTTTTTCATCAATCCTACTCTTCAGGACTCTTTCCGAACAGATGGAAAACAACATTTGTTCAGCCCGTCCCTAAAAAAGGCGAATCTTCTTCTCTCTCCTCTTACAGACCCATTGCACTTACATTCCTTCTCTCCAAGGTCACGGAAACGCTGATAAGCCGTCAGCTCATGAAATATCTCGAAACGCGAAAACTTCTTAATGACCGGCAATATGGTTTTTGTAGCAACAGGTCCACTGGTGATCTGATGACATGTCTCACCAAAAAGTGGAACCAAAGCGTACATCAATCTTGCATGGAAGCAAGATAGGTGCACTTGATATTTCTGAGGCATTTGACAGAGTTTGGCATCAGGCTCTTTTGTCGAAAATGTGTACTTTTGGGATCGACGACTCTCTTCTTCGATGGAATAGGAATTACCTCTCGGAACTTTCAATTCAAGTTGTCCTAGATTTATTCACAAAATAAATGCTGGTGTGCCCCAGGGCTCCGTTCTGTCTCCGACACTCTTTTTAATTTTCATCAACGATCTCTTGTCTCCTACTTCTAATCCACTATATTCCTTTGCTGATGACAGCACTCTCTGCTTCTCATATTCGTTTCCGGACTCAACACCCCTGCTCTTCAGCTGTAGAACGGGAACGGCAGCGTATGCTAAGCTCATTAAATTCCGATATTAACCGCATAACCAATTGGGGAAACATCAACCGAGTGGAATTGAATACTTCCAAAACTCAATGCTGTCTGCTGCCATTAAAGCGAAATTCAAATACCCAGCCATTATCCATGAATGGCACTTGCATCGTCGAAACCGATAAACTTTCCATTCTCGGTATGTGTGTCAGTGACAACTTAAGTTGGAATGACCATATATTCGATGTTGCCAAAAATTCTGCGAAATGTCTAGGTTTCCTCAAGCGATGTAAGAAATATTTTACCCCTTCTGACCTGGCCACAATATATAAGGCATTCATCCGCCCAAAATTGGAGTACAATGCATACATCTGGTCAAGTGTTCCTAAAACATATCTGATAGGATAGGATTAAAAACCGTGCGATAAAACTCATTGGTGATACTAATATCAGTCAATCAATTGACACCCTCGAACACCGACGTAATGTCTCCTGTCTCATTTTGTTTTATCGCTATTTCCACCAGTGCTCCATTGAAATCGCCAGTAGCATCCCGGCCAGTCAAACTTTCAACCGTAACACCCGCCTCGCTATGAATGCTCATCAGTATACCCATTTTCGGACGCACTCTAAAATATCGTGATTCTTTCCCAAACCGTACAACTCGCTTATGGAATGCCCTGCCGACCTCTGTATTTCTTGGTCGTTATAACTTGCAAACATTTAAAAACAATGTACATCGGTACCTGTCTTTTCTTCCTCCCTAAATTTCCTTCGCCCGCGCTGTGTACGAACATTTTAAGGGTACAAAAGCAAAAATGTTGATTTTCCTGTGCCTTTCTTATTCTAATAAATAATTTAATTGTTTCTAAACTGATTTTAATTGGGTATATAACTTAATTCGTGAGGTTTTTTTTTTCAAAATTTGAACGTTTATTTAAGAAAAACATGTTAAATAGTATTATTCAAAGTATTGCCCATCTGAAGCTATGACTTTTTCCCATCTTTCTGGCAATTTGTGGATCCCATCCCAAAAGAATTGCGCCGGCTTGGCAGCCAAGAATGAATCAAGCCAATTTTTGATATTCTGTTCTGATGTGAACCGTATTTCAGTGAGGGCGTTCTGCATCGACCGGAACAAATGGTAGTCAGAAGGGACAAGGTCTGGGCTATAAGGCGGGTGGGGTAAGACTTCCCATCCACTATATTCCAAATAGTTCTTAACCGGAATAGCAACGTGGGGCCGAGCGTTATCATGATGGAAAATTATTGCCTCGTGTCTGGTCGCATATTCCGGGCGTTTTTCGGCCACTGATCTCTTCAAACGGGTTAATTGTGTTCGGTAGCGTTGTCCATTGATGGTTTCACCTGGTTTTAGCAGCTCACAATACAGCACACCCATCTGATCCACCCAAATACAGAGCATTACCTTCGCGCCATGGATATTCGGCTTTGCCGTTGATTTGGCTGGTTGGCCGGGTTTCACTAATGATTTTTTGCGCTTGGGGTTGTCGTAATGGATCCATTTTTCATCACCAGTAACAATCCGATGCAAAAATGACTTCCTTTTGTGGCGTTCCAGCAGCATTTCAGACATGCACAACCGCCATTCGACGTCTCTCGGCTTGAGTTCATGTGGAACCCAATTTCCTTGCTTTTGAATATATCCAGCTGCTTTTAAACGTTTTGAAATGGCTGCTTGAGTGACACCCAAAGATTCTGCGAGCTCTTCATGTGTTGTTGCTCTTTGCAACAATCTTCATAGAATAATACTTCCAGTCTTCATCTTCAAACTTTTTTGGCTGCCCAGGACGTTCATCGTCTTCCAAGCCAAAATCACCACTTTTAAGTCGTGCAAACCACTTTTGGCACATTCGCTCAGCTAGCGCATGTTCACCATATACTTCCACCAAAATACGATGACTTTCGGCAGCAGTTTTCTTCATGAAGAAAAACTCCCCGCAAAAACACTTTTTCAGGCACAAAGTTCGACATATTTGAGTGAAAAAAAATTATTGTTGTTTACGCTTTAAATGAATGACATATACTGAAATGACGTACAATGACTGTAGCTTTCCAACGCATGTTCCAATGGAATAATAACAATAAAATAATACAAGTTACGCCGTCTCTTAGCAAACCGCACGAATAAAACATAATTCACAAAATTTTACAAACGCGAATAATTTTGTTCCGGGGTCTCGCAGACGTTGGTTAGGTGGTAGTGTGACAATAACAGGTGCTTGGTAGTTAAGGGTTAACTTTGCTAACTGCTGATGCATTAGTCTCCTTTGTATCGCCAAGATCTTGTCTGCGGTCGCGTGTGGCAGTATAGATAGAAACGAGCTAGGTATCCAGAAACATGTATAAGCTTGGCATATTCGCTATTATTCAACTCATCGGGCACTCATTTTTCGAATGCTTATGTTTTTCGAAGTCGTTCAAGGTGAGCAGAAACTCCCGGCTTGTTGTGTGTGGAACCTTAAAGTGGTCGTTATTAACCACGGGCCTTTATCCCCGGCGCTGTCATGTCCAGCACAAATTTTTAACACCAGCATTGCGCTTTGGACCGTACCTGGATCAAATATGTTGTTGATATGACAACCATTTTACTTGGAGACAAAACTTACATCCAAATTAGTACCCAAAACAATCCAAATCCAATTTTATGTGCGAAGATATATCAAAACCTTAGGTCTAATTCACGTTGTTACAATGAATTTATAACTAGAGAGAGAAGATTTTCCTTGCAACAAATGCTCCCAACAAAATGCATTCAGTCTCAATTGAAAAAAAAAAATATCCTTGCCAAAAAGAATTGTTGGAGATGCGGGGCATCGATCCCCGTACCTCTCACATGCTAAGCGAGCGCTCTACCATCTGAGCTACATCCCCTTGAAAGACCAACTTTACTTCTTGCAACTTGAAATTCGAAATAATGCCAAGCAACAAACTCTCAAAACGGAGCCACACCTTTTATTGCCATTTAAGCAAATCGTGACAAAAATCCGGTTTTACTAGGTTATGCACAGGTAATGCTCTATTGTGGTCATTTTCCATTCCGCTATTTATTAGTATGCGGATTACATTCGTTTCCGAATCAACGAAGTAAAGTACTTAAGCCTCAATATACGAGTATGTATGTAAATGAGTATAATGGTCTAAGATTGACTGACGATGATACAGGTTCAGCAAAAAGATTAGGTTGTATGTAGTACATGATTACCTATCCATTAGGTAATCCATTATCTCATTTTATATGTAGTAAAAATATAAGAGTCACTATCAAGGTTTCATCGATGGAATCAATAGCAATGAAACTAAGGTCATCAACTCGGGACGAACCCGTATTGTATATTTACATATATTGTCAATCAGAAGCTTGCTTCTGCACTCAGGCAGTATGAAATGGACAGACGGCTGATATTGATGCCATAGTATAGCTATACTATGTTCTATACCACATGTCTATCACTACAATACCACGTTTACGGTACAACAAGCGAAGGTTGCCCCTCAGGCCCCACCGCCTAGAGCACCGGAACCTGTCATTGACATGCTGTCTATCTTGCTCTCTATTCAGGAGCAGATGGCTCAGCTTCAGCGTCAAATACAGGAACAGGCTAAGCGGGTAGATCAAATATACGCGCTGCTGCCGGGCCTAACGCACCTCCAGTCGTAATGGGTACGTACATGGCGGAGCAAACCCTGAAGGTCCTTGCAGTGAATATTAATTCACCGATTAGGTTCGAACGAAGAACCACATTGTTTAAGTTGCTTAAAGATCAAGCCCCTGATATGCTTTTTGTTAGCGAAACTAAGCCTACCAAAAGACACAAAATGAGGCACAGAAGATATAAAATATTACGACCCAACTCCATTCAAGGAGGAGGTGTTGCAATCTTTGTTAAAAAAGGACTGTGTTTCAAAAGAGTATACAGTCGTGCAATACGTAGGTTTCAGGTGTTGGATACATGTGTCGTGTACATCGCTCCCCGTAGTGGAAAGCGGTTGTACTATACATGGTGTCTGTTTATGCACCTAAGACTACTCATTCCACCATATTCATCTCAGAGCTCGAGACACGTTTTCGATTCCTAAGACTGGAATTGGAGGGAACTACTTTATTATCGGCGGAGATTTCAACGCCAAACATAGAGATTGGGGAAATAACACACCAAATACTAGAGGGAACCTACTATTCAAGCACAATTTAATGTATCGACTCGGCCTTAAGGCGATGGATAGTCCATCGTTTCCTAGACACGGGTCCTATTTGAATCTACTGCTGTTCGACACTCGAATAGAACAAACAGGCACTAACCAACATACAATAAACTGTCTACGCACTTTCGTGTATGACAGTGATCATTGCGGTCTCAACACTGAAATAACTGTTCCCAATGAAATTGCGGCATTGGATGAGTTTGTTCAAAGGCATTCCTACAACTATACTAGGGTGAGCTGGACGCACTTCTCCAGAACACTGACGAGAGCACTCTCCTCGAATTTGCTCTACCCACCGCCCAAAAGAACGAGGAGATTGACAGAAACGAACAATGGACAAAACGATACTTCGGTATTAATACTCTGAAAACGAAGACTTATTCCGCAACGCAACTATTGACGCACTGCACCGACATAAAAGTAGACTGCTGTCAAGACTAAAAGTACAGACAGTTCACGAACAGTCATAACCCGGAGAACATGACATCGAAGTCGTCGATCAAAAACCTACAAACATTAATAAAAGAAATTTACAGAAATTCTGCAAGTTTGCATTGGAACAATAAAATTCGAGCTGTAAACACCAGCAATCCGAATATGCTCCCGCAAATAAATAAAATATTTCGAAGAAAAGATCAAAACGACCTTTCATGTCTTAAAATCGCCTGAACGACGGACAACGAGAACATACTCATAGCAACAGGCATCGATCCAAATGAGGCAGTTGATGATGACAACTTCTTTGTGATCGAGGATCCTCAGGAGAAGGTAGAGGCTATAGGAGCGAGTTTCCAGCAAGTGTACGAGGCGAATGTTATCATTGACCCGAAGAACCACGATCTGGAAGTCCCTATGCACAATTTGTACCTTCGAAATGAAATTGTGAATTGGCGATTCGAGAGCTCGGGTTTCACCCAGTTCAGTGACGAGAATATGTCAAATAACGTCATCGCCAACGATAGTGTACTACCCGCTTTCATTTCGGAGGAAGAGCTCCAAACGTTCTTCGAATCGCTTAGAAGTAAGAAATCAGTGGGAACCGATGAAATACCGTACATTGTGTTTCGACAGCTCCCATTAGAAGCGGTGAACATTTATACCACCCTGTTTAATAATGCAATGAATAATGTACATTATCCAGCGCATTGGAAAACTGCGGTGGTACATTCCATCCCCAAAAGAGATAAAGATACTTCCAATCCAGCGAATCTCCGCTCGATCAGTCTTCTTCCAAACGTCAGTAAGGTTTTCGAGAAGGCAATCGATAGAGTCCTGACTAAGTGGGTTGACGACAAACATATCGTTCCGGATAATCAATTCGGTTTCAAGGCGGGGCATGATATCATTCATGCTGCGTCCAAACTGGTTTCTGATATCCAATGGAACAAAGGCAAGAAACAGTGAACTGGTGCCTGCCTGATTGACTTGGAAAAGGCCTTCGACACCATATGGTTAGAGGGACTCTTCTTCAAGTTGGACAGGTTGGGCATTAGTAAACCACTGCTATATATTCTCTTTGATATGCTCTCCAGTAGACAGTTCATCGTGAAGAATGGCAACCGCAACAAGGTGCGGTAAATTCGCCGATCCTATTCAACATTTACACAAGTGATCTGATAGGTTCACTTCACCATGCCGTAGCGTAGGCAGACGACTTAATCGCGTACAGGTCAGGTCCAAAGATTGAGGTCATAAATATACTTTTGCAACGTGACTTCGATAAAATTAAGCGATATTGCGATGACTGGAAGTTGGAAATCAACTTTCAGAAATCGGAAACCATTCTGTTTAGGACGCCTTTGTCTGGGGCCTCTAGGGATACTAGAAAGAATTGGCGAAAGTTCTCTATCCTCGGACAACATGGACAGCCACTTGCTTGTCGAAATGTAGTCAGATACCTTGGGATCTGGCTAGATCAATATCTGTATTTTAACAAACATATAGATGTTGCTCTGGCCAGAGCCAAAGGTGCTTTTCCCCTTACAAAGAGACTGTTTTATAACAGCCAACTCTATGCGAGGGTGAAGGTGATCTGCTACATGGCCCTTATCCGGCCTATGCTTGTATTGTTCAGTGTGGTTCAGCGTGAGAGCAAGTATATTGGAAAAGATTCGGTTGTTTGAGAGGCCTCGCCTTAGAGCTTGTCTTCGCTTATACAGAACACCAGAGTGTGAATACATAAAATTCTATCCTAAGGAGGTCTAGTACAAAAGGGCGAACCTAATAAGAGTAGACAATTTTGTTATTAAGTTGACTCGAAGGGACATTGCAAGAGCAATGACCTCATCGAACAACCTGATCTCCGGGGCTAACTACCCCAATTATATGTTTCATGAGAGAATACGATTTGACAGTTTTGTTCCTCCAGAAGCATTCCTCTACTTCGATATGAAGGTCTGATCCAGGATAGATTAGCGGTGCCGCTAATCTTCCATGTCGCTCGAACAGCTGCGACTCAACTACGACAGAGACGTCGCACATGGTAGTGCGGGGCGTCTCCGGTTCAGTAGGGCGGTAGGGAGTCGCGACATGAGAGATGTTGCTCGGCAGCACCAACAGTTTTGGTGGCTTGTTGAAGGAGAAGAAGCTTCATCGTTGAATTCCCCCAGTTATTGGTAGCTTCATAAGAAGCAAAGTGGGTCGGACTAATTTTTTAGCCGTAGTTTACGGAGAAACCTGTGTCTCCACATTCATTACCCTCAAAAGCCAACAGTACTCGTATGTACCATGTAATTAATCATCACCGTAGGAGTTGTTGTGGCCGATATCCTAGACTAGGTGCAGAATAGGAAACAAAGTCTTTGATTCGAATATCAGAAAGGAAGCTCTACAAATAATCTTGTTTGTTGCTATACGGTGCCGACTTCAATTAGTTTAAATTTAATTACTTTTTTTTATTGTTTTATTATTTAAGTAATAAGTAATAAGCAATACATATATACATATGTATATGAATTAAAATATGAAAAAAACATTTTCGAATTTCTTTATAAACCTTCTAAGGCATAGACGGTTTCGCATAAATTGTTTCGTACTGTTTTCGCCTCAGATGGTGAATTCCTACCCAAAGTTGGCTCCGAATTTAGCTGTGGATTTTCAGGAATATCTTCTGCGCCATTGTGAGCGGAACCGATTTCTTTCTTTATGAAATTGTGCAAGCAGCAATAACTTAATACTACAGACTTTGCTAGCTTTTTCGGGCGAAAGAGCGATGGTAGTATTCATTAGCCGGAACCTTGCTGCCAAAATTCCAAATGCATTTTCCACTTTTACCCTTTACTAGATAAATACTGTGAGGGCGATAAGCTGACCTCACATTATGTTTGAACGAAAAGCAAAGACACAAAAACAAATGGAATCGGTGTTTCACCAATTACTGGACTTGGTCCTGGTAAGTTTAATTGGTCTCTTTCCAATTTTGTAAAATTTTTTAGTGTTTTTAAAGACACCACCGTCTGAAATTCTACCATTTGTGCCGATGTCCACCATCAGAAATTCGGAGTTGCTATTTACAACTGCCATCAGTACAATGCTGAATGTTTTCTTTTAGTTGAAATAATTGGAGCCAGAATGAGGTGACCTCTTTATTCTAACGTGTTTTCCATCTACGGCTCCGAGGCAATGCGGAAACTTGCTTTTTTCATAAAATTTGGCCGCTACCACTCCCCACTCAGCCGAAGTTACCGGTAGCTAAAAAATCTTAATACTTATGTAAAAAGAATCAGCTGATAAACCTTCATGTAGTCCTTTAAAACTTCATTGATGGCGTCGTATGTCTTAATGACAATATTCCCAATAGCTTGTGGAGATACCGCTATCGAAAAGATACCGCAAAGTTATTGCCAGTGTGACTTCTGCTGATATTGCATCTCCCATTATGATATCTGGTTTCGTTATTTTGGCTTTTACCAAGTCCAACAATTTTCTAAATAGGGCTTCATCCATCTCCATGTAGTTTTTGTAGTCCGCGGGCTCATTTTCTTTCAGTTTTTTTAGCAGCCTTTCGTTCGAAAATTCGTCTCTTTTTAAAAGCCAATTTTTTTCCCAAATTTTCTTTTTCTTTTTTGGTTGTATCTCCTCCTCCTGATTTTCGTACAAAAGTTCGTCAATTGTAATAATTGCAGTGATATCGCGTCACTCATTTCAACAATTTTATTTTACTTTTCTTCTGCTTGTGTCTTTTCTACACAACAGCTACACACAGTACTGAGGTTGCGGAGACACGAGATCACTTGATGATTTGTTTTCGAAAGCGAAAGAGTGTACCACCATCTGCAAATCAGAAAACGAAAATGTCCAAATCTTGCCTTATTTTTGAAAGCAGCTTCGGATTAATAACTCCAGGAAGGAAAGACGGGACAAGTACTGTTTTGCAGAGGATAGATTCCACCTAATGTACGCTAATGGCTCAAAGCGAATGAAGGAGCGGAGGGTCTATAAAGACGTTCTTTGTTACATGTAAACTGATTCTCCAGTTTAATGCGATAGATGAGATCAATCGTCGCGGATGGTTAGTAGAGACAACCACCAATTTAACCAGATAGATCAGACCTACGCTGGGTCGCATAGAGTCTTTTATCTAAGAAAATATTATTTATCGGCTGGTTAACGCTTTCATATGTCATTGGACAATTGGCAGACATACCAATAGACTTGACCTTCTTCATGGGGACTTTTGCAGAAAAGAGATATCAAACCTCTGTTGTGAAGACCAAAAAAATGTATCATACAGGACATTGCCTATTTCCAACAATTTTTAAATTTATGTTAAACTGGGGTAAACAAACTAGTAACTACACTCTCATATGAAACCATATCATCGCTTGTTATGTTCCACTAAATTAAGTCATCTCGCCTAATAAAAACTCCAAACTTCACAATCTCTTTCAAAGCAATTCAAGAACATAAAACCGTGAAGATTCACTGCGTCTATCTACATATTGGGCAATTCCGTGCCTGTATGAAATCCAAGACATAAAAAGACAACTCACTTCTATCCGTACGAGAAAATTAAATTGACAACATAAATACAAATGCCGAGGATGCTACCTTCAGAATTGTCAATTACAGAGAGCAACCCCAGTCTCCCCAATAAAGGACACTTAGCCAAAGCAAATGTATTGAAAAAGTTTGACAGGACTATTCACTTGGAATACCCTGAGCAGTAAAAATCCTTCAACCGAAAGAAGAGTAAAGAAACTTTTTTCCCCTCCTACATTATTGGCGGAAATTTATGTGTTAATTTTCCTATTTTTTCACTTTTGGTCTGATTTTCGTCCTTTTCGTGGCAAAGTTTTCGGCAACAACCTTCGCGATTTCAGAGGTGACACAAGTTTCGAGAAAAGGCCAACAATGTGTCGTTGTCCGGTGTGAAAAGTAATTTTTCTTAAACACACAAAAGGTGCCAACACAAACAACCGGTCCAGGATGGACAGGACAAATAAAAGGACGAGAGAATGATTATTATAAATGAGTACGCCTTCTGGTTCCCCATGCAGAGGGAAGAAATTCCTTGGAAGCCGTGTTTTTTTTTCTTCCTTGCGCCCATCGACCGGCCAAATGTGAATGGCATTCTGGAGAGTGAGTCAATAGAGCAGAATGGTCAAACCCTGATTTTTTCGTGATTCTTTTGTCCCAGGAATTTTAATAAATTACCCACTCCGAGATCAGGATGTTTTATACTTTTTTCCTTTTTTTGATTCTGCTACTGCCAACGCCCGCTACAACCCAATCATCTGGATCACAAATAGCAATTATCCAAATCCCTTGTTGTTTTTGTTTTATTCCTGTTCAAACTCTCCCTCACTTTCTCCTTGATGGAGTAAGACGTGAGTGGGAATAGAAGACGTACAAATTGGACAAGTGACCGAATACCAACCAAACCATGTGTCCATCGGGCTCACTCCAAAGCAATTCTTAAACTAACAACCCAGATCCTTGTTTGTAGAAAACCATATGCAGACAGACAGAAATCTACCACACACACTCTCCATTGCATCGGTGTGGTGCTTCTCAAGAAGGATGAGCCGCAGTGGGATGTATGGGCTTTCAACCTTTTTTTTTTTTTGGTCCGACAACGGCGGACATAATGCCATAATGCGAATTCGCAGTAGAAGCACGGAAACGGGTGGGTGCCTGGGTAAGAGTTATAAAAATAAAAATTCCAATCAATCGCCAACAGAAATTTTTCTTGTTTTCCGAATTTTCTCCAGACTCATTTGGTTTTCTAGTGGTGATGACGACGATGATGACGACGACATCCTCGTCCTGGCTCAATATGCTTCTCTCATTCATTGTGGCAAGATGCGGTTTAGAGAATGAGCAAAGAAGGATTGGACTACAGTGGTAGTAGCAGAGTAAAATGACGCCGGCGGCGCGAAACCAAAGTAATTTTTTGGAACGACAGACGATGGTGGTGACAACTATTACGATAGCTAAAGTCGGAGAAAGTCCGGTCAGACTCAGGATTCATCTGAATATCTCTCTCGTTTACAGGAAGATGCCGTGGATTGTTGTATTAAAAAATTTTTTTTTTCGTTGTGGTTGTCAACGTCGTAGTTGCGTTTTGGTGAAGTGAGTAGAAAACTTTCACGATAACATTCTCTGGGTTGTTTCCTTTACGAACGACATGATAATCTGCGGTGAACGGTAGCATAACTGCAACACAAGCAAACCAACTTGTGCGGCATTGTTTTGTTCATTCGTTTAGCTTGTGTTTTAAGTTTCTTGGATGCAATGAGTAGATTGAGTTGTTGGCAGGATGTTTACGGCCTACGTGGTGGACGCGAACTTCAACATTATAATGATGGAGTCAATTCTTGTGGTTGGATTTTGGAGATGGATTGATGGATTATGTATTGAAGTTGAATGTACTCCAGTACGTGTAATACGGTCCACTTAAATTGTAGTAATTGAATATTCGGCAGGTATTACAATACATTAAAGAGCATTGTTTTGAATGTTGATCTGGGCGCATAAGTATACTATATTTATGTAATTCAGTAAACCATTGCCCTAGTTTCCAAATCCCACAGCCCACCACTAACAGCTGCGGGATTTTAGATAGAAAAATTGAAAATAGATTGCATACAAGGCATGCAGTCGTTGCTATAATTTCTTGTTTACCTCCTTAAAATAAAGTACCGAGTCTATTTTGGCTTCGTGGACATAGATCCCATATAAAAGGATCAGCAAGAAGCCATAAAAGCGAATTCAAACTCGTACCCGAATCAACCATCGATATAAGGGACTCGATGCGGTTTAGGTTCCTCAACAGATTCCTCTGTTGGGAAGACTTAGGCACTGGTCGTCAATATAAGGGAGAATTAATGCCAGACTACTACAGCCTAGAACACTCAAACCGAGTTTTTAAATCTTAACATTGCACATATTTTCAATAAATTCGTTCCACTCAAAAGAAAGACCGTCAAGCATGGCCACCGTCCTTGATTCAGTAGTGAAATTCGCCAGCTATTACTGCAACGCGACCAAGCTTACGAACAATTGAAACGCTTCAAACTAGGTTGTCATAACAAAATGTATCGCTCTTTGCGTAACCAACTTGTAAATAAAATACGGACAACACAAAAATCATGTAGGAGGGTTGTCTGAAAAATTTCCGACCGAACAATGATACAAGACATTTTTTCCCAAAATTTTTTTTATTTTTCTACATAGTCTCCTTGTAACTCTACACACTTCTCCCAGCGATGCTCCCATCTCTCTAACCCGTCCAAATAGTGCTTGGCGTTTTTCTCTGCAAAATAATTGCTCACGAAGGTGATTGCCTCCTCATTTGATGAAAATCTCTGTCCTCCGAGCGCAGTTTTTAGATGAGGGAACAAAAAGAAGTCACTTGGGGCTAGATCTGGTGAATAAGGCGGATGGTCAAGCAGTTCAACCGCTGGGGTATGAGACGGCGCGTTGTCTTGGTGAAACAGGATTTTCTTTTTCTGCACATGTGGCCGTTTTTCCGCAATTTCTGCCTTCAGCTTGACAAGTAATGATGTAATGATGCGTAGTATGCTCCTGTAATGGTTTTTCCTTTTTGAAGATAATCGATTAAGATAACTCCTTTACTATCCCAAAAAACAGTCGCCATCACTTTCCCAGCCGAAAAAGCAGTTTTTGCTGTTTTTGGAGCCGGCTCGCCCTTTGCAGTCCACTGTTTTGACTGAATTTTTGTTTCGGGCGTATCCAAGTTTCATCTACAGTAATTAATGGGCACAAAAACTCGGATTTATTGCGCCTAAACTGCGCCAACAGAGCGTTGGAAATGTTCATTCGAACACGTTTTTGGTCTAACGTAAGCAAACGCGGCACCCAACGCGCGGACAGCTTTCTCATGCCTAAATCTTGATTTAATATGTAACAAACACGTTCTTTGGACATTTTTATAACCTCTACTATCTCTACTATTAGTGAACTTTGGCAATGTTATCGTTAGTGGTTGCAGTTTTTGGACGTCCCGAACGTTCATCATCTCCCAAGCTCTTACGGCCACGTTTAAATTCAGCTGCCCAAAATTTCACTGTAGTAAATGATGGTGCAGAGTCCCCATACACAGAGTCAAACTCATTTTTGATTTGCGTAGGCGTATTGCCTTTCAAAAACAAGAATTTAATAACAGCTCGATACTCAATTTTTTCCATTTTCACAAAAAAACACTCACATCAACTCACTCAAACGACTGTCAACTAAAACCTGCGCGTCCAAAATGACTGAAACTTCGGTAAGTAACTGTCAAAAGATGCACAACTAGTATTCAATAGCTTTTATTGATGAGTGCCGCTATCTTTACGTTGCGGACAACTGCTTAGACTTGTATAACTCATAAATGCGCCACCGAAAGAGTCCAAGGCGATAATTTCTAAAAAAAAAACGGAAGCTGAGCATACCATTAAGAAAGGACACATCTTTTTCTATGAATCTGGAATATCAGAGTAGTCATTGGAAAGTTGGAACGATACAAATTTCAAGAATATAGCAAACAAATCTAAATGCATTCTTCTCAAAACACCATTTTTTCAAACCTGAGATTATAAATGCGATCGACCTAAAAGAGATTTTAAATTAAACCTTTTTGCATATTGTTAAAAAATATGTCCTTCAGTCTTGTTACCGGTGCAATCGTGAAAATTTCACTATATCCCATTTTTTTTGCTACAAATTGTGCTGAAAGCAGCTTTTTTTGAAAATTTATTAATTTATTTCTGTTTTGATGCTATACAAAAACACCGCAAGGCAATCGAAATTTTGATAACTTTGTCAACTGGGGGCCAGATGTCTTCAAAAATTAGTCTTCAAGTTTGCTTTTAACATGTAACTTTTTTTTAATTACGAGTACTACTAAAAACAAGGAAGAAAAAAAAAAAAAATAGAAAGAATATATTGGATTTATACCACAAGAAATGTCCGATTTCAGACAACCCTCGTATAGTAGAAAACTGAATGTTACAATGAGATGACAACAACTCTGAAAGAATTTGAGACAACTGGGGATTGGTATTTGATTGGTAAATAATGCCAAGACTGGAACAATAATATTGACATTGACGCATCAAGCAAAACCTTCACTTTTATTTCCGATTCTTCCAAACTTGTCTAACAATATTGTCAATACAGACGAATATTTCAGTGAATCATCTAACCCCTCTGAAGAATATTGTACTTCCAGTTCTCGATGTCACTGACGTTGTTGAAAGTATTCTTTCCATTATGTCTAAAGCGACCGAAGTAGATGGAATTCATTCCGTTTTTATAAAGGGAGTCTTGCCCATAATCCAGCCATACCTTACACACACTATTAATAAAATCTTACCGACGGGGATATTTCCTTATAAACGGAAATTAGTCAAAAATATTACCAGTCGCTAAAACTCCTAACAATAATGATTTCAGACCCATATCTGTACTCCCAATCATTTCTAAGGCATTCAAAAGAATCATGCAGAAACAAGTTAACCCTCCGATGAGCGGTGGCATATTAGGCGGTAAATGGAGCGCAAAGGGTCTGCCCAGACCCATACATATTAAATGCGTAAAGAAGCACGTCTTGAATTTGCTGAAACACATATCCAACAAGGTGAAATGTGGTCGCATGTAATCTTTAGTGATTAGAAGAAATTCAAAATCAACGGCCCCGACGGCTTCCAATACTATTGGCCTGATCTTATGAAAGAACGAAAAATCATGCCACGCAGTCCTTTGGGAGGAGGTGGTGTTATGGTTTGGGCAGCTTCCATTGGTAATCTAAAAACAGAAATTGTCTTTATTTCTGGAAGAATTGACGCTAAGAAATACCAAGAAGTGTTGGAAGAACATCTTCTTCCCCTAATAACGGTAACTGAGGACAATTATGTAATTTTTCAACAAGAAAACGCTCCTATTCATAAAACACGGACTACAATATCGTGGTTTCAAGAATATGGAATTAAACTCCCAGATTGGTCAGCAGACCTAAACTCCATTGAAAACCTGTGGGGCATCCTGGCAAGGGCGGTTTATGACCAGGAAAAGCCAGAAATTCAAACTGTGAAACAACTCAAACAAAGAATTGCTGAAGCGTGGAATAATATACCGGAAATCACTTTAAGCAATCTTATTTCCAGTTTACCACGACGATTGTTAAGTGTTATAAGAAATAACGGACAAAGTATTAAATAAATTTACCTGAAAACTAATAAATAAAAATCTTGAGTTTATACTTTATCACAGGTGAATGTTGGGTTCTTTTTTAGAAATTCCCTTTAAAAAGGGAAATATACTACTCGTATTAAAGGGTTTTCCCTAAATTGGTATTGTTTGTTAATATTTTCGGACAAAAACAAAATTTTTAAAAAAAGTGCAAAAAAAATTTTTAATTTTGGTTTGAGTCTATATTTTTTCACAGCACTGTACATGTTTTAAGAAAATAACATATGTTATCCTAATAATACGAATTTTGAAAAACAATTGCTTAATGTTTTTCACTTTTGGTTAATGCTACTTTTTAACGGTTTAGGCCACTCTAGAGGCCGTAAAAATAGACCTTTTTGTGATTTTTTTTTTTCATCGATTTTACAAAGGTAGAAGTTTATTGTACATATGATTGACTGTAAAACATATTTTTATAGAATAATTTATTTAAAAATGGCGGCTGTGCAGCGTTTCTCAGATGACCTTTTTTATTTTTTTTGGAAAGGTCTACAGCCGTACCAACAGCTACTGTAAATTTTGAATTATGATGAGTCACTAAATTTTTTTTTATTATACATAACAACTGCTAGAGAAGTACGTAGGATTTTTTTGATATATTTATTTTTGAGCACATGGCGCACTTCCAAAGTCAAACTTACTAAATTGGCAGGAAAATCGTCAGAAAATTGTTAATAACAAATGAACTATGCCATATAAAAAAACCTACTTATTTAGACATTATATTTTTAAGGATCTAGTTAAAATTTGAAGTGAATTGGTTAAAAATTGTTCAAGTTATGGGTGCGGCCTTTCCAGAGTGCGTTTGAGATAAACGCGTTTAAAATTTTAAGTTATAGAAAGCCTAGCTGGCGGCCTTGTACCATACTTTGAAAAACAAGTATTTTGAGGTATTTCCATAATCTTTTGGGATATCATTTTTGAGGTCCTAAGGGACCATTGAATGCTATAAAAAAAACCGATTTTTTGAAAATCCTAGAGTGACCTAACCCCTTAAGGTGCACTGCACTGTTGTCAATGTGATACCCCCTCTAGGATCGTCGGACCATTGTGTCATATCAGCTAATTTCTCGTACACTCACCACACAGTTGGAAAGAGAAAAGATTCCCAAAAGAACCGTATGGCAATACGAGAAAGCTAATTGGAGCGGACTTAATAACTTCTTTAAGAATTGTAACTGGTCGCTATGTTTCCTCGATAACGACGTGGACGCCGCGGCTGGTATAATCACAGACACCATTCTCTTTGGAATGAGAAACTTTATCCCTCATCGGATGAAGTGTATCAAACCAAAAGAAAAGGCGTGGTACGGCTCGAGCTGTAAAGAATCTGTCAGGGTTAGAGAAATGTTTTTTCGGTCCTTCAAGACCAACCCAACAGAGCAAAACCGGAAAAAGTTTAAACGACCCAGGAATGACTGCTACGTCTTTCTCAAGCGTTTGAAATTTCAATACGACCAAAAGTTGGCGCAAAAAATACTACAACGTCCCAAAGGTAGTAAAAATTGTTAGGCGTTCATTAAAAATATTAGAAATTCTGCCTCATCCTCCATCCCACCGCTCATTTATGTTACAATGACATTCCAGCTGTCAGCTCTTTGGACAAGGCCAATCTGCTTGCTGCACACTTTGCGGCTGGCTCAACACTCCCAAATTGTGCTTTGTCCCCGCCTACACTTGAGTACAAATCTACTTTCGCACTCGTGTAGTAGCAAGAGTACTTAAAGATCTCAACATACATAAATCTGCTGGTCCAGATGGTATATCTCCCCTCCTTCTGAAGAGGTGTTCTTCCACGCTGGCAAATCCACTGCGTAAGCTTTTTCACCAATCCTACTCCTTAGGACTCTTTCCGAGAAGATGGAAAACAGCATTTGTCCAGCCCGTCCCTAAAAAAAGGCGAATCTTCCTCTCTCTCCTCTTACAGACCCATTGCACATACGTCCCTTCTTTCCAAGATCATGGAAACGCTACCGTCAGCTCATGGAATATCTCGAAACACGAAAAATTGTTAACAGTCCACTGGTGATCTAATGGCATGTCTCACAGAAAAGTGGAACCAAAACGTACATCAATCTGGCGAAAGCAAGATAGTTGCACTTGATATTTCTAGGGCATTTTGCAGAGTTTGGCATCAGGCTCTTTTGTCGAAAATGCGTGCTTTTGGGATCGACGACTCTCTTCTTCAATGGATTAGAAATTACCTTTCGGAACATTCAATTCCAGTTGTCTTGGACGGTTTCAAATCTGATATTCACAAAATAAATGCTGGTGTGCCCCAGGGCTCCGTTCTGTCTCCGACACTTTTTTTAATTTTCATCAACGATCTCTTGTCTGATACTTCTAATCCAATATATTCTTTTACTGACGACAGTATTCTCTGCTTCTCATATTAGTTCCCGGACTCACACTCTTCAGCTGTAGAACGGAGACGGCAGCGTATGCTAAGCTCATTAAATTAAGATATTAACCGCATAACCAATTGGGGAACTATCAACCGAGTGGAATTTAATGCTTCCAAAACTCAATGCTGTCTGAAAGCGAAATTCAAATAACCAGCCATTATCCATGAATGGCACTTGCATCGTCGAAACCGATAAACTTTCCATTCTCGGTATGTGTGTCAATGAAAACTTACGTTGGAATGACCTCATATTCGGTGTCGTCAAAAATGCTGCGAAATGTCTAGGTTTCCTCAAACGATGTAAGAAATATTTTACCCCCTCTAATCTGGCCTCAATATACAGGGTGAATGAGTCTAACTCCAATTTTTTAAAATGCTATAATTTTTTTATTTTTTGATAAATTTTATTGTGCCAAAGTGAACAATTTTGAAAAATACATCAATTTTTAAATTATATCAGTAGTTTTCAATATGTCCACTTTTGGCTCGAATAATGGCCTTGAGACGACCGAAAAAAGCATTGCACGCTGCACGCAAGTGGCTCTGCTGTATTTTGGCCCATTCCCGGCGAAGTGCTTGAGTGAGGTGGTCCAAATTTGGTATTTTTTAGTGCCAACCTTCGCCTTCAAAATACCCCAGACAGAGAAATCCAACGGATTTGCATCTGGAGAATTTGCAATCCATTGTGTCGAAGAAATGAAGTGTGGAACATTGTTTTTTAACCAATCTTGGTTGACGCGCGCTTTGTGAGACGGGGCCGAGTCTTGTTGAAATGTCCATGGTATCCGACCGAAATGATTGTTTGCCCAAAGCTTCAATACTGCCTCTAAGACAGTTTCACGGTATACGGTCGCATTAATTTTGATGCCACGGTCCAAAAATACGAGCGGAGAGCGACCATCGGCGGTTATGGCGGCCCAAAACATCACCATCGGTGCTGCCTGCTTTCTGGTAGCCGTCCGAAGATGTAAATTTTCGAAGGACCTCTCTGGCAAGTAAACTAGGTCTTTTTGATTGTTGACATATTGCTCGATAACAAATGGCGACTCATCGGAAAAAACCAAATTCGGCAACTCACCTCTTTCGTGCAAGCGTAGCAACTCCTTCGCTCTTTCGACTCTAACTTTTTTCTGTTGCGGTGTAAGATCGTGTGCTTTTTGGAACTTCAATGGCTTGAGCCCAAGCTCATTTTTCAGTAGGTGTTGCATCCGTTCCAACGATATGTTGAGCTCACGAGCCATTTTCCTTCCACTTCGACGCGGATTTCGCTCAACTCGAGCCTTCACTTTCCCAACCATTTCTGCCGATGTTGCTGTTTTTTTTATGACCACCTTCATGGCGTTTTGCAACGCTGCCAGTATCACGGTAACGAGCTATGGTTTGAGGGCTCTAACGATAGCTATAGTACTTGTGGTTTTCCAGCCAAATATAAAGCAATCACACTATCACGTTTGAATTCCATCGCTGATAAAAATTTTTCAACACAACTGAGACGCAAATCGTTTAAAAAGCTTGTAAATAATAAAATTATCTGTCATGTATCAAAGTTTGAGCTCGCTGTCATGAACGGTTTGGAAATTATAGCAGTCTGAAGTTGGTTGCAGTTCGAGTCATTCAGGGTGTATGTATAAGGCGTTTATCCGACCGAAATTGGAATACAATGCCCACATCTGGTCGGGTGCGCCCAAAACATATCTGCACCTGCTAGTTATGATCCAAAACCGTGCGATAAAACTCATAGGTGATACTAATATCTCTTAAACAATGGACACCCTCGAACAGCGACGTAAGGTCTCGTGTCTCACTCTGTTTTATCGCTATTTCCATCACCAGTGCTCCATAGAAATCGCCAGTAGCATTCCGCCCTTTCAAACCTTTAACAGCCCACTTTCGGACGTACTCTAAAATAACGTGATTCGTTCTTAAGCCGTACAACTCGCCTATGGAATGCCCTTTCTAGCTCCTTATTTCCTAGTCATTATAACCTTCAAACATTTAAAACCAACGTTCACCGGTACCTCTCTTTCTGTCCTCCTTGACTTTCCTTCAGTCCTTAAATCCCTTGAGCGCGCGCAAATTATAAAAAAAAAACTGCTATTATTTTTTCTGTATGTCATCCGTATAGGCAGGTGGACTTTTCAAATATTGCGCCTCTGGTGTTGGCTTGTGAATTGTGCACAACGCTCGCAGGTACAATGTTGAAGAACTTACTTGACAGTGGATCGCCTTTTACATCAAAGGTGTGGGTGAAACTATTAGAAGAGCTTTCTTCAAGGTCAAACTGTGTGTGGACAAGCTAAACAGAGATGCCAAAACCGGATATGCCTCCGTATAATTTTAGCACGGCAAAGAAAACCTTAGATGGGATGTCTTATTAATTGACGCAAGCTACGGGGCTCATTTCTATAGGATCGAGAGTACAATAAGTGAGATTCCATTCGTCTGGCATGCTTTCGTCCGACTGTATTTTGGAGATGATTTCGAGCATGCTTTTAACATAGCTATCTCCCGCTGCCCTGAACAGCCGCTAGGCCGTCATTACCGGCAGCCTTGTTAGACTTAAGATTGGATAGATTCATAACTTCAACGAGGTTGAGTGGACGGAATTGCAGCCCATAATCGTGCAAGCTGAATGATCCGTTCTGCCTGCCAGGGGAATGTTGATCGTTACCGTTGAATTTGTTCTGATAATTGCGAAATTAAAGGGTGAGCCAACAGCTAGTGTGGAACTTTTCATTAAATTAAACACACATTTATTGTGAACTCTGTGTAGAACTTTATTGATTACCTCACATAGCTAAAATAATTAGACCTTTCAACTCAAGTTTTAAAGTTTTAGACGTCAAGGCAATCTTCCAGATGACAAAACTTTTAAGCTACATGGACGACCAACGGTTTATACAACCCATCAGTCACACACAAAACACCAGAAGACGAGCACAAGGGATGCTAGAAGTTCCGGCAGCTTACAACTCGTATGGAGACAGAGAATTACGTTATATTGTCCTTAAATTAGTAAATTCGTTCCCACCGTTTTTGAAAGTGATTCCAAATTTAAAAAAAAATAAAGAAAAAGTTAAAAAATCATTGAAATCATCAAAAGAATTTCAACTTAAAACAAAAATTAGAATAACAATTGTTAACTCAAATATTTTCAATTTAGTCAGTTCAACACTTTATATACTTGTATCCCACCGCCTGCAGATAAGCACTCTGCTTTGCAGGTAAAACGTTGTAAATGAAATTTTTTTTGTGCCAATAAAGTATCATAGAACTGAATTGAATTGTTCATGTGACCACCACGGCTTCGATGACTTTTCGAAGAATAAGTGGGTCAATGGGCGCAATCTCAGTTTGGATGTTATGTTTGGGATCCTGAGTTATCGCTGGGTTATTGACCTTACCATAGACCTTACTCTTCAAATAACCCCACAGGAAGAAGACTAAAAGTGTCAAAAGCCAATCGACTTCTCTTCTAACCAAAATAACGCGATCTTCACATTTCGTATGCAATAAATTGATTGAATGATGGCTTGTGTGGGCGTTAGCATCATTCAGTTGAAACCAGAGATCGTCCAGACCCAATTCATTCAATTTTGTAAAAAAAATATTCAGTCAACATGTTGCGGTAATGTTGTTCATTCACTTCGGCGACGAATTGAGATGCCTGGTTGGTTTTGAACACTTTCGCTCACAGTGGTGATGATTCAGCGTTCATGTGCTAATATGGAGTTTGACCCGATAGCGAACCAGGTTCTTCAAAACGCTTCACCATTGCACGAATTCCGGACTCAATATTGCGATTATGTTGACCGAAAAATTCACGAATTTTACAAAATATTACTTTTACAGATCGCCCATTTTCGTAATAAGATTGAATAAAAAAATGCGTTGTTGCGTGGTAAACGATTCCATAACTACAACATCTGTCAAAAAGATAAACAACATTTAATTCAGTAAATGACAGTAAGTAACAGCCAACATCCACACTATCTGTTAGCTCACCCTTTACTACTTAGATCCTTTCTTCGTATTGACATGGGGGTCAATATTTTTTTCTGTTCACCAAAATTCTGTGCATCGTTTTTGTGTTACAGTCTTTTTTTCATTGCATATCGTAAACGACAGGAAGATGCGAAACGGGAAGCCAAAAAACAGCGAATGCGAGACGCTAGATCAGCTGTTAGTATACGTGGCTCTTTCGCGCGCAACCCTATTGGGTTATATTAGGTTGTACCACATGAAATTTATAATTTTTTATTTAGACAAAATACGAACCATTAGCATCTATAACTTTTTTCCAAGGTGATTCAAGGTTCATTATTCCTTTTTTATAGAAGGCTTGATTTTTGGACGCTATAAAGTCTTCAAAGGCTTTTAAGATTTCCGCTCAGTTTCGGAATATCTTCTGCCGACAAAATGACTCCAGACTGCGGAAAAGGCGGTAGTCTGTTAGAGAAACATCAGGGTGGATAAGGAAGAATTTCAAATCCCGACTGTAGCGGTTTTTGCACCGTTACGCATGCAATAGGATCAGACCATGCCTATTTGCCAACGCAAGTTGCGCTTCAGCCAATTTCGCATGCACAATATTTGACTGGATTTACCGTTTCCCCTAGTTGAAGAAATGAAAAGTGAATTGGTCCATTCGATGACCACCAGATCGTCACCATAACCTTTTCTGGGTGAAGGCCTAGTTTGGAGGTCTGTTTTCTGCATCCAACCACTGCTCAGATCTTTTACGGTTGTAATTCAAAATCCACTTTTCATCATGCGTGATTATGCGTTGCAAAAACGGTTCATTTTGTACCTTAAGGTGCACAGATTTCTAAGCGACGCAGTTTTTGTGGCTCCTTCAGTTCATGGGGCATCCATTTTTCGATTTTTGTTTTTTACTTTTCCTATTAGAAATAGGTGTCGACTTATTGTGGATCTCCCGAACGGAATTTAGCAAACCAACGTCGAATGTTGCGTTCGTTTACTGCTACATCCTTAAATGTGGATATGAGCCGCCCATAACGTATAGACATATCTGTGTTCCAATGTACTTCCGTGTGACGGAGATACTCAACATCAGATGGAGCATTTATTCTTTTTAAGGATGTGTTGGATCACTTGAAGAAATATTTGGATTAGTTGATTCTTAGATTGTTTTGTAGATGGTGAGGTTTGCGGAACGTCTGTTAGTTATGATGACACTTCGCACCTCGGCGAAGTCGATTAGTCAGATTCTTAATGTTCCTCGGGAATTCGGAATACTGGAGGCACACTGTAATCTATCTGGTTGAAGGTAGATTGATCAGGAAACAAACTTGAATCTGTTATTGGATGTATTATCGTGTGGATTATATTTAACGACTGTGCTACCAAAGTTGTCCTCTTTTCCTAATCTTGCGGGAATGTCTGCGGTCTCTTCAAGTGTTCGGCTTCTCGAGACGTAACATTCCACACTTGCCCTTTGGAGTGGCATGGATATTCAACAGTCATATCAATTGTATCTGCAGAGGAGAAACGCTCAAAGTGGTTATGAGCGCCACCGTTGATCCAATATGAATTCTTCCGTCACCATTTCTACTTTAGAAACTCTGATGGGTAATTATAAAAAACCTTTTCAGACGTGGGCTTTGAATATGTCAAAGTATACCTCAAAGACAACCACCAGGTGAAGGCTCGTTATACCTGCAGCATACTTGGAGATTTCCGATTTATTATACAGTGAAACAAATTGCACTCGACAGTGGACACCCTTTAAACGGGTATCCTGAATATCTGATCGTCGACCTATAAGTAGATATAAACATCATCAAACCAACAAAATATCATACTATCAGGAGGTTGAATGTCGACGGGCTACAATCACAAAACATCGGGACAACGTTTACTGATCAAGTATCTTTTTACCGCCGCAGCAGGGAAGAGCACTTGAAACTATCACGTTAAACCCATTCTCAAGGGTTCCTACTAGCAAAGGCATAATACGCCTTTCAGAAGGGTTTATCCATTCGTTGATCCGCACAATTTATTTAATTTTCCAGGAACCATATCACTTCCGTCGGCCTAATTTGAAAGTACCAACCTCGATCTCACTAGCAGCGGTATAGAGTTGAGACTCAGTCTAGTTTTAGTATACTTGAGAAGAGTTATCGATTTGCCAACCGATCATAATCTGCACTTCAAACCTTTCTACTCCTACTCCTACTCCCACTCAATGTCGCCGTTGAGGCTTAGTCGAATGAGTGGAGGTATGAAAGTTACAGGTCTGTCAACGTACATGAGATGTAATGTTTTCTACATAAGTCAACGGACCACCTTACCTTAAAGGTAACGTTTAGCGTCAGCTACGACACATTATCCCCGACAGAAGAGTTTGACAACACTATCAAGTATCAACACTATCAATAGAGCGGTGAAAGATTGCTACGTATTTCTGAACTAGGTACCCGGTCCACGGAGAAACGCGCTATTTTAACGATTCATCTACGCTTTTAGATGCAGTAACTTCGATCCTCTAATAGCTTCAAAATCAGCCACAGGATCACATGTCCCAACTGGATGCTCACAAACAGCTGGAGAAAACGCAACATGTGTAAAATCTCACCATTACGCCAGAGGATATGATTTGTATGGACACCAGAAACGAGATGTTTTCGCAACATTAACTATTATTAAAAATTATAACAATTTGAAACTTACTTCTTCCTGGCTCGTTCATTTTTCTTTTTCCTAGATTTACGACTTCTATCAATAGGTGGTCTTGAGTGACTGGGTCCTTCTCTATGAGACTCCCGTGAGTGTGGTCGAGATCCGCCCGAATGTTGAGATCTTGATTTTTTATCAGAATTTTTATTATTTCTTGAATCCATATCTAATTTTATTAAATTATTTCACTATTTCACAAAATTAACGCAATTCTCACTCGAAAACCAATTTCCTCTAAACAACCCACTTTGCACGAGAGATTTGGTTTTCAATTTGATTTTCAATTTAATGCCATAATTCACATTCCACTATGAGATGATTTAAATGCCATGTAAAAGGGAAAATATTGCAATTTTAAACTTACAGATTCGGTTGCTAATATTTCATTGCATTTTAAGGTTATTGTTTTGAACAAAAAGTTAAACAAATTTTTGTTTTGTCGTTCAATTATCTACACGTGACAGATGACAGCTGAACAGCCGGCTGACAACTATTGTGAAGTTGGTTGGTAATTTAAGAAGGAATATTGTACGATGAACAACAGTGGCTCTCAAACGTTGATACTTTTTAGTGAAAGAAATTTTGTTTTATCTGATAGATTAAAATAGAGTAGGAAAATTTTGATCAGATACAAATATCTCTCTATAATTGTATGTACTAAAATAATTTTTTTTCTTCATTTGAAATTTTAATTATATATGCGAAGCCCTCAAGTAAATATTACAAAATTATGCTGAAAACGCTGTAAACGACGTGAGTTTATAACCATTCCCAAGTACATAGTCATAGTCCTACCATATGTACACTATACTTACAAGTATTGGCATAGCATTAAAACGCGTCAAAGAACGAATACAACGAGATGCTGTCTTGGCGGCTTTAAGCTTAAAGAAATGTTAGAAGTTTCTGCTTACTCGTATTTCCTTACTATCATCTATGCAGCAGATAGACCCCTTCCCTAAAAAAAAATTAGGGCACTATGGGAAGGGAAGGGGTTCGAAACTTTAACGTCTTAATGCGACGAAACTTTTGACTTACAAATTCAATGTTCATTTCTGTTAAAAGGAAAATTTGTAGAAAGGACAAATATTTTATGTTTAACTCACCTTAGTTTATTCCCTTCCTTACTGACGTTAAATAGGCGAATGCGCTAAATGTGCGAAAAAGAAATAAGACTCAATGAAAGTCGGAAAGGTAGATTGAGAGTTGTGTTTGTTTACCTTAGTAAAGTTACACGAGTGTATGATCCTCAACATCCCCACCCCCGTGAATCGACCTCGATTCACCATTCTCAACATTCAGAACAGCTAGCTTTGATGCAGGGCGTTGTATTTATTCGTTCGATGTACGGACATCTGCTCGTCGAACATCTCGGTTAGGTCCCGGGTAGGCTCACTACCTCTTTGGAATAATGTCATCGTAGACAAACACAAAATTTCATGACGGCCTAGATTCTTGACACCATTTCGTGTGCCGTGTTAAAGTTGGTATCCGGCTACCCATCCTTTCCGTTATGGACCCCTCAATTGTCAAGCGATACGCTACTGGTTTCTTAAGACGCACAATTTTGTTGGGGTTCACTTGCACTTGGTGTTGCACTTGATTCGGCCTAAGCGGCTCTTCCTGATCGGGCGTGATCGGCAAATGCGTTAGTGGGGGAGAAAAACAACTCGAGCTGTACACGGTCGCAGTAGAAGACCACAGAAAAACGCATGGCTTCGTGGTTAGCGCCAAAAGGATGTTAGTTGCTCTTCCGGTAAAAGACCCATTATGAGCATGACTGGGATAATTTGATTGATTTTACATACGAAACAATTAGCAATCACTTTGTGCAAGATCCGTCGTAAGCGTGGAATCTAATATTTGCAATCATTTTCCCGAATCATGGCTTTTATATTTTGGTGCTTCATTTTGGCGTGCTGGTATCTCAACACTAGTGTTGTAAATGCAGGTAGTGCTGGTAATATAATGGGACGTTTGGTTGCATATGGGAGCCATCTGGCAGCATCGATTCGACCAGAGATACGGAGAACGCCATCACTGTCAACATATGGCGATAGTTTATATAATAAGGTCCTTCTTGCCACCGCTTGAACATTACCAATCTCTGCGGCGAATGCTTCGAGTTAAACTTAGCGATATATCAATACTTCTGGTGCATTTAGCTAAGATGCTGTTAGATCGTTTTCTTGATAATGGTGTGGTTGTTTAAAAGTTCTTGAAAGTTTACCATGGGAGGAGAAACGACTAAAATCTATTAGGCAAATACTCACGATAACCAAAGAGCGCCGTGGTTTTTTTGCACTATCGTCTTCATTACCTTCGGTGGCCTCTATTCCAAGCAGAAACTCGAAGCCTTTTCACCAGCGTGATGAGAGTTTGAGGTCGGTATGCGCGTTTGACAAGGTAGCTTCATCTGCAATGTTTTGAATGGTCGATACCTACTTCCAATTATCTGGCTCCGTAACTAATAATATTTCTGGTATTCTGTGAGCTACAAGTTATTTACGCCGGCGGTGTTTACTATTGATCCAATTGAGAACTGTTGTCGAGTCGCGCCAAAGGACCGTGCTAGTATCTTGACGGAGTATTGTATTAATATATGTGGTTTTCATCAGACGTGTTCCTAAGATAGCTGGTTGAAGCCCCAAACGGGAAACAGTTTAAGGCTTCAGCGGGGCTCATCTCAAGGGCATACAAAGACGGGTTCCACTTCTCCTTTCACGTTCATGGTTCTCCAATAAGCCACCGCAGCAAATGCATCCTCACTGGCGTCAATAAATATGTGAAGCTGGAGCTCTTGTGATCCGCTTCCGAAATAAAAATGTTGAATGCTAAATTTGACCACGTCTGACAATTGCTGGCGCCATCTTCTCCATTGTATTAGTATTTCGTCGGATAATGGCTCATCCCATCGCTTGCTTCTCCAAACTCGCTTACCAGCGTTTATAGTGCTCCATCACTCTATGAATTAGCAAAGTCATGAAGGCTTTGCGAACACGACCCAGCCTAGTTCTGTTCTAACGGTGAAAGGCGCATTTCCATTTGTTTGCGATGAATCTGTTAGCAGCCCCAAGTGGCAATGGTGAGGAGAATTAAAAGTTTAGGTTCAGCACTGTAGTACGGTTGGAATGATAGTGGTAAATTCAGGTTTGACACGTGTCGGAATTGGTGGTTCTTCTTCATTCGAAATCCACTGACAAACAGATCTACGACATCAGCTGGGTCCTGAACCGTTCTGCTTACAATCCATTGAATAGCTGGTTTCTGTTGTTAACCTCGTAACCCAAGTTCCTGTACCAGAGCGCTATCCAACATGGTTACTGCAGAGTCTACATCCAGCAATGCATATGTGTTGATGTTGTAGCTCTATGCTTCCCGTAAAGTGTGACTGGTAGTGCTCGAAGTAGGGCATCCTTGCTTGCTGTGGCAATAGACGTGCAGCTTAGAATTGGTTCTAGTTTGCGGTTGTCCATCGCTTGGTTGCTCTGCAATTGTGGCTGTTGTACGACGGGGTATGTGGTTGACGCCACGTTGAGCAACTCATGATGGTTTTTCTGGCATCCGTTAATAGAGCGTTTGTAACGGCAGTCACGCGTTGCATGTCCCGTTTCCAAACATGAAAAATACAATCGGCAGCGTTTTACTTTCGACCACCTATTATGTACTGTGATTGGGAATAACGCGTACCACGGCGTTTTCAGGAATTGGCGCTATTTCTCGAATTTAGGTTAGCTGACTACTGATGAGCTGTTCTGGACGACCGAAGCGAACACATGGTTGATTCAATAACGACCTCACTGTATCCCGTGCTTCACCTGTGAGACATTTTTGCAGCTACCGATTATTTCCGAAGTTAATATAATTGTAGGCGGTGGTTGATTGCATATATGCGGGGTAAGACATTGGTAGTGTTGTAATCATCAGGAGATCCTGTCCGGTATATCCGCTCGCGTATTGAAAACCCGCACTAGTATGGCATGCGTCTCATATTTGTGCGCACGTTATTTGAGGTCGTCATGTTGACGGAAATTGATGGCTGCTTATTTGAGTGACAATAGGTATTTTGCCTAGACAGAAACGGTGAATGCGCTACGAGGGCGGGTCAATAAGTCCGTGACTTTTTGAATTTCTGATCTTTTTACTGAAACAGCAACACTGCTCCTGTCAACAGGCATCTGTCAGTTGACTCCTGTCAAAATTTAAACTTGCTGCGTCAGTTAGTTTGTGTTTGACAGCTATTTTTATCAGACTACTCACTAATTTGAGGAGAAAATGGAAAAAAGTGAATTTCGTGTGCTTATTAAGCATTATTTCTTGCGAAAAAAAACCATTACCGAGACCAAGGCTAAGCTTGATAAATACTATGGGGACTCTGCACCATCGATTTCAATGGTAAAAAAGTGGTTTACTGAATTTCGTTGTGGCCGTACAAGCACTGAAGATGCCGAACGTCCTGGACGCCCAGTTGAGGTCTCTACACCCGAAACAATCGAAAAAATTCACGATATGGTGTTGGCCGACCGAAGATTGAAAGTGCGAGAGATTGTGGAAGCCGTAGGGATCTCGCATGGCTCAGTGGTTTCAATTTTGAATGATCACTTGGGCATGAGAAAGCTTTCCGCAAGATGGGTGCCGCGTTTGCTCACAGTCGACCACAAACGCAATCGTGTAACAACTTCACAGGAAGGTTTGGAGTTGTTTAATCGCAATATGGAGGAGTTTTTGCGCCGTTTTGTAACCGTGGACGAAACATGGATCCATCACAACACACCAGAGAACAAACAACAGTCAAAACAGTGGGTTTCTAAGGGTGAATCGGCGCTAAAGAAGGCCAAGGTGGGTTTGTCAGCCAATAAAGTTATGGCGACTGTTTTTTGGGATGCACGCGGGATAATCCACATTGACTACCTTTAAAAGGGAAGAACAATCAATGGGGAATATTATGCCAACTTGTTGGACCGATTCAATGACGATTTGAAAAAAAAACGACCTCATTTGGCCAAGAAAAAAGTTCTTTTCCACCAAGACAATGCAAGGGTGCACACATGTGCAGTTGCCATGGCAAAAATCCATGAATTGGGCTATGAATTGCTCCCTCATCCACCCTATTCTCCAGATTTGGCTCCGAGCGACTACTTCTTGTTACCAAACCTGAAGAAATGGCTTGGTGGAAAAAGATTTGACTCCAATGATGAAGTCATCTCGCAAACAAAGGCCTATTTTGAGGACCTCGACAAATCATTTTTTTTGGAAGGGATAAAAAAATTGGAGAAGCGTTGGACAAAGTGTATAGAGCTCTAGGGAGACTACGTTGAAAAATAAAGTTATTTTTTTATCAAAAAATCTGTGTTTTAATCCAAAAGTCACGGACTTAATTTACAATAACGAGCCGGACGGCGTTTTTTCTAAAGGCCGAATGGCGGCTGAAGTGGCGAGTGACGGGAATGATGAAGACTTAACATGGGTCCGAGGGAGACAGCTGCTGACGTTTTACTTTGTAACGCTATTTTAAGCGCTGGTCATTGTGAATGACTTTCAATTAACCTAACTTACGTACCTTTGAGAAAGTTTTCCAACGTGGCGATTTGTTCCTGTAATGAATAAAGAGTGCTTTCATTTCCTGAAATATCGTGGATGAGGCAGCCGTGGTGGACGCACTCGTTTTGGCATTAAGAGCCGGCTTTATCTGTGTGGCTTAGCCTGCGGCTGCTTCGGTATCAGAAACGGCACTCGGTTTGGCGGTATTTTCTGGGTCCATGTAATTTGGATAGACTTGCTGGTTTCTGGGGACTTTCTCCCGACGAGACCTTCTTCTTGGTGGTATTTGTTGCATTCGTTGATAGTGAGCTTGCGAAGAATGCGAAATAAGTCATGCCGCCGCTTTAACGCCTTAATGAAACGAAACCTTTGACAAATTCAACGTTTATTGCTGTTAAAGTGAAAATTTATATAAAGGAAAAATATTTTATGAATTATGTTTAGCTCAACTCAGTTTACTCCCTTCCTTGCTGACGTTCGAATGGTGAATAAATAAAGAACAAATGGACGAAATCTTTGCGAATACCCATGAAAAGAAGATAAGACTGAACGAATGCCAGAAATGAAGACTGAGAATAAATCTACGTTGACATTGCTTGCTAATACTTTAGTAATGTTACTCGAGCGTACGCCCTGGAACATGTATTGTGTACTCAAAAGTACACTAAATAATTGTTTAACCCTTTCGAGAGTGGAACATATATTTTGAAGTCAAATTTAATCGTATATGCTAAATTTTAATTTACTAAAATTGTTTGCACTTCGCTTCATTGTGAATTGGTCTATACTGTTATGTTTCTTTAAATCTAGTACCACAATTTCTCGCTGTCAGAAAGCCCATTAAGTGTAAAATATCTGCGCAATAACATCATTTGCAGGTCGTTTTTCAAAAGTTGCTTCGACATATAAGCAAAATGAGCCGATAAGTTGTTTAGTTTGTGTTTTGTTAGTTTTCAACAGAGGGACTCGTCTGGGATGGAGTTGATATCTTTCCGGGCCAGGACGCTAGCGTCTGGATGATCAATGTCTTGTTTACTTTCCTTTAGTTTTTCGAGTAAGTGTACTACTCAATTGTATTATAAGCCTAATGAAGGAGCTAATAGCAAGAGTGGTTCTTTGCAAGATTTCCGCGCTGGTGTCATCGGAGTTGAAAGCGGAGCCAAGGTAGATAAAATCACCTACTGCCTCGAAGTTGTAACTGCCTATCGCGACGTTTTGTTCTAAGCTTCGATGTTGTGTGTCCCTTATTATTGACAGCATATACTTTACTTCTTTCTGCTTCTATAGTCGTAAACGTTTCATTGACAGCTCGCTGTGTACTTCCCACTATGTCAATGTCGTCTGAATATGCAAATAACTTACAGACTTTTGAAATATTGTGCCTCTGGAGTTGGCTTGCGAAAAAATCGCACCGCCTTATTAAGGTCCTTTGAACGTCTTGGTTTTGTTATTGCAGGACTTAACGGAGCATCGTGCATTCTCCGTCGTCTTCTTGCATAGTTGAAAGCTTGGCAGGGTTGCCAAACTAAACAGGTGTCTGTATACTCGTAATTCGTCTCTATAGATGCTGTGATATGCGGCTTTGAAACCAATGAAGAGGTGGCATATATCGATTTAATGTTTGGTGGACTTTCCTGACCACACTGATAGAGTCCGGTCAGACTGTTGACGAAGGGTCTTAGGCTTTCATGTAATACGCTGGAAAAGATTTTATATGCGACGTTGAGGAGACCTATTTTCCCTTCTTCAGTCTGCAGAAATAATCTTTCCAGATTCTCAGCACCGACTTTGGTTCTAGTATGAGGCTTCCTTCTCCATCTTTGCTGATTTCTATTGGGTCCTTACAGCTTTGGCATGTTCGTTTAATCTTTGGATGAAACTTCCGAACTTCATTCTTCCCCTCTCTTTAAGACCTCGATCGGGCGCTTCCCGTGCTCTTATTTCTTCTGAGTAACCTATGTTCTTACCTTCTTTTCTGCTCGTAGAACTCGATAACCCGGAGGACCGCTCCGTAGACCCGTCATTTTTCCAGGTTTGCCTGTGGCGGCCTCCCAGATTGCTCTTTGGCAGTGATGTGATCTTCTATGTTCGATGCTTGCGGCATCGGATTCCTCGAGAGATTAAACGATCGGAAAATGCCCTGGCGGATTCTTGCGATTGTAGTCGATCGACGTTGAACTTCCTCACAATTTCCTGAGCTTTGGTGCCTATCGAGGGCTGTTACGAATATCCGCATATACACCTTGGATAGAACAAAGTAATGGTCCGAGTCGATGTTACCTGCTGGAATCGCTCGGACATCCAAAACAGTGGAGGAGTGCCATGATTCGATCGCAATATGATCAATTTAGTTGACGGTTTATTGATCAGGAGACAGCCAGGACATCCGTATGTATGAGAAAGTGCGAAAAACGTGTGCAGGATATAGTTAGACTAGTCCTGCCGCAAAATCAATAAGCTTGTGTTCGTTTCCGGAGGTGATGGCGAGGAGGCTGTACTTCCTCACTGTATTGCCAAAGATGCCCTTCCGTCCTGGCTTATAAGGTCATCCGTATTATTATATATCTTACGTCGGCTTATGTTGGCGATTTTACCCTGTATGCGAATCGTTGTTAGGAGTACGCTTACATGCCTGAAGCTCAGGACTTGTACCCTAAGTCTTCCTCTTATGACGAATCCGTATCCGAGTATACAGTGCTGTATTTATCGTTCAGGTCTGCTCTGTAGCAGTCGAGGATTGCCGCTAGTTGTTCGGCTGTTTGGCACATATTATAGGGCACCCGTATGGGGTTGTGGGCCTGGGTATGCTATGCCGGCGTAGGCTGGTATCGTGCTACTGGTCGAGCACGCACTTGCCATCTTTACTTCCGTGAGTAAGGATTTACTCATGTTATTTCCAGGAACCAGCACTTATAGCTAAGGCAAACACACTACGCTACGAACTTGATTGTTGTGCTGTTGGTGATATACAAGTTATAGGACAGTCGGCAGTTTTCCGGCCAATCCCTCCATTAAGGGGTCAATTGTCGCTATATCTCTGGCGACGCAGTAACTTTTCTTTATTGATCTCAGTCCCAATTTTTTTCAAGTAGCTCATATAATCAATCTACGATGCTAGCCTTGACACATCCATTGGACCGATCTGTTGGATTCACCCACGATTCAGTAAACCAACGTCTGAATTTTCACTTCGCAGCCTTGCTTAGCGTCGTCGGTGTTTGTGTTTGTTTTTTATAATAACTAGCGAATTTAGAGTGGACATAGTAAATATACGCGGGCTAAAATTTAATCACTTTTGTGCGTATGTCCACGTCTGTAAATACCGATCAGCTGCCTTGGAACTTAGTAAAACACAGGTAGATCCCTGCCCACACCTCTCAGATCACTCTGACCTGAAGCTGCCTGGCTACGAACTAGTACCACTATACTTTTCGCACCGCTGTCTTGTCATTTATGTACGTAGAGATGGAACCAAACTCCACCACAATGTAGTCCCTGTTCCAATCCAAAATTCAATATCAAGTGCGTAAAATTCTATCTCCGTAAGCAAATTATCCACTATTGCCTCAAACTGGACAGCAATTCGACCTTTAATGAGTTTGATACGCTGTCTGGCTTCATACAAAGAATTGTATCCCTGTATCGTCATACTGAAATCGTTATTATGGGCAATTTCAACATACAAAATTCTTGGTGGTTTCGACATTCTGGACAGACAACACCCGAAGGACGATGTGTGGAGATCTGCGCCTGCGAAAACAGCTTGAGGCAGCTTATAAATGAGGCTACGCGAATACCAGACGTTGATAGTCATACCGGCAAAACACTGAACTTGGTTTTAACTTCCCACCCTGATGTGCTCTCCCCTCTAGGCTCGCCGGACCATTGTGTCATATCAGCTAATTTCTCGTATACTGATCACAAATATTCCTAAGAGAACGGTATGGCAATACGAGAAAGCCAATTGGAGCGGACTTAACACCTTATTTGGGAATTTTAACTGGTCGTTATGTTTCCTCGATAACGACGTTTATGCCGCTGCTGATATGATCACGGAAACTATTCTCTTTGAAATGAGATTCTTTATTGCTCATCGGATAGGAGTATCAAACCAAAAGAAAAGGCGTGGTACGACTCGAGCTGTAAAGAGGTTGCCAGGGTTAGAGAAATGTGTTTCGGTCCTATAAGACCAAACCGACAGAGGAAAACCTAAAATTGAAATTTCCCAAAATTGTAGTAAAAATTGTTCGTCGCTCGTCAAAAACATTAGAAATTCTGCCTCATCCTCCATCTCACCTCTCATTTACAATGATATTCCAGCCTACACTTGATTGTGTCGAATCTTCAATGGGACGAATCCGCTTTCGCGCTCGTGTAGTAGCAAGAGTACTTAAAGACCTTAGCATTCGCAAATCCGCTGGTCCAGATGGTATATCTCCCCTTCTTCTGAAGAGAGGTGTTCTTCCATGCTAACAAAACCATTGCGTAAGCTTTTTCATCAATCCTACCTTTTACGACTCTTTCCGAGTTGGAATTACCACATATTCGATGTCGCCAAAAATGCTGCGAAATGTCTAGACTCCTTCACATGATGTAAGGAATACTTTTCCCTCTTTGATCTGGTCTCAATATATAAAGCAGTACAATGCTCACATCTGGTTAAGAGCCCCTAAGACCTCTGCACTTGCTAGATAGGACCCAAAATCGTGCAATAAATCATAGGTAATGCCAATACGACACAGTCATTCGATACCCTCAAACACCGGCGTAACGTCTCCTGTCTCGCCTTGTTGTATCGCTATTTTCACCACTAGCGCTCAAGGGGTTTTTGTACCCTTAAAATGTTTGTACACAGCGCGGGCGAAGGAAATTTAGGGAGGAAGAAAAGACAGGTACTGATGTACATTGTCTTTAAATGTTTGCTATAACGATCAGGAAACACAGAGATCGGCAGGGCATTCCATAAGCGAGTCGTACGGCTTAGGAAAGAATCATTTTAGAGTACGTCCGAAAATGGGCTTGAGGGTATACTGATGAGCATTCCAAGCGAGACGGGTGTTACGGTTGAAAGTTTGAATGGGCGAAATGCTACTGGCGATTTCTATGGAACATTGGTGGTGGAAATAGCGATAAAACAGAGTGAGACAGGAGACATTACGTCGGTGTTCGAGGGTGTCAATTAATTGACTGATATTAGTATCATCAATTAGTTTTATCGCACGGTTTTGAATCCTATCTAGCAGGTGCAGATATATTTTAGGAGCACCTGACCAGATGTGGGCATTGTACTCCAATTTTGGGCGGATGAATGCCTTAGCATTCCGCCCCTTTAAACTTTTAACCGTAACACCCGTCTCGCTATGACTGCTCATGAGTACACCCTCTAGCGCACTTTCGGGCGTACTTTGAAATTTCGTGATTCGTTCCTAAGGCGTACAACTCGCTTATGGAATGCCTTGCCGAGCTCTTTATTTCCTGGTATGTATAACTTGCAAACATTTAAAACCAACGCACATCGGTATCTCTCTTTTTTGCCTCCCTAACTTCTTTTCGCCCGTACTTAAGACCTTAAGGGTACATAAAGAAAATAAAAATATGTCCTCTTTCTTAAAGTAAGTCATCTTCGACAATGTGGAACAGTGTTTCTATTGGGTCTACAAGTAAGTTTCCAGCGTTTGTTAGAGATGGCGCCACCAGTGGATCCCGGGCAGAAATGTCAGACCCCATGTGTTTTATTTGTAGGTTTTGTATCTGTCAACAACTTTGCAGCGTTATATTTGAGCAGTTCTATCGGTGTCGTACATTTTATCGAGAAAAATCATGGCAAGTTTCCAGCCAAATAAACGTCATTTGCAGGAAGCGCTGCTTTTATTCTTTAATATGAAGAAAAGTGCGGCTGAGGCCTATCGTTTGCTTTCGGAAACTTATGGGGCGGAATGTATTGTTGAATCGACGTGCCGCGAGTTGTTCAAACGGTTCAAAAGCGGTGATTTTGGAGTTGAAGACAAAGATCGCACCGGAAAGCTGAAAAGTTTTGAAGACGAGGAATTGGACGCTTTACTGGATGAGGATCCGTGTCAGATTCAAGAAGAACTTGCTGCATCATTGGGCGTCACGCAACAAGCCGTTTCCCTGTGCCTGAAAGCACTGGGATTCATTCAAAGGGTTGGAAACTGGGTGCCGTACGAATTGAAGCCAAGAGACGTCGAACGACGATTTTGCATGTCCGAAATGTTACTGCAGCGGTATAAAAATAAATCATTTTTGCATCGTATTGTCACTGGTGATGAGAAATGGATTTATTATGATAGTCCTAAACGCAGAAAATCGTATACAAAGCCCGGCGAGCCCGCCGAAACGAAATATTCACGTGAATAAGGTCATGCTCTGCATATGGCGTATGGTGGGATCAAAAGGGTGTCGTATACTATGAACTGCTTCCGAGTGGTGAAACCATCAAAGGACCATTATATCGAACCCAACTAATTCGTTTGAAGCGGGCATTAAAAGAAAAACGGCCAGAATATGAGACCAGGCATGAGTCCGTCATTTTTCATCACTACAATGCTCGGCCACATGTTGCGGTTTCGGTGAAAAACTATTTGGAGAATAGTGGATGGGAAATTCTGCCTCACCCGCCTTACAGTCCAGACTTGGCACCATCTGACTACCACTTGTTTCGTTCGATTCAGAACGCTCTTACGGGAATACGCTTCAGCTCAGTAGAGGAAATCAAAAATTGGCTCGATACGTTCTTGGGCTCGAAAGACGAGAAATTCTTTTGGTCCGGAATTCATAAATTATCAGAAAGATGGGAGAAAGTTGTGGCTTCCGATGGACGATACTTTGAATAAAGCATTGTAACTATGTTTTCATAATAAAACTTCAAATTTTGGAAAAAAACGCTGGAAACTTACTTGTAGACCCAATATATAACATCATATTTCCTTCATGCTCAACACTTGCACTGTCAAGTTCAAGTTATACCGGTTGATGCCGGTCAGTGCAAACTCCGCCTCAAATAGATTTGTGGGTTCGCGGAAAATTTGGGTTGAATTCAACCATCTACGTACTCATACTTCGTACATTATCAAGGTCACATCAACTTGACGGCTTCGAGACCATAGCCCAGCTTAGCCACGACATGTGCTCTAATCATCGGCATGTGACCATCATTGACCGCTAAAACGAAAAACCAGCGAATTTCATCTCGCAACTTGCAAATACGTAGAGTTAGAACAGATACCGAGTTGAAGTTCCATAATTTTACTTTAACGTAAAGTTTGGACTTCCTGATGACAGAACGAGCAAGCTGCCTCAAAATTGATCTTCCTGAATCTAGTTCAGAGATACTAAATTCTACATATGTTCCAGATGCTGGACGGTACGTAAGGTACCTTTGCGAATAATGGAAATACGGAACCTGAACATCAAGCACTAGAATGAATAGAGAATACCCTATGCTTCCATAAATAAACGACATATTGTATGCAAGTATTTCCAAATTATACAATTATACAACACTATTGTTCTTACCCACATTGCGTTTATATATCTGCATACTGGTTCGAGTAAGTGGCATTAAAGTTAAATTAACGAATCAGAAAATGTATCTTCGGGTCACAAGTTTCTTCCACCGAAAACCACCATCTAGTTACCTCCAACAAACATCCGCTAACAACCCAAGAAACGTATGTTCCTTGGAATAACAATACATTTGCTCGAAATTACCCCTATGTTCCACAGCCCCCAAACCAATTCATCCAGGTCTGGCGCTTGTATTTACATTGTCGTCTCAATATCACAATATCCCAGAACAAAAGGTATCAACTCGCATAGGTAGCGATGAGAAAACATGTTTAACGACATCGTTATTACCAAGCCAAGGGAGTTATGAATAATTAAATTCAGCTCAAGCCAGTCAAGGCTGCTAGAAAGTTTTCTCGCCAAACATTCTTCCAAGATGTCTCACATCAAGTACTCCCGACCCTTTGGCGATGTTTTGCTAACTATCAACCCAAACCTACCACGGAAGTGTGTCGTGGTGTTTAATTTTGGAGTTCTTACCCCAAACCTAGCTCCAGAGTTAACCAAGTTACACCCGAAGTGGTTTTAGGGTTGGTTTAACATTTTGTAGCTGTGCTCTCGACTATCATGCATGTAGCCTGGGATGGCTTTGGTATTGGGATTGGGGTTGGAATAAACATTTCTCTGTTTCGAATGGCGTTAATGATTTTGCCTCCATTCATTTAAATCGCTGGCATTCAGACAGATTGGTTATCAAATGAAAAAAAAGAAGTGAAAAGTAAATGATTCAATGACTTTCGGTATTCAGTGATTCTTTTGTTTAATTTTGTCTTATACCGCAGGCAATTAATGGATTTTTTTTACTGGTATTCGTTTGGTTAAATAGCTTTCAGACAATAGACATAGGTAAGGGAAGTGAGAATTTTTAAGAAGGACATGGGCAAGCAATTAATGCCCTCGAGGCAGGGGAAAACGATTTTGTTGAAGCAATCGAAAGTTTTACAATTACAATCAGAAGTCGAGATTTTAATTAGCCTGTGGTGAAAATAGATCGAAATAGGCAGCACGAACGCGGGCTACTGGAATAGGCACTCTTGTGTAAAAAACAACTAAGATAGCCGAAACCTGTATATGGTATGTACGAAAGCATAGTGAAGTACTTTTCCATTTAATTTAAAAGATAATTTAAAGGAGTACCGCAATCTTGTAATTAGCCTGGTAATCTGATTCTGTAGAGCAAACGTCTAACTTCTGATCAACGTTGGTATAATAACCTGCAGAGGCTGTAGAAAATCACTGCTGGCAAAGATCTAGTAGCTCTGTTGAAGAGATCTACTTTCCACCTCTACTCGCTGGAATTCTTGCACTTCTTCAGAGTTCCCTGGAAAACAGGTTTAATGTTGGTTCATTCATGATCTAACGAGCCTTATTAACTATGATAAGTCACTCTTTCGAGATAAAAGCAAACGCCGGATCTCGTAGAGGAATCAACACAGGGGCCTTTGTGGACTCGGAAGTACGACTATAACCTCCTCCTGGTGGTCACTGTTAACAGATTCTTGGGTACGTTCATCTGCCCGAGATTTGGTGAAAATAGTCGAGAGAGTAAAATCTTTAAAGTCCCTAGTTCATGGTGGAACAGCAGTGATGGATGCGAATCGATATACCCCTTACTCGTGGGAACGATAAACGAGCCGAATAATAAAAAAAGCAATAGATTACGGAAGCGGCCATAAAGGCTTCACAACCAAAAAGCAGAGGAAGCAGTGAACAGTTCTGTGATGAACATGCTGCCCACAGACAATGAAACAGCTACGAAGAGAAATTGACCGATTGGAAAAATTAAGTGGCTCCCGCTAGAATCGGCTGGCATATCTTATGAGAGCAGAGGCGTCCGTCAGAGTTTAGGAATCCATGACCACAAAATCCGACAAAGTGCTGAATAAGGTTCACGGACGAATCTCCTCCTGAGGCGTTCAGCGAGAAGCGGCAAAAGGGCGATCAGCCCCCTTCATCCAAGTCAGCCACAGAAGAAACAACAAAAAAGCGGTCCTCTGCCTCTTACAAAGACGTACTGAAGGGCTTCAAGTGGCAGTTTCAGCAAGGGATTATCCCGACGCGACCCTATCTACTGCTCAAATGGATTCTATTCAAAATAGCCGACAAAGACAGGCAACTAATTTTCTTGAGTTCTCTCTACAGAGCAGGATATCTTGTCGGGAGGACACAAATGCGGAGTGGGTTAAGTCGACCATTTTAAATGAGCCTCCATAGAAAGGTGATTCGCTGTTGGCCACGAATTACTTCATAATCCCTCACTCATGGATTGTGGTGGGGTACTTTCTGAAGTCCGTAAGTCCTCAATATCAAGTCTTGGCGCTCCCATCCGTGGAGCAAAATCTCCAGCTACACTGGAAGAGACGTAGGGCAAAGTCAGCTACTGCTTTGACTAGATTGTACTGAGGCTGAAGATAGCGAACCCCATTGCTGAGGAACAAGGCAATTAAATTGAGATGGCTACAGGTAAAGCACCAACATGCAAAAGAAGCAGTGTCGGAGTTCAGCAGGATGCTTACCGGTGTTGTACCTAATATAGGACTACTACATGAAACCTGAATCAACAAGGACCATCTACAAGGCCTCAATAATAAAAACACACAGAGAATGTATGATGAAACTGGAGCCAGACCAGTACTGCGATAATTGCAGACATTGACTTTGAAATTTAGACTGGGCCCACAATTGCGATTTTCGTGGAAGGTGATGTAGATGGGAGCAGAGGAAAGGTCGTTATTGCCCCATTCTACTTTTCAAGCGACTCTGGTCGAGCATTGCAATATCCGCAGGAGGGCTCTTGTCATTAGCTGTGATACCAACGCTCACAATACAATACAGTACAGCACAGTTACAAACATAAAAGGTGAGTTACTCTTAGAATTCTTTCTAACAAACAATATGGAAGAAGGGTACCCTGGTGGAACAAAAGGCTTGAAAACCACGGAAAATGGCTAGGAAGCAATTCAATAAGGGCAATAGAACAAGTAATTGGAAGCAAAGTCTCTCACAAAGTATAACAAAGAACTAAGAAAATCGAAGAGGAAATCATAGGGGACATTCTGGACACTATAAGGATGCCAAAGTCTCTATGGAAAGGGTGTATATCTCCAGAAGCGTACTGAAAATCCCAGAATGGAACCTCGGAAGCACTTTCAGGAAATATTAGAGGATCTTTAGATCGACGGAACATGCCCTCTTTAGGAGAGATGCAATTCGAAAAATCACAAAATGAATTGGAACATGTTACACCTAGTGGTTATTCAAGCAAATCTAGGCCATGAGGAATCTAGCAACACTTATGTAAAGGAATGCCGACCCGGGTAGTCAGAGTACTATCCTCATGGTCCGTACTAGTAAACGACCGCATGCAGATCCTAAACGATATAAAATTATTGCAGATGCAGATGACATCTCTATTATCATTACATTTCATACAAGATGCCTGGACAACTAACTGGAACTGGTGTAAACAGGAGGGGCGTACAATTCACAAAGAAAAGAAAGATAAAATTCTCACACCGGTTATGGATCTGACTGTGTTGCACTTGAAGGAGGAGGTTAAGTACGTACGTAGGTGTAACCTCATCTCAACTGTATGATATAGCCAATTGACTACCTTGTCATGTCAGGAAGACTTAAGAGTCCAGAATTCTAAGATTCTAAAAAGAACACAGGTGAGATGTCAAGACTAGAGTTTAAATTGTTGAACAGTACGGAGGTGACTCCAATGGCCGTATGTACTCCAAGTCATACCGTTTCAACCGCGGCCCGGGCACGAATTCTAAAGATCCCAACCAACATACTACTGCGGAATCAGGCACTAACGCAGGACTTGCTAGATCTTCTAACTCTGATGAATTCTGCGGCTCTTTCTACGAAACGTTCGGTAGGTTGGGCTGAAACGATGACACCGTAAGGGCTCAGCTTATTATAGTTAAACTCCATCAGAATAAACAAATGTTTGATCACAGTGATGTTTTGATGACTGGTCACGAGCAATCAAAAAGGTGGAACTGAGTTCAGAAGAGGTACACTCTAAAGGATTATCGTCTATGGAAGAAGGCACAAGGTAAACGCACGGCGCAAAGGGACGGCAAACGTTGTCTTGACTCCTCCAAGGTGAAACTGACAACTACACCCTGAATGATTCGAACTGCAACCAACTTCAGGCTGCTATAATTTCCAAACCGTTCATGACAGTGAGCTCAAATTTTGACACATGACAGATAATTTTATTATTTACTAGCCTTTTAAACGATTTGCGTCTCAGTTGTGTTGAAAAATTTTTATCCATTCAATTCATACGTGATAGTGTGATTGCTTTATATTTGGCTGGAAAACCACAAGTAGCTAGCTCTCCAGCACCTCAACGTGAATAAATCATTTGTGTCTCGAACCATAGCTCGTTACCGTGATACTGGCAGCGTTGCTACAGCCACGTAGGGAAACAACCCTGGTGGCGGCTTTCCCCGGCACGCAGGGTTCGGAGTTTTGGTGTCACGGGAAAATCACCCAACTACTGTCAGTTCTAAAGCGCAGGCAGCTCTAGACATGGTTTCAAAACTTAAGTCATTCTCTTCACGATAAGGCGGGAAGCTGACTGATCCGACTCACCTAGTGTCAAAAGTCATCAGTCGTACAACTCACTTAAGAAATGTTCTGCTGGACTCCCTTTATCATTATAACCTGCAGACATTTAAAATAAAGATCGGAAGAAAGATTTTCTCTCCAATTTTCCCATATTCCAGCTTTTAAGGATGTATCCAATCCCTTGAGCGGACGCTAATTAAAAAAAATAAAAAAACACTCCGCCTGCATAAATGGAAGCAGATATTTAACAATTGAGCTGAATGAAGAGGCTATTGTGAGTAAGGAAGATTAGTTTCTTCGTGTGTGATTTCGAAAATTTTAGATATTTTCGATATCAGAGCACGTATTTTAAACCAGTGGTCCCAGGTAGAAAAAGTCTTAAAGTAAATTGGTAAAACCAATAGTGAAAAAAGCCGAATAATCAGTGTTAACTCAAATGAACAAGAAATTATAAAAACTTATGTAGTCCTTGCGGAGGGTATATTTCGTGCGTAAAAGACAAATTGCATTGCCGAAAATCAAAGGCGCGAAGCTGTTTATATTATTGCCCCATGCTCGGTACTAATCAATGTTTTGCATTGCAGTGAACTTCAAAAAAGTTAATATAAAAATATATTTGGAGATGCGGGGCATCGATCCCCGTACCTCTCACATGCTAAGCGAGCGCTCACCATCTGAGCTACATCCCCTTAATAAATATTTGATCGCAAGTGCTTAAAAAAGTACTCAATAGTCACTCGACCTTTTTTCAGTAATGCATCGACATTAAAATCACGTTTCAATATACGAAACGGTTCATACCCGTAAATTTCTTTCACTTCATATTTCTTTGGTATCAAAGGTGCTTGGGTAATGTAGGGGCTCGTTGCGTTGTACAAAATGCCTATTTCGTCTTCCTAAACAGGCGGTTCGTTCCTTCAGTTTGGACTTAACTGATGAAAGCAGATGGATATATGCGGAACTTACTTGTTGCTATTATATACGCATGATACGTATGTATAAATGGGGAAGCGAGATTAGAAAATCGTTTACTATTAGAACCAACATAGCCTTCAAAGGTCGCATTTTTCTAGAAAACTTGTAGTCGACTTGGAAAGTTGACGCAGTACACAAGCACAAAAAAGTTTACATAAATGAATTGCTTATGAGGAAAGGTCAAAGAAACCCCACTGCCCACGGACGCAGGCAAACTGGGGTCTTGAGAATCTGTCCTCGTCAGAGTTCATATTTCCCTCTATCCTATTGCACCCTAGAATTCAAACAAAACTCAGTGAACTCAGCCTTCCGACTGCATTCACGAAGCCTTGCATCTTCCAACTAAAGAGTGAGCCAACAGATAGTGTGAATGTTGGCTGTCAGTTACTGAAATCAATGTGCTTGGGCAATCTGTCAAAGTAACATTTCGTAAAATTCGTTAATTTTTTGGTCAACATAATCGCCCTAGTGAGTTCGGAATTCATGCAATGGTGAAGCGTTTTGATGACTCTGGTTCGGTGTCGGCTCAAATTCCATATCAGCATGATCTACCAGCACGTGCTCAGGCAGTTAAATTCGTCGCCGAAGTCAACAGTTAGGCCTTACTTATGGCACTTTTTTTTTCCAAAATTGATTGAATTGGGTCTGGACTATCTCTGGTTTCAACAGGATGGTGCTACAGCCTACACAAGCCAGTAATCAATCAATTCATTACATACGAAATTTGAAGATCGTATTATTTCGGTTAGAGGAGAAGTCGATTGGCCTCCAAGGTCATGCGATTTGACACCTTTAGGCTTCTTCCTATGGGGTTATTTGAAGAGTAAGGTCTATGGTAAGGTCAATGACCCAGCGATAACTCAGGATCCCAAACATAACATCCAAACTGAGATTGCGCCCATTGACCCACTTATTCTTCAAAAAGTCATCGATTATTTTGATCTTCGGATGGTCGCTTGTGTTCCATTCATAATTGCCATAGACCAAACTTTGTTAATCAATAAAATTTTACATTCGTTTCACAAAACGTCCACACCAGCTGTTGGCTCACCCTTTAGTTGGAAAGGGTGAGAGGGTTCAGCATCGATAGGAATTATTTGTGAAGACCTGAGTACGTTCCTATTCCGGCTCAGATTCTGGCTCATATTCTGGCCGAAACCATTCCTGAGCCTGGGTCTATTTAATATGTTTTCAGTAACAGAAGATCTGATGTCCTTGTATCAGACCGTAATCAAAACTGCAATGTGTGTTGTACGAAAGACCACTTGTTTTTAAACGGAAGATGGCTTTGAGAATGTAGCCGGTAATTGGGCAGGAGAATTCGGCAGATGAGAGTCAGGTAGACAAGGAAAGCCTCTGTTTAAAGCACCAATGACATATTTTCGTGAAAGCCTGTTTCACTTGACAACCGACTCATAGGATATAATAACTCTGATCATACCCGTGAAGATCTTAGGACATTCTGGTGCACCAGACGTCGATCGCTTAAGACTGCCTGAGCTTTAGAAGAGACATGATCCATCAGACATTACAACTACATCATCTGTCGCGCGCGTTTGAAAAAAAAAAAAAAACAAATAGTGCAGTGCAGCGAAATAAAAAAATATATCACACAGTGCGGTCCCATCACTCCAGCTCCTGGTGCTCCCTGCTACTGCTGTATTTGTCATATGGCACGGGCAATGGCTGAATGTAGACAATAACTGATGGATAGCGGGTTGTGTGAGTGAGAATTTTGTTGGTGCACTGTTTTCTATTGTTGTAAGGGCATAACACCTACAACAATTGGATTCGGTAAACCAACGTCAGAATTTTCACTTCGCAGCCTTGCTTAGCATTGTCGGTGTTTGTTTTTATTTTTATATAATGACTCGGGAATTTAGGGTGGACATTGCGAACATCCCCGCCCACACCTCTCAGATCACTCTGATCTGAAGCTACCTGGCTACGAACCAGTGCCACTATTCATTTCTCATCGCAGTCTCGCCATTTACGTGCGTAGTGATGTAGCTTACCAAATTCCACCACAATGTAGTCCCTGTTCCAACCCGGAATCCAATTTCATGTGGTTAAAATTCCATATCCGTAAGCAAATTATCCACTACTGCTTTATTTACAGAAGCCCCAAACTGGACAGCAACTCGACCTTTAGCGAGTTTGATGTGCTGTCTGACTCCATACAAAGAATTGTATCCCTGTATCCTCATACTGAAATTGTTATTACGGGCGATTTCAATATACAAAATTCTGGGTGGCTTCGACATTCTGGACAGACAACACCCGAAGAACGGTGTGTTGAGATCTTCGCTGAGGAAAACAGCTTGAGGCAGCTGGTAAATGCGCCCACACGAATACCAGACGTTGATAGTCATACCGCCAACATCCTGGATTTATTTTTAACTTCTCACCCTGACAAGTACTGCGTTGATGTCCTCTCTCCTCTAGGCTCGTCGGACCACTGTGTTATATCAGCTAATTTCTCGTACACCGACCACACAGTTGGAAAGAGAAAAGATTCCTAAGAGAACGGTATGGCAAATCGAGAAAGCCAATTGCAGCGGACTTAACACCTTCTTTAGGCAATTTAACTGGTCATTATGTTTCCTCGATAATGACGTAGATGCAGCTGCTGATATGATCACTGACACTATTCTCTTCGGAATAAGATCCTTTATCCCTCATCGGATGAAGAGTATCAGACCAAAAGAAAAGGCATGGTACGACTCGAGCTGTAAAGAGGCTGTCAGGGTTGGAGAAGTGTTTTTTCGGTCTTTCAAGACCAATCCGACAGAGGAAAACCAAATAAAGTTTAAACGAGCCAGGAATGACTGCAACGTCTTTCTTAAGCATGTGAAACTTCAATACGACCAAAAGTTTAAGCAAAAAATATTACAATGTCCCAAAGGCAGTAAAATTTTTTGGCCCTTCGTCAAAAACATTAGAAATTCTGCCTCATCCTCCATCCCAACGCTCATTTACAATGACATTCCAGCTGTCAGCTCTTTGGACAAAGCCAATCAGCTTACTGCACACTTTGCGGCTAGCTCAACAGTCCCAGATTATGCTTTGTCCCCGCCTACACTTGAGTGCGTCGAATCTACAATGATACGAATCCACTTTCGCACTCGTGTAGTAGCAAGAGTACTTAAAGATCTCAATATGCATAAATCCGCTGGTCCAGATGGTATATCTCCCCTTATTCTAAAGAGGTGTTCTTTCACGCTGGCAAAACCACTGCGTAAGCTTTTCATCAATCCTACTTTTTAGGACTCTTTCCGAGCAGATGGAAAACAGCATTTGTCCAGCCCGCCCCTAAAAAGGCGAATCTTCTTCTATCTCCTCCTACAGACCCATTGCACTTACATCCCTTCTCTCCAAGGTCACGGAAACGCTGATAAAACGTCAGCTCATAAAATATCTCGAAACACGAAAACTTCTCAATGACCGGCAATATGGTTTTCGTAGCAACAGGTCCACGGTGATTTGATGGCTTGTCTCACCGAAAAGTGGAACCAAAACGTACATCAATCTGGCGAAAGCAAGATAGTTGCACTTGATATTTCTAAGGCATTTGACAGAGTTTGAAATCAGGCTCTTTTGTCGAAAATGCGTGCTTTTGGGATCGACGACTCTCTTCTTCAGTGGATTAGAAATTACCTTTCGGAACATTCAATTCAAGTTGTCTTGGACGGTTTCAAATCTGATATTCACAAAATAAATGATGGTGTGCCCCAGGGCTCCGTTCTGTCTCCGAGACTCTTTTTAATTTTCATTAATGATCTCTTGTCTACCTACCTCTAATCCAATATATTCCTTTGCTGATGACAGTACTCTCTGCTTTTCATATTCGTTCCCGGACTCACGCCCCTGATCTTCAGCTGTAGAACGGGAATGGCAGCGTATGCTAGGCTCATTAAATTAAGATATTAACCGCATAACCAATTGGGGAACTATCAACCGAGTGGAATTGAATGCTTCGAAAACTCAATGCTGTCTGCTGTCATTATCCATGAATGGCACTGGCATCGTCGAAACCGATAAACTTTCCATTCTCGGTACGTGTGTCAGCGACAACTTACGTTGGAATGACCACATATTCGATGTCGCTAAAAATGCTGCGAAATGTCTAGATTTCCTCAAGCGAACGTCGAACACAGACGTAATGTCTCCTATCTCACTTTGTTTTATCGCTATTTCCACCACCAGTGCTCCATCGAAATCGCCAGTAGCATTCCACCCATTCAAACTTTCAACCGTAAAAACGGTTTCGCTATGAATGCTCATCAGTGTACCCTCAAGCCCATTTTCGGTCGTACTCTAAAATATCGTGATTCTTTCCTAAGACGTACAACTCGCTTATGGAATGCCCTGCCGACCTCTGTATTTCTTGGTCGTTATAACTTGCAAACACTTAAAAACAATGTACATCGGTACCTGTCTTTTCTTCCTCCCTAAATTTCCTTCGCCCGCGCTGTTTACAAACATTTTAAGGGTACAAAAACGCCTTGAGCGCACGCTGATTAAAAAAAAAAAAGAGAAAGATGGCCGACTATATGCATATATTTTTGTATGATAGTTAGATAGACGCCATCGGTGCCACGTGATTTGATTCCATCAGACCCATCAGACCAGTTACGGCGGGTTGTTTTACTCAGCTCACTAGCAGCTTTCGAAAAACGAATCTGATCAGGTTACTCGTATCTGGGAGATAGAATGTCTCTGCTTTCGACTTAGTGTAGGTGAAATTAGATCTTCTGAATGTTTTCAGTCTGACTAGGAGTTGCAAATCTGTTTGAAGACTTTGACACTTCTTTCGGTTTCACCGAGTGGTTCGATCTTTTGTCAGAAGTCTTAGAAATCCGAATTAGATTCTCATATGATTTTTGCTTCGATCTGTTAAGATGTCTGCCTCCATTCATATTTGCCTTAAGTGACTTATTTAAAACATTTCCTTGGTAGTGAAAATCGGCGTTCTACAATACACGGACGATCTGCGGCAGTTTACGAGTATCTTTACAAGTCAGGTCAATAGTGAAGACACCGTTCAGGTTCTTTACAGCTTTCTCTGCAATTTGTTTCATTCTGAACTTAGCCATAGGATTAATGGACCAGCCGAGGTCCTCTTTAAAACGTGTACACTTAGTTTTGCTCGGATATTATTTTTCAACCGGTTTATTGTTTATTATACCCGATTTTCATTTACTGGAACTGCAGCCTTTGTTGACGTCACTTTGTCCGATCTGTTCCTCTTTTCTTTTCTGTCGTCGCTGGAGGAGTGAGACTTTTAGCACTCGCGATCTTTACATCATCAATTATCTCTTTGTGACGTGCATTTACCTCATGTCTTGTTCTCCTCTTCAATTAGCCTTAAGCGGTATTCCTTCAGAATATTCCTCTTCTGGAAGGTCTATAGGATCCTTTCGGGGCACGCCAGAGCTGATGTGTGAGCTATACTTTCGAATTGTGCTGCCAATTATGGATCACCCTCCCAATATTTACATTTCTTTTCATAAGCGAAGGCCATTTTTCAAGTCCTTTTTCGTTTCCTCATTTTTTGTATATATGCATATACATAGTTGGGAATGTACATACTTTTCTAGCAAAGCAAATAATAACAATGACGACTGCGATTGCCATCCATTAACGAAATCAACTCTCTTTAAGCACTACTATCTTTTCCGTCCATTTGGTGTTACAAGTCTTCCCAGAACTGGTCAAAGGTGAATGGAGTTCCATTTCCAACATAAAATGCTAATTTCATCTGTATCCAAGCGTGTAAACCGATTACAACGATGGTCGACCATTTAACCGCCGGAGCCACTAACCCACTACCACTTTATCGAGGAAAAAAAGGATAAACATCCACCCTCTTGTATGTACTAACGCACATTCATATACTCGGAGGTTTCGCACTCGCTTATGGGAGACCACCTCCTTTGGATTACGTTGATGGCGGTGAAGGTGATGATGATAATTCTGATGATGGTATCCGCTGTCACTTACATTACTCCCTCGGGTACTATCGCAGCCAATTAGGAGAACATTTTCGGACTAAATCGGTGCTTAGCTATGCAAATGGTGTCCTCTGGAGTTTTGCACATGTACTAGGGGTTATCCATATGAACTTACACTCCCTTGTTAGTGAAAAAGATTGGAACGCTCACTAGAATGCGGATTGTTAAATTATTTTTGGCCGAAGGATATGCGTGTGTGGAAAACTGAATTCGGGTTTTGACTTTTGATTTTCCAATTTCCGCTGCTTTATTCTCGAATTCTCATGTGAGATAACCAAGAATTAGAGATAGTTTTCGTTTTCATTTTCTAAGATAAAAGGATAACTTAGTTATTGATTGGTGGGAGGGGCTACACTTCTTGAAGATGTCCTTTAATTAAATATTTGTCGAGCGGAAGGACATATCTATTCAAAGGCATGTGGGTGGTAGAGAGATAAGATTGTTAAATTGAGACTTCAATAGTCCAAAGAAACTTTAGAAGCTCTCTTGTTATAAAGGATTCACAAAGAGATAGGATTTTGATGTGTTTAAAAGATATTCCTCGTGGAAAAGGATATGAGGAACTTTCTCAATGAAAATGTGCATATACACGTGGATGTTAAGTTGCGAATGGTTTTTGAGAACAGTGGTGAGTGGTTTGCAATACGACCTGAGAAGTACTGTTTTCGACTTTCAGCCAGAGTGTGGTTTACCCTATTGTCATATGTTTTGTCCTTTTTTCTGCATATCAGATCTATTAGGATAAAAAATTACTGACGTATAGGCGATGGCATGTGTAAAATGTAGCTCTTTTGATGAAGCCTGGGCACTGTAATAATTTAGTCATTTTAAAGGTTTTGGGTCTTTTAGGATAAAGTCTCGAACTGTCTCAAACTGTTAATACTTATGAGAAAATACGTCTAGACTTCTAGGCTGATCGGCGTCAACCTGGCGATGCGCAGTGCTGTAACTATGACTAAACCTTTTATCTCCTCGTGGTAGCCGCTCGGCACTGTTGTTGTTCACCCGGACGTTACAAACATGCGCGAGTGTTCACCAAGAGAAAAAAAAAACACTATAATCCACTGTCAGATATATATGACTGCGCCTCCGAAGGAGGGCATACGGCGGATGAGTTTATATCATTGAACCAGCGATGGCTTCAACAGACCTCATATGGGCTGTCATGAGATACCTCATATGGGCTAATTAACGAAATTGGAACTGAGGTCAGTAAGGTGGTGGATGCGTCAATAGCTCTTATACCCCCGATGACTACCGGAATATCCGCCTCCTTTCACCCAAGGGATTATATTGTAAAAGGGACTGGCCCTCCGGATTGGGGGTTTTGAGTGGGGTTAACTTGCGAAGCAACCAAATGCCTAGGATAAGAACAGATTTACTCTTGATGACCCTGCAAGACGAAAAAAGGGCAACAAAGTTCGAATCTGCACATGGAATGTCCGAACATTAAACAGACCGCGTACAGTCGAATAACCACGGGAGGCTCTCGACTGCTGTAAAGCAGATATCACCGTCAATCAGAAAGTGCGGTGCGACGAGCACAATTGTGGCAGCGAAAACAAACAGCGTTTATTTGTGCTTTTAATAGTTAAGCGAAGGCCTTATAACAATAAGCATCGCCAACATTCGCCCAATATGCACTCGCGCCTCCATATATTAAAGAGACGACCGCCGCTGCTAAAGAATGTTTCTACCAGCATCTCAAAAGCTTCAGACATTCTCAAAAGAGCAATGTCCGACGTGTGACGTTACAATATGATTTTAACGCCAAAAAAGTAAGTGCTATTTGGCACGCAGTTGCCACGATACCACGTCTGGAAACAGATTAAGGTTAATTTCCTTTGCTGCGGAGAGAAATATCACATAGTACAATAGAATGGTCTATTCAACCTGGATGGTGAAAGTCAAGAGCAATATCCCAACTTAAGTACAATAAGGCTGCTACATCGGACTGCTTACCTACAGAGCTATCTAAGGTAGTTGGAGATGATTTGCAAGAAGCCATACACCAACTCATTGCCAGGATTTGGTCGGTAGATTAAATGCTTGAGGACCCTCATGTGCACTCCTGGTACCGTGACATAAGGCCAAGCGACATAAGGCCAAATCTCAAAATGCGACGTTATGTGGCTTTCTCTGCAGAGCCAGACTTATCAACAATCTGATTGGCCCCTATCAGTGCAGTATTCACACTACAGCAGATCCTGGAAAATCCGAAGAAGTCCAAATCATTACACTGGTCAACAAAAAAAATATTTATTTTTTACTCGGAGATAAAATTATGTGATTCGTAATCGTTGGAGTTTATAGAATCAGGGAAACTATATAAAATAGCCAGGTCACATCGGGATTTTGTGAGAAAACGCTTTTTTGAATTTAAGAATTTAACCAAAAATATTACCGAAAAATGTTATTTCTTGTAAAATTTTGTTGTTTTTTTGGAAGCATCTGCATTCCGTTTATAAGAACACCTCGGAGTCTCTCTTATAAGCGACCAGCAGTAATCTGCCAACATTGATGGTTCCCATTTTCCTTGGTACCGTTGCTCTATTGCAACAATGTCTTGGTGGAATCTATCGCCGTGCTCATCGCTTACATCACCAATATTTTCAGGAAAGAAATTGAGATGAGAATGCATAAAATGAAGTTTTAGCGACATGTTGCATCGCATTTTATGATAAGTATCCAGCATTTTCTTTACATCATCTGCATAACCTGGAGTCTTATTATTACCTAGGAAGTTTTCTGCTACTTTCACAAATGAACACCAGGCCTGTTTTTCTAATGAATCCAGAGTAGGAATGAAAGCTGGACCTTTTATAAGCTTTCTAATGTCTGGACCCACAAAAATAGCTTCTTTAATTTTTGCTTCGCTTAGTGATGGAAACTTTTGTTTCAAAAAATTGAAACCAGGTTGGTCTTTCTTCATCGCCTTTGCAAAGTTTTTTATAAGATCCAATTTGATATGTAATGGTGGTAGAATAACACGCTGTGGTTCGATCAATGAAGGATTCCTTGTATTTTTTTCTCCACAAATAAAGTTTGTTCTTATAGGCCAATCTACTCCCACAAGGTGCTCCGATCGTGCTCTACTATCCCACTCACATAAAAAACAACAAAATTTGGTGTAACCTAGTTGTAGTCCAAGAAGTAGAGCAACAACTTTTAAATCCGAACATATCGACCAGTTATATTTTTTATATTTAATTTTTTCCAATATAAATTTCATAACATCGTAGGTTTCTTTTAAATTCACACCATGCGCTAGAGGTATTGAAGGAAACTTGTTACCAGCTTTCAAACTAGCCTTTGATGCGTCGATGAATAGTCGCCATTCTTCGGTTTTGTGCTCATAACCCAGTGACAGCATTAAGCCATTAATATCATTACAATACACTAAGTTATCGGCTTTCGAAAAATAAGGAACAAATTCACTTTGTCGCGTACGGTACTCTGTAATTTTTACCTCAGGCTTGAGCAGATTCTACTGCTTTAACCTTGAGTTCAGTATTTCAGACTTTTGTTTTGACATATCCAAGTCTCTGACGAGGTCATTAAGCTCAATCTGACTGATGAGATGTGGTGTATCAGAAGATGTAGGGAGCTCAAATTCGGGATCATCCATGATTTCTTCTGAACAATATGACGAGCTTATTTCTGTGTCCGAAAGGCGTCCGGAAGGTGGCTTTGAAACTGGCAGAATTTCTATATGAGGTGCTGGTTTTATTACAGAAGAGACATCTGCATACTTTATGGAATGCTTTGATCTTCGAGAAAATCCCTTCATATTGGTGCAACAAAAGTAACAATCTGTATGACTCTGGGGCTCTCTCCATATCATAGGTATTCCAAAAGGCATTGCCAAAAATGACCCGTTAAACCAACCAGTTAGTTGTCGGTGACACCTAAGGCAGCAAATGTGTGGTGCCCAGAGTTTATCCTGATGGTTTATTTTAAATTTAAAATAAGAAAATTAACACTTTTCAATTTTCGGAAACTTGGTGTAAATTCTCCACAAATATAGCAGAATAAATCTGGACAATTAACACAAGATTGTGGCATTTTATCACTTTAATACACTTCTAATATTCTTCTTACGCAAATTAGTTTATTTTTTTAAATTACTAGCAGAAAAACCGATTTAAACGATGTGCGATTCTATTAGAACTGACCTCGTTCGGTAAAGATGTAAAAGTATGTGCCGTTAGGTTGCTGTACGTGACCTGAGCAAAATATTATTTTTCCCGTTATCTACAGGTCGAGTACTATAAGGAACACTATTCAGTATGTCCGAGTATTTTTCATTGTTACCCAGTGTTACACAACACCTCTTTATAGATTTTAAGGCCGTATGTGACAGTATCTATACAGACGAGCTATAAGGAATCATGTTTAGCTCTGGTTTCCCTATCAAGTTTGTGCAGAATGACGATGAAGGACGTTAGATCTTGTAGAATGACTATAGAGAATGATCACTGCTCCGCAAAGGTCGGAGAGATTCTCCGAGACTTTGCCCCCAAATATTGCACAAACAAACTTTTTGTTATACACCAGAATATTAGAAGTTTAAGAGAAAACTTTGCATCTCTGGCTCTCCATCTTGATTCTTTTCGTTGCCTTCCGGATATTGTTGTTGTATCTGAAATTTGGATTTATGGTTTTGAAATAAATGACTATCGTTGGCCGGGTTATGTTTTCCTTGCTAATCCAAATGAAAACTATGCTGCAGGCGGTGTCGGCTGTTTTGTTAAAGAAGAATTAGTAGTAAACGAAGTGGAGTGTGTCGATTTTCTGAGTGCAGACATTCTAAAGATTTCTGTTGAATTTAATCAGTTAGATTTAGTTCTGTTATCCATCTATCAACTGCATAAGTATTCTGCGTTTGTGAAATATGTAAAACATTGACCTTTTTGCTTTGATCTCAAAAATGTTGAATTGAAAGTATTGAATCCTTGTTTGATGTTCTGCTCTGATATTCTGGTGTATTGCTTCATTTCAATTATGTTTATATTTTATTGCCAACTTGTCTAAAATGTCTTAATTCTTGCTTTTAATATGTACGGTTTATTATGAGGGCCACCCCACCCACTTTTTTTCTAGTATTTTAAGTACGATTTGATAAAGTTTTGAAGTGGCATTATCACTATTTTTTTTATTAAATTACCACCTTGATCAAAATCTTCCCGGGGGACACAACCATGTGGCGCTCCCATTGTTCCGATTTGAGTTCTGTTTTTTTGTTAAGTTGGTAAACCTGTTTGTTGATATTCCCTATAAATCCTAGCGTCATAGCTTAATATTTGCAAAAGTTAGGTAGCCAAGAGTACATCTATCTCTGTGTGTGTTGGTGATTTTTTACAATTTTAGAAATGGATTTAAATTTGCAACAACGAACTTTTGTATTAAATTTTGCGTAAAAAATGGATTTAATAGTGCACGAACGTTGGAAATGTTGGAAAAGTGTTTCGGCAACGATTCTCTAAAGAAAACGGTCGTTTACTAGTGGCACGAGCGCGAGCGGTTCAAAAGTGGTCGTAAGTCAATCGAAGATGATGAACGCAGTGTCAGACCATCGATATCGAAAACCGACGAAAACATTCATCAATGTAAAAGAAATGTTGGTCAATAGCCATGGATATGGATCCGTCCAAGACATTTTGGTTAATGTTGTGTAGCAGCAAAGTTGGTGCCAAAATTTTTATTTTTTATTTTTTTTATTTATTATTTACATTTTAAATTTACGTCAATTTACCCGCAAAGCAAAGCGCTTATCTGCAGGTGGTTGTTAGCATTGGTATTGAATTTGATTCAACCAAGAGGAAAAAACAGAAACAAGCAACAAACAAATCTTGATTCAGACGTTATAAAATTTATTGAAATTAAGAATACTAGAACGAGAACATTGGACGTTAAAGATCGTGACGACGAACCGCCACGCGCATACACATAAGCACATCATGCGTGCGTTATTTTGTTGGTGTTGCAGTGCATAGAATTACGATGGTGTGTAGATCGTACGATTGATTCTGATGGTTTTGAGGTGATTTAAAATAATATTTCAGTTTATTATATAAAAGAATAGCATTATTACTTTATGTACTCGTAGATACAGCTGCGGGCAAAAAAATAGCACCATAAGCCTATTGATTACATATATGAGCAATATTTCTCATTTGGTTATTTTTTTTTATACTCAACTATTGATTCCCGTTATTACAAGCATGCTCTTTAATATGTTTAGAAAAATTACGTTAATGATAGCGGCAGTTCTTATTATTTGCCATTTTGCAACAACACCTCTATGCGTATGCAGGCAGAATAATAGCACCAGAAGAGGGAGCCGACAAAAAAAATCGTTTGTTTTATAAAATAACCTGCAAATCATTCTGAAAAGGTAAATTTATTTAATTATTATTAAATAATATGTATATATTTTTTTCTTTACAAAGAAAAAGAAGTGCAGCCATGGGTCGTGGAAAACACTGCACTGACGACAAGAGGATAACAATAAAAAAAATTGATTTCTGAAGGTAAGACTATACAGAAATATTGTTAAAATATTATCAAAACCTTGATTTTCGAAGGAAAAACCTATAAAGAAGTAAGAAAAATTTTCGGCTGTTCTAATAAATTGATTCGGAATGCAATTTTATTTAAACCGAAGAAAGAAACACTCGGTAGAAAGCCAGCAATGTCCTCTCTTCAAATCAGCTGTACAGTTAAGAAATGAATTGGATGTGTCAGCCAGCGTTGATACAGTGCATCGGAGATTGAGTGAAAATTATTTGAATGCTCGCAGGCCAAGAAAAGTTCCGCTGCTGAGACCCTGTCATGTGGCAAAAAGATTGGTGTTTGCCAGGGACCATATCGATTGGCTGGCTCAAAAGTGGAGGAACGTACTCTGGACTGATAAGAGCAAAATCATGCTGTTTGGTAGTGTTGGCTCTCGTTGTTATGTGAGACGGCCCCCAAACACGGAATTCAAACCAGCTTATACTACAAAAACAATTAAACATGGCGGTTGTAGCATAATGGTTTGGGGACGTTTTTCCTACCATGGTGTTGGTCCAATATATTGGATCAAAACTATCCTAGACCAACATGTTTATGTAAAAATTGTGGAGGAAGTAATGTTGCCATTTGCTTCCGAAGAAATGCCGTTAAGGTGGGTCTTCCAACAAGACAACGACCCCAAATACACCAGCAAAACAGCTAAAAACTGGTTCGCGGAAAAAGAGATCAGAGATCCGCTAGAAAATTTATGGGCCGATGTTAAGAAAGGAGTTTCTGAGGAAAAACCGAGGAACATTAACGACCTTTGGTCAGCAATCCAACGTTCCTGGTACGCCATCCCCTTGCGAAGGTGCCAGTCGTTGGTCGATTCAATGTCACGACGTTGCAAGGCAGTTATTGCCAATAAAGGCTATTCAACGAAGCACTGATTTAGTATGAAATATATTTAGTGTTTAAATTTACTTCTGAAAAAAAAAATTTTTACTTAAGAAGTCTTCTGTTTGTTTATTTTCATTGATTACTGTAGGCGGTGCTATTTTTTTGCCTGAACACATACAACGGTGTTGTTAGAAAATTACAAATGATGAGAATTACCGTTATTATTGTGACCGGGTTTACTTGAAATATTAGAGAGCATACTTCGATTATTTTAACTATCAAGTTTGAAAAAAAGAAGCTAAATATAAAATATTGCAGATGATGGTGCTATTTTTTTGTACGTAGCTGTATACAATTGACTAAATTCATTATTGGTGACTATTCCACTTTACAAAGTACACCTAGTATATAACTTAATTCGTGCGGTTTTTTTTTCAAAATTTGAACGTTTATTTAAGAAAATCATGTACAATGGTATTATTCAAAGTATTGCCCATCTGAAGCTATTACTTTTTCTCATCTTTCTGGCAATTTGTGGATCCCATCAAAAAAGAACTGCGCCGGCTTGGCAGCCAAGAATGAATCAAGCCAATTTTTGATATTCTGCTCTGATGTGAACCGTATTTCAGTGAAGGCGTTCTGCATTGACCGGAACAAATGGTAGTCAGAAGGGGCAAGGTCTGGGCTATAAGGCGGGTGGGGTAAGACTTCCCATCCACTGTTTTCCAAATAGGTCTTAACCGGAATAGCAACGTGGGGCCGAGCGTTGTCATGATGGAAAATTCTTGCCTCGTGTCTGGTCGCATATTCTGGGCGTTTTTCGGCCACTGCTCTCTTCAAACGGATTAATTGTGTTCGGTAGCGCTGTCCATTGATGGTTTCACCCGGTTTTAGCAGCTCATAATACAGCACACCCATCTAATCCCACCAAATACAGAGAATTACCTTCGCGCCATGGATATTCGGCTTTGCCGTTGATTTGGCTGGTTGGCCGGGTTTCACATATGATTCTTTGCGCTTGGGATTGTCGTAATGGATCCATTTTTCATCACCAGTAACAATCCGATGCAGAAATGACTTCCTTTTGTGGCGTTCCAGCAGCATTTCGGACATGCAAAACCGCCTTTCGACGTCTCTCGGCTTGAGTTCATGTGGAACCCAAATTCCTTGATTTTGAATATATCCAGCTGATTTTAAACGTTTTGAAATGGTTGCTTGAGTGACACCCAAAGATTCTGCGAAGCTCTTCTTGTGTTTGGCAACAATCTTCATAGAGTAATGCTTCCATCTTCATGTTCAAACTTTCTTGGCTGCCCAGGACGTTCATCGTCTTCCAAGCCAAAATCACCACTTTTAAATCGTGCAAACCACTTTTGGCACATTCGCTCAGCTAGCGCATGTTCACCATATACTTCCACCAAAATACGATGACTTTCGGCAGCAGTTTTCTTCATATTAAAGTAATGAAGAAGAACTCCCCGCAAAAACACATTTTCAGGCACAAAGTTCGACATATTTGAGTGAAAAAAAATTATTGTTGTTTACGCTTCAAATGAATGACATATACTGAAATGACGTACAGTGACAGTAGCTTTCCAACGCATGTTCTAATGGAATAATACAAGTTACGCCATCTCTTAGCAAATCGCAAACCCAATATAAATAATTTTTTTAATTCCTTTTTTCGTTTTTTAAGGTTACGAATGTATTTCAAAGATTGAGGAAGTTTGTTCATATGTATTGGAATAGCACAGCGTAGTTCACGTTTTCCATAGATGTTGAATGTTTCTGGTATTTTTAGCATTCCTTAGGCTCGTCTTCTGGTGTTTTGCGTATGACGTATAGGTTGCAGAAATCTCTGATCATCCATATAGTGTATGAGTGCTGTCATCTGAAATATTGCGTTGGCGTCTAAAACTTTAAAAGATGTGTAAGCAGGTCTAAAAATTTTGAATAGACGATGTTGAAGATTCAATATCTTATCAATATGGGTTTTCGTCGCGTTTCGCCAGGCCAGAATCCCATATTCGATTCTTGATTCTGCTAGCGAGTAGTACACTTGTTTCTGCATTTCAAAATGAGAATATCTTTTAAGGTATACCATCGCAAAGAGCGCGCTCTTAAGTATTTATATACTCTCACCATAATAGGTGTTCATCTATAGTTATCCCGAGGTATTTCATGCTTTTAACTACTTCAATTTCTTTATTATTGGCTGACAGTGGTGATATATTTGAACAATATCTTCTCGCTTAGAGGGGGTACGTACGTCTTGGTCGCATTTATTAGAAGGCCTCCATCATGACACCATTTACAGACGGTGTTAAATTCTTCTTGCAATATTTCCACCGCAGAGTTTAAACATTTGTGTTTTACCACAATTGCTATGTCATCAGCGTAGGCATAGGCAGTACTTTTTTTTTTAATAGGCGCAAGAGTTCGTTTGTATAGAGGATAAATAACAACGGGCCCAGTTTGGAGCCTCGTGGTACGCCGTATTCACTTGGTTTTTCCTCGCTCATTTTGTCTGAGACCTTAACTTTTATGGTTCTATCTTTCAACTAGCTCTTAAGCCAGTTTGCCATTATTCCTCTCAAACCTATTTTATTGAGGCTTTCGGTTAGCTTTTCATGCATTATAGTGTATCGAACGCTTTACTGAAATTGATAAATAGCACGAGAACATGGTGATTTCTGTTCAGGCCGGTATTAACATTCCAGTACTTTTATTTTTCTGAAAACCGTATTGGTTCTAATGTAGTATTTGGTGCTTGGTTATAAAATTGTTAAGTCAATTAACAACTAAATGCTCCATACACTTTTCAACAACTGACAAAATTGCGATTGGCCCATAGTTTTCAGTGTTATTTTTGGATCCTCCCTTGTATATTGGTCGAATAATCGATGTTTTCATCAGCCTTGGAACAATTCATTGATTTATACTTTGGTTAACTATTGTCTTTATAACAGGAGCTAGATACATTGCATTTATTTTTAAATCAATTGGTCTAATGTTATCGGCTCCAGGACATTTATTGCAGTTCAATTGATACATCATTTTATAAATTTCCACTTCGGTTGCTTCTTCTACGTAAATACTTTGCCGTAGTTCCCAGTTTTCATAGTTTGTTTGTTCTAACATTACACACATGCATACTCTTTGTAGCATGGTTTGAGAATTGCTCCGCAAATTTCTTGGCCCTTTCATTCAAGTCTTCGTCGTTATCCGTGAAATTGTTTTTTTTTTTCAATCTTTATTTCATGACAAAATATAAATAATTTTTTACAATTTGTCTAAGAAATAGCTTTGCACAATCTGTTGCCATATGGCAAGTGGCGAAAGTACAAGAAAAAATTAAAAACATAATAACAAAATAAAACAATATTGATGGGGTAAAGTAGTAGGATATTTAAAATTTAAATGCAATGCAGATAAAAAAAAAAGAAGTAAATTATAGTCAATTTATAACATTGGAATGAGAATCGAATCTATTTCATAATGATTGAAAGTGAAAAGCCATTTTTTAAGATTTTTTAAAAATACAATTTTTGTCCTCTCACACCTAAGGTTTTCTGGCAAAGAATTAAATAACCTGGGAGCTGTAACATAGCAGAATCGACAAAAGTGTGCTTTATAAATAGGTGGAATAGTTACGAAGTTCCTCATGTTAACACGTAAATTATAATTTTCCTGAAACCTAACATCATAGAAATCTGAATTTTCGAAAAATATCTTTAGCACTTTATAACAATTTAAATGTCTTAATGGAAGAATTTCTAGGCATTTGAATAGTGAAAAACTAGGCGTGCTCCGATTAACCTAAGACATAATTCTTAAGACATGCTTTTGTTTAATTAATAAAGGTTGCAAGAAATACCATACTGCAACTTAGATTTGAATTAGCCATTATAAACCATTCCTAGAACTTGAATATTGCGATAGAGGCTCAGATGATACATTTGCCTGACTACCCTATTAAAATACTGTTTTAGGTATAGCGCGTGATCGTTGCAATGGAGCTTGTTATCCAAAATGATACCTAAACTATCGACACTTTCAATACGAAAACAATCTTCACTACAGTTCACATTTGCATTGAGGGTAACATAACCTTGAGCAGTTGAATCAACTAAGCAAAAACGTAGGCAACTCGGAGAGTGATAAAGGAGAGCAGATCTTCATTTATTACACCTTTGAGATTAAATATCATAAACTTTGTTTTACTGCTGATTACCAGTTTATGTTTATAAAACCATCGTCGTAGTAAATCCAAGTCGTTATTAACGTCCAGATACAAATTTACGTAGTTATCGCCTGAATATGAAAGTGCAGTATCATCAGCAAATGCCAGAGCTGTTAAAGATTGCAGTACTTTGGTACTACAATCAGAAAGTCGCAGTCAATTGACTAAAATCTTCGAATTAAAGTTAAGACTTTGACTTATGACTTTAACTATAAAACTACAGTCACCAGTCGTTTTGAATATTTCTACTGGGCAGTTAACTGGAGCAGTCAATTGACTGTAAGTTAAATGACTGAAGTACTTGAGTGACTGTTACCAGTCTTTTAGTCAATTACAAGTCTTCTAAAATTGTTAGTCATTTTTGCAGTCAGTTAGTCTTTTGATTGCAATCAATTAACTATGACTGCTTTTAGTCAATTGACTGGTTTTAGTCAATTGACTGCTTTTAGACTTTTGACTAAAATAATTTAGTTTCCTAGAATTGAAATACTTTAATCAGCATTTTAAATATAATATCAATATTCACGATCCACGAATCAATTGGCCAATGGTACTGTGTACGAGTAATCATTGCATTCAACCATAGTTTCGTAAGAAAACAAGGCCTTCTTTTCATTTAGGAATTTTTCATTTATTGGAACTTCAATAAAGTTAAACATAAAATAAATATGTATAAGAAACTCAAATAATTAAAACTCTTATAATAAAATCGTTGGCCTTTTTAAAATGCTATACTTGATGATCACTATTAACTTTCAAGATCAACAATTTTTAAAATTGAAGTCTGAAAGTGCTCCCCGCCTCGGAGCGTTTAGTAAGCCAGCTATAGACAAAAGCCGCTCTACAGCTGCCGATGAAGGTACAGGTGTATTGTACCATAAAAATTTTTCTTTCAAGTTAAGGTACTTGTTTAACACCTCCAGCGATGGAGGAAATTTTCGTTTTCTTCCGCAGCTAGAGGAAGTATTGTTCTCATCATCTGTAAATTTGTATAAATCATGTGTTTTGTAAAAACAATACTGTATGTAAAATAGAACTCAGAATTTGTACCTGCCATGGAAAAGTCGAAATATTTATTCTCAGGTGTATGTATGGGTTGCTTCTTAGGAGTTGTGGTACTACATCCCGCGATTTTTGATCTTACCAGGGAGCTTATTTCGCAAGTTTTGGTTTCTCTAAAACTTGGGTCAAGTGCGGAGACCCACTTTAGCTGAACAGAAGGACAGAGCACAGATGCAACGATGGAATCATGAACTTGTGGAGTAAGATTAAAATAATCAGAAAATCTTCGCTCCAAAGCATTTTCCAAACTCAACACTACGTCCATCGGGATGATCTTCAAAGTGTTGCTCACTTGCAATTTTCGAAACTTTGTTCTTACTGTAGCTAAAGTTGGTAGTAAGAAACTGAAAAGCATTCTTCTTTCTTTTTGAAGAAAATCAAGTGCCTCGGCAATAGGTTTCATGACCATCGAAAACTCTTCCAAATATTCAATCTCAATGTCAAAAAATGTCTGAACACCCAACTTCTTGCATAGATCATTGAGTTTGTTTTTTTTCTTTATAATATCACGCACAGAGTCATACAGAGAGCTCCACCTTGTAACAACTGGAAATTCCAGTTGGGAACCCAAAGTAGCAACAATTTCTTCTGAACTCTTTGGTCTATTTACCTTATTCCACAGGTTAGAGCATTTTTGCAATATCTTTAAAATATATATATTGTAGTATAAATGAACTATTATGCATATATATTCGTGTATACTTTACTTACATTTTGATGTTTAGCGAAGGTCTGGGTGTTTTCCTTAATAATTTTTGAAAAGTCAGTTGAGGCAAGGAGGTTTAGGGTATGTGTCGCGCATTTGATATATCTTGGGAGAGAGTTTTCAAAGATTTCATTGCGACATTCAATAATAGCAGCTTCATCGTCAATTATTTCTCCGATGTTGGTAACATCATCGTCACCATGATCTTTATAAATATAATTTGTGAGGTCAAACTCTTTAAACGCTTTTACAAAATTTGAGCCGTTGTCAGTTACCGTTGCTACAGCTTTTTGGCAGTTTAATCCGAATTTCGTATGAATTTCGAGGATCATATCATGAATTCGGTCATACGTATGTGATCCTGAAAAACGTTTCATAATCATCTGATGAAAAGTTCATTTCCAATCCTACTTATTTGTAATATCTATGTCTGAATGAAACACACCACTAATATGTATATTAGATCACAGCACTAACAGAACACTTCACTAAATGAAATGCTACAATTTCAATATTGTTCACAGCAATAATAGAGTTTTGCTAAAACTAACGGCTCCAAATAAGTTTAAGCTTGGTTATGGTTTGCTTTTCCCACTAGTTTAATCAAAATCGATATAAATTTCCCACAACACATAAGAAGACAAAATGCATGGAAAAATCAGCACTTACATACAGGGTGAGTTTTTTAACTTGAGACATCCAAATTACTCGAAAAATACGCGATATCGCGAAAAATATTTCAGACAAAAGTCACAAGGTTCTGAAGGGGACATAAGATGGTGACCACGAGTTTGACCTTGAGCCCCACTTTCAAGGTCAAACGAAGGTCACTTTTGATTTTTCAAATGATAATTCCTGATTTTCATTGCTCAGTCGTATTGCTCGTAGGCTTGTCATTTGTTTTTACATACAGCGTTTAGCATAACCCAGAAACAATGGCGTGGACGTAGAAGTATTTTGTTTCCTTCGGGGTGATTAATTAGAGTGGGTCCCCTTGCCTCCCACTGTTGAATCATTGAATTCTTCCCATTTCGACGTTTATTTCCCGAGACTATTTCAACAAATGCTCGAAAATCTGACCATTCACTTCAATACACGCGCTCTAAATGAACCAACAGAACTGAGAAGTATTTCTAGCGTAATCTTCCGGCAAGCTTCAGTTATTCGTCTTTTCATGACCTCATGTGTTGTTGGCTTTTTTCTGTAAACCTCACTTTTTAAGTAGCCCCACAAGAACAAATCAATGGCAGTTCTTGTAGTAATACTGGAAGATGGTCCCGCAAGAAGTTTGCATACTTTTCGCCATTCAAGTTGCCTTCAATAAAATATGGATCTATTAATTTATCCCCAATAATTCCCGCCCAAACATTAACAGTCCAAGGGTGCTGGCGTTCAACTTGTCGCAACCAAAAAGGGTTTTCGGTAGCCCAGTAATGCATATTATGTCGATTGACCGTACCGTGATTAGTGAAAGTCAACTCATCAGAGAATAACACCTTGTCGAAGAAAAGGGGATCTCATTCAATTTGCTGAAGTGCTCATTGACAAAAGGAAACCCGGTTGCGAAAATCCTCACTAGAAAGTTCTTGATGCATTGAAACATGATAAGGATGGTATTTGTGCCGATGTAATGTCTTATAGACAGTCGTTTGAGAAATTCCTGATTCACGACTTATTTGGCGAGTGCTAATATGAGGATTGTGTGCAACGTCAGCTAACACTGCTATTTCATTGTCCTTAACAGCCACCCTATCTGACCGATTCCTTTTCTTTGGTTGCACACTTCCTTCACCAGTGAATTGTTGGATGATCCGATAAAAGGAAGCGCGCGATCGTATCTGGTCTGGGAAACGTTGGGCGTAAAGAGCAACAGCACCATCGATGTTTCTTCCACTTTCTCCATAAGTCAATATCATTTCAATTTTCTCTTGAATTGAAATAGCCTTATTAATCTGGAAAACGTTACTAATAATAATCAGTTCCTCAAAACAAATATCGAACTTCTAAATAAAGTACAGTTCCGTTCAAGTAGAAAAAAAGGGCAGAGTGCACACTGCACATCATACACTCTCAGATAAGTTTAGGACAATTTGTCTCTATCTGAAATTTCTTCGAGTTTTAACTTCACTCGAGGCAATAATGACTTCCTCAAAAGAAATCTCGACCTACTAACACCCTAACAACGTTGGAAACCGATTAATGATTTAGGCGTGCCAGTGCAGTGGTATCTAGCACTAGACCTTTGAGACAAAGTCGTGTGCCCCATTGAGGAATACGACTGAGCAATGAAAATCCGGAATTATCATTTGAAAAATCAAAAGTGACCTTCGTTTAACCTTGAAAATGGGTCTCAAGGTCAAACTCGTGGTCACCATCTTATGTCCCCTTCAGAACCTTGTGACTTTTGTCTGAAATATTTTTCGCGATATCGCATATTTTTCGATTAATTTGGATGTCTCAAGCTAAAAAACTCACCCTGTATATCAACTTATGCTAATCGGGATGCAAGATATACAGCAGAAATTGTAACAGATAATAAAGTTGTTTAATCAAAATGATATCAACGCAGCTTTCAATTTGCGACAATATTATTTCCACCTGTGACAAAGTCATCTCTATATTTGAAAAATATAAAGATGGATATAAAACAGATAATGAAGAAGAAATAATGGATCTTGAAGAGTAAGCTAACTTAGCAAATGATAATATACTCCTCCGTATGTATATTCCTAGTTAATTTCGCTTTGGTATTATAGGGATTTCCTTTGCCTGGATGACTACATGTGTTATGAGGACTATTACGATCATTTTGTCTTTTTGTTAGGTTCATTGTCTTTTTTTTTCATTTCTTCACTTTATTTTTACCGTTTGGTTTATGTAGTATGTGCCATGTGGTTATTTTCACAGAGAACTGAATTATTAAAAAAAAAACTTAATAAAATATGAAAAATTCCTAAATGAAAAGAAGGCCTTGTTTTCTTACGAAACTATGGTTGAATGCAATGATTACTCGTACACTGTACCATTGGTCAATTGATTCGTGGATCGTGAATATTGATATTATATTTAAAATGGTGATTAAAGTATTTCAATTCTAGGAAACTAAATTATTTTAGTCAAACGTCTAAAAGCAGTCAATTGACTAAAACCAGTCAATTGAATAAAAACAGTCAAAAGACTAAAAAGCAGTCATTTGACTGTAAGTTAATAATAAGTTAATTGATTGCAATCAAAAGACTAACTGACTGCAAAAATGACTAACAATTTTAGAAAATTTATAATTGACTAAAAGACTGGTAACAGTCACTCAAGTACTGCAGTCATTTAACATACAGTAAATTGACTGCTCCAGTTACTTGCCCAGTAGAAATATTCAAAACGACTGGTGACTGTAGTTTTAAGGCATCGGGAAAACACCATTATGCTCACAAGAATTCAAGATATAGCACAGAACATCCGAGATCTGAAAAGGAATTTTTTTTTAACAAAAAGCTTGATATACGAGGGCGGGTCAATAAGTCCGTGACTTTTGGATTAAAACAGATTTTTTTGATAAAAAAATAATTTTATTTTTCAACGTAGTCTGAGTTGAGCTCTATACACTTTGTCCAACGCTTCTCCAATTTTTTTATCCCTTCCAAAAAAAATGATTTGTCGAGGTCCTCAAAATGATGAGATGACTTCATCATTGGAGTCAAATCTTTTTCCACCAAGCCATTTCTTCAGGTTTGGGAACAAGAAGTAGTCGCTCGGAGCCAAATCTGGAGAATAGGGTGGATGAGGGAGCAATTCATAGCCCAATTCATGGATTTTTGCCATGGCAACTGCACATGTGTGCACCCTTGCATTGTCTTGGTGGAAAAGAACTTTTTTCTTGGCCAAATGAGGTTGTTTTTTTTTTCAAATCGTCATTGAATCGGTCCAATAAGTTGGCATAATATTCCCCATTGATTGTTCTTCCCTTTTGAAGGTAGTCAATGTGGATTATCCCGCGTGCATCCCAAAAAACAGCCGCCATAACTTTATTGGCTGACAAACCCACCTTGGCCTTCTTTGGCGCCGATTCACCCTTAGAAACCCACTGTTTTGACTGTTGTTTGTTGTGATGGATCCATATTTCGTCCACGGTTACAAAACGGCGCAAAAACTCCTCCATATTGCGATTAAACAACGCCAAACCTTCCTGTGAAGTTGTTACACGATTGCGTTTGTGGTCGACTGTGAGCAAACGCGGCACCCATCTTGCGGAAAGCTTTCTCATGCCCAAGTGATCATTCAAAATTGAAACCACTGAGCCATGCGAGATCCCTACGGCTTCCACAATCTCTCGCACTTTCAATCTTCGGTCGGCCGACACCATATCGTGAATTTTTTCGATTGTTTCGGGTGTAGAGACCTCAACTGGGCGTCCAGGACGTTCGGCATCTTCAGTGCTTGTACGGCCACAACGAAATTCAGTAAACCACTTTTTTACCATTGAAATCGATGGTGCAGAGTCCCCATAGTATTTGTCAAGCTTAGCCTTGATCTCGGTAATGGTTTTTTTTCGCAAGAAATAATGCTTAATAAGCACACGAAATTCACTTTTTTCCATTTTCTCCTCAAATTAGTGAGTAGTCTGATAAAAATAGCTGTCAAACACAAACTAACTGACGCAGCAAGTTTAAATTTTGACAGGAGTCAACTGACAGATGCCTGTTGACAGGAGCAGTGTTGCTGTTTCAGTAAAGAGGTCAGAAATTCAAAAATGCACAGAATTATTGACCCGCCCTCGTATTATCCAATCCTGTTGAATTTGATGTTTTAAGTGAAGACATTATTTTATGAATTTCAAGTGGAGTAAATTCGTTAAAATAGAAACTTTCGGGTTGAAAAGTGGCTTCAAGTATGCTATCACTATTATACAAAGTTGGATTATCATTATTTGATACACTAAGAAATGAACCTACTTTGGAGAAGAAGTCGTTAAATAAGTTAGCTACTTCCAAAGGGTCAGAAATCGTAGAGTTGTTATTGTTAAGTACAATATCACTGCAAGGTATGTTTTTGTTTAAAATATCGTTAACAATTTGCCATTCTTTCTTGGAGTTACCTATACTTTCAGCTAGCTTTTTGCTATAGTAAGTATTTTACAGTAAGGTATTTCTATCTTTAGCTTATGACAAAGGTTTCTAATCTTGCATTGTTAGGGTGTTTTTAATAGTATCATCTATAGAACATTTTTTCCATCCTAAGAGTTCATTAACGATATCCCATGTTTTTCTCGGGTCATTTTTAGCATTTACGAATTGTTGCTTATAAAAAGTAGCTTTTATATTTTGTATGTTTTTATTAACAATATTTCGAAAGTTCTTGTACTGGATTTCTCAGCTTTGACTTCTTAGGCTGTTTTTCCATCTTCTATAGAGTTCATCTCTCTTTTTGTACGTTGAAATTATTTCTTTCGTAATCCATGGTTTTTGCTTTCGAGGACGTTTGCTTGTTTTTGTTCTACATTTACGAAGTTATTATAGAGTTTTTCAACATCCCTCTCTTCTAGTATATTTTGCCAGGTCGTTTGCTCTATTAGCTCATTAACTTTTTGTTGGCTAATATGTTTAATGTCAGTTTGATCATTCATTTGGTGTTGGCTTACACTTTTTGTTGCATACAGAGTTATGTAGTGATCGGAAAGGTCCGTCTCAATGATTGCTGAGAATATATCTAGTTTTGTGATGGTAACGTACATATATGTGATCAATTTCATGTAAAAAAGAGACCGTGTTGACGTCGCAAAAGAGATAATTTGCGAGGCTGAATCCGATCCCACATACATCAAAAGGATCATTACTGGAGACGAGACGTGGGTTTATGAGTACGACACGCAATCCAGACATCAGGCAAGTGAATGGCGTTCACCAAATGAGCCGACACCAAAAAAAACACTATACCCCGAAGGGAGAGAAGCTGCAAACAATGCTGCTGAAGGGGTTAGAACCGTCGGCTGATCCGGAGGAGCTCCTTGCACTGCTTAAAGAAATGGAGTGCGAAGAGCTCAAATTCGTGGGGGTTAAGCCTTTCGTCACGGCTAGAGCCAAAAGGGAGAAGCGCAAACTGCCGTTTTTCCTGGTCCAGCGTCCCAACAGCAAACTGGATGGTCTAAGGAGTATAAAAGTCCTGGACTACCAGGTTGTACACTGGGAAAAATTAAAGAGGAGCGAAAACATTTTACGATGTGTTCGCTGCCAAAGGTTCGGGCACGCCGCGTCGAACTGCGAAATGCAGCCTCGATGCGTGAAGTGTGGAAAGAACCACAAGTCAGAGGAATGCGCTCTAGGCAAGGACGGAGCGTCGGAAAAAAGCCAACTCTTTTCAGGCCCCAGCGCCTAGAGCACCGGAACTTGTACCTGACATGCTGGCTATCTTGCTCTCTATTCAGAGGCAGATGGTTCAGCTTCAGCGTCAAATACAGGAACAGGCTACTCGTATACGCGCTGCTGCCGGGCCTAACGCAGCTCCAGTCGTAATGGGTACGTACATGGCGGAGCAAACCCTGAAGGTCCTTGCAGTGAATGTTAATTCACTGATTAGGTTCGAACGAAGAGCCGCACTGTTTAAGTTGCTAAAAGACCAAGCCCCTGATGTGCTTTTGGTTAGCGAAACTAAGCTTACCAAAAGACACAAGATGAGGCACAGAAGGTATGAAATATTACGAAGAAATCGACCCAATTCCATTCAAGGAGGAGGCGTTGCGATCTTTGTAAGAAAGGGACTGCGTTTCAAAAGAGTATACAGTCGTGTAGTACGTAAGTTCCAGGTGCTGGAAGCATGCGTCATGTACATCCCTCTCCGTAGTGGAAAGCGGTTATACATGGTGTCTGTCTATGCACCTAAGGCTACTCAATCCACCTTATTCATCTCAGAGCTCGAGACACTTTTTCGATTCCTGAGGCTGGAATTGGAAGATAACTATTTTATTATCGGCGGAGATTTCAACGCTAAACATAGAGATTGGGGAAATAATACACCAAATACTAGAGGGAACCTACTATTCAATTGGTGGGGTCAGCACAGTATAATGTATCGACTCGGGCTTAAGGCGACGGATAATCCGTCGTTTCCCAGACACGGGTCCTATTTGGATCTTCTGCTGTTCGACTCACGAATACAACTGACATGTACTAACCAATAAACTACAAACTGTCTACGCACTTTCGTGTATGACAGTGACCATTGCGGTCTCAGCACCGAAATAACTGTTCCCAACGAAACTGCGGAATTGGAAGAGTTTGTTCAACGGTATTCCTACAATTATAGAAGAGTGCGTTGGACACACTTCTCAAGAATACTGACGAGAGCACTCTCCTCGAATTCGCTCTACCCACCGTCCAATAGAAATCTGTCAAACGAGGAGATTGACGGGTATCTAAAACAAATGGACGAGACGATTAAACGAACTATGGACAAAACGATACCACGGTATCAACACACTGACAACGAAGACCTATTCCGCAATGCAACCATTGACGCACTGCACCGACATAAAAGTAGACTGCTGTCAAGACTAAAAACCTTGTACAGACGGTTTATTGACAGACATAACCCGGAGATCATGACACTGAAGTCGTCGATTAAAAACCTCCAAACATTAATAAAGGAAAATTACAGAAATTCTGTAAGTTTGCATTGGAACAATAAAACTCGGGCTGTAAACACCAGCAACCCGAATATGTTCCCGCAAATAAATAAAATATTTCGGAGAAATAATCAAAACGACCTTCCATGTCTCAAAATCGACCGAACGACGAGCAATGAACAAATACTTGTAGCAGCAGGTATCGATCCAAATGAGGCAGTTGATGATGACGATTTCTTTGTGATCGAGGATCCGCAGGAGAAGGTAGAGGCTATAGGAGGGACTTTCCAGGAAGTGTACAAGGCAAATGATATCAGTGGCCCGAACCAAGACCTGTAAAGTCGAGTCCTTGTGCACAATTTCTGCCTTCGAAATGAAATTGTGAATTGGCGATTCGAGAGCTCGGGTTTCACCCAGTTCAGTGACGTTTGCGTGAAGAAATTCGCCGAAGAATTCACGAATTGTGGGTAGAAAATTCGTGGATTTTGTACGATGATAACGCACCGTCGCATAGTACCATTATTATTCGTAATTTTTTGACGAAAAATGCAACAAATACCATCCAACAGCCACCGAATTTACCTGATTTGGCTCGCTGTGACCTCTTTCTGCTCAATCGAACTAATCACTACGGGGAACGCAGGAAGCACTGATGGACATACCGAAAACCGAATATAAAAAATGTTTCGAGGATTGGATTAAGCGCTGGCAGCAGTGTGTTGCAGTCGATGGGGATTATTCAGAAGAGGACGATATAGATTTAGATGAATAAACTTGTATTTTAAATATTCTGAATGTATTCCCGGAACTTTTGTTCAAGGTAGTATTTCTCTTAGAGTTATTGTACTTGAATTTATTTGTAAAAATGAACAATTATGAAAAGCAAATAAATAAACTTAACTAAAAAAAAAAAGAACCAGATTAGCTTAATACAATGTAGACCCTGCTTGTTATTCACCTTTGCGTTTTCTGTAAACGTTCTTTCCATTCGATGTGTAGATCAGAGCATCTTTGCGCTTAGTCAATTTACTGGAGTCGTCAACAATTTAACTATCCATATCCATATTTTAGTGATAATAACAATATTTAAAAAAAAATCGTTGAATCTTGCTCCTTATCTGTAGACACACTTTAAACTCCTTTTGCCTTTTCCTTCACGTCTGATTCTCAATTAAAAGTCTTCCATGTCCATCATCAATCTCTTAAAAGACACAACCAAGTTCAAGCCAATAAACCATCGTAGTCATGAATAATTAATATTTTCCCGAAAAGACGTTGGGGGTCAGGTGATTGAAACGAGAGCCGAAAAAGAAAACATCAAATTCCTTGGGGCCATCGTTTATTCTGGAGAGTGTTTCTCAACTTTTTAATGGCTGCTAAAAGCACTTAAAAAAAAAGGTTCTTGTGTGTTTTCCTTAGGGAGTGATCGGCAGAGGAAGAACGCTCGAACCCCAATTAATTTAATTTGATGACCGATGAACTTTAATCCGATTCAGAAAATAAGGACCAGCTGTTGTTTTGGGATGGGACTTAGTCTTTACACTTTTCCTCCGGATTTTCATTATAATTGTTAATTTTTTGGTGGTGTTGCTGTTGATGGTTTATTTTGAAAAAAAAAAGCTTGAACAAAGCGAAATTGGACTTGAAAGAGAACTACAATAATTGCTTAAAAAAAAAGTGGTTACCTTTGCCTTCTTCTTCAATCACGAGTGTGTGACATGAGCTGCATACGAAAACCTGATTTGTATCTCTTAGGGCATTTTAATGAGTCTTGTTTTTGTAATGCATGCTCAAGTCCATTCATTAAATTTGAATGAAGTTAACAAATCCATCGGGGATGTAGCTCAGATGGTAGAGCGCTCGCTTAGCCAGAGCTCGAGACACTTTTTCGATTCCTGAGGCTGGAATTGGAAGATAACTATTTCATTATCGGCGGAGATTTCAACGCCAAACATAGTGATTGGGGAAATAATACACCAAATACTAGAGGGAACCTACTATTCAATTGGTGGGGTCAACACAGCATAATGTATCGACTCGGGCTCAAGGCGACGGATAGTCCGTCGTTTCCCAGACACGGGTCCTATTTGGATCTTCTGCTGTTCGACTCACGAATACAACTGACATGCACTAACCAACAAGCTACAAACTGTCTACGCACTTTCGTGTATGACAGTGACCATTGCGGTCTCAGCACCGAAATAACTGTCCACAACGAGATTGCGGAATTGGATGAATTTGTTCAAAGGCATTCCTACAATTATAGTAGGGTGCGTTGGACACACTTCACCAGAACACTGACGAGAGCACTCTCCTCGAATTCGCTCTACCCACCGTCCAACAGAAATCTGTCAAACGAGGAGATTGACAGGTATCTTAGACTAATGGACGATACAATCAAACGAACAATGGACAAAACGATACCTCGGTATCAACACACTGACGACGAAGACTTATTTCGCAATGCAACTATTGACGCACTGCACCGACAAAAAAGTAGGCTGCTGTCAAGACTAAAAACCTTGTACAGACAGTTTACTGACAGACATAACCCGGAGATCATGACACTGAAGTCGTCGATTAAAAACCTCCAGATATTAATAAAAGAAAATTACAGAAACTCTGTAAGTTTGTATTGGAACAACAAAATTCGGGCTGTAAACACCAGCAACCCGAATATGTTCCCGCAAATAAATAAAATATTTCGGAGAAATAATCAGAACGACCTTCCATGTCTTAGAATCACCCGAACGACGAACAACGAACAAATACTTGTAGCAGCAGGCATTGATCCAAGTGAGGCCGTTGATGATGACAACTTCTTTGTGATCGAGGATCCGCAGGAGCAGGTAGAGGCTATAGGAGCGACTTTCCAGGAAGTGTACAAGGCGAATGTTATCATTGGCCCCAACCACGACCTGGAGAATCGAGTCCTTGTACACAATTTCTACCTTCGAAATGAAATAGAGAATTGGCGATTCGAGAACTCGGGCTTCACCCAGTTTAGTGACGAGAATAGGTCAAATAACGTCATCGCCAACGATAGGGTACAACCCCCTTTCATTTCGAAGGAGGAGCTCCAAACGATCTTCGAATCTCTTAGAAGTAAGAAATCAGTGGGAACCGATGAAATACCGAACATCGTGCTTCGACATCTCCCTCTAGAAGCGGTGAACATTTATACCACCCTGTTTAATAATGCGATGAATAATGCACATTATCCAGCGCATTGGAAAACTGCGGTGGTACATCCCATACCTAAAAGGGATAAAGATACTTCCAATCCGGCGAATCTCCGCTCGATCAGTCTTCTTCCAAACATCAGTAAGGTTTTCGAGAAGGTAATCAATAGAGTCCTGACTAAGTGGGTTGAGGACAAACATATAGTTCCGGATAATCAATTCGGTTTCAAGGCGGGGCATGACATCATTCATGCTGTGTCGAAACTGGTTTCGGATATCCAATGGAACAAAGGCAAGAACCAGTGCACTGGTGCCTGCCTGATTGACTTGGAGAAGGCCTTCGATACCGTATGGTTAGAAGGACTCTTTTTCAAGCTGGATAGGTTGGGCATTAGTAAACCACTTCTGTATATTCTTTTTGATATGCTCTCCAGTAGACAGTTCATCGTGAAGAATGGCGATGTGACTTCTGCTGGAACATTTAACATTAAAAACGGTCTGCAACAAGGTGCGGTAAATTCGCCGATCCTATTCAACATTTACACAAGTGATCTGATAGGTTCACTTCACCATGCCATAGCGTACGCAGACGACTTAATCGCGTACAGATCAGGTCCAAAGATTGAGGTCATTAACATACTTTTGCAGCGTGACTTCGATAAAATTAAACAATATTGCGATGACTGGAAGTTGAAAATCAACTTCCAGAAATCGGAAACCATTCTGTTTAGGACGCCTTTGTCTGGGGCCTCTAGGGATACCAGAAAGAATTGGCGAAAGTTCTCTATCGTCGGACAACATGGACAGCCACTTGCTTGTCGAAATGTAGTCAGATATCTTGGGATCTGGCTAGATCAATATCTGTATTTTAACAAACATATAGATGTTGCTCTGGCCAGAGCTAAGGGTGCTTTTGCCCTTACAAAGAGACTGTTTTATAACAGCCAACTCGATGCGAGGGTGAAGGTAATCTGTTACATGGCCCTTATCAGGCCCATGCTTGTATTTGGGTGTCCCGTGTGGTTTAACGTGAGAGCAAGTTTATTGGAAAAGATTCGGGTGTTTGAGAGGGCTTGTCTTAGGACTTGTCTTCGCTTATACAGAACACCTGAGTCTGAGTACATAAAATTCTATCCTAACGAGGTCTTATACAATACGGCGAACCTGATAAGAGTGGACAATTTCGTCATTAAGTTGACTCGAAGGCACATTGCAAGAGCAATGACCTCATCGAACAACCTGATCTCAGGGGCTTACTACCCCAACTATATGTATCACGAGAGAGCTCGCCTTGACGGCTTTATTCCTCCAGAAGCGTTCCTTTACCTAGATAGCAAAGGTCTGATCCAGGACAGATTGGCGGTGCCGCTAATCTTCCACGTCGCTCGAACAGCTGCGGACAGGCGACTCAACTACGAGAGAGACGTCGCACATGGCAGTGCGGAGCGTCTCCGGTTCAGTAGGGCGGTAGGGAGTCGTGACAGAAGGGATGTTGCTCAGCAGCACCAGCAATTTTGGTGGCTTGATGAAGGCGAGGATGCTTCGTCGTCGAACTCCTCCAGTGATAGGTAGCTTCATGTGAAGCAGAGTGGGCCAGCCTAATTTTTGTTTTTGTTTTTTTAGCCGTGGCCGGCTTATATAGTTTTAGGTAGTATTAAGTTAGATTTTAAGAAAAAAAAATAAAAAATAAAAAAAAAAATAAAAAAAAAAAAAACAGAAAAAAAAAACGAATAAAAATAAAAAAATCCAAAAAAAAATATAAATATATACATATATGTACTTGTATAGGCATATATGTATATATGAAGTGTATATGCGTTGTGTATTGTATATATGTGTATGAATGTATTATATGTAAGTAGGTTAAGTAGATTAAGATTTATTCTTTAGGTAGTCTGTAAGTTTAATTAAAAAAAAGTCCATATACTAAGTTTTTGATTAAAATTTATTTTCTTAGTTTTAGTTTTAACGTAAATATAAAATTAAATATAGACTGTAAGATTCGTCGAAAGACTTAGTTTAAGAGTTAGGTTTAACTTAGAGTGCCCGCATGGGGCCAGTATGTTAGAATAAGACTATTTGTAAGTTATTTAAGCTAATTTTTAAGCGTTTTTTGTCTAGCATGTAAGAGTAAATTAAGAGATCAAATAAAAATGCATTTAAACTGAACTGAACTGAAAACTGAGCGCTCGCTTAGCATGTGAGAGGTACGGGGATCGATGCCCCGCATCTCCAGATTTTTTCTTTATTTAATTAAAATTATTTTCCTTTTTTAAATTAGATATCCTGTTTTATTGTATACCTACGAGTAGAGAAATAGGTTTTTTCAAGTGAGCAGCTAAAGCCGTTTGTACTGGCAATCGATTTTAAGGCCGCGTTAAACAGCATTTATAAAGACGAGCTATCATATATAGATTAATGTCTTATTTCGTTATCTCTGTGGAACCAGCAGAAAAAATGATTTCCAATTACATGTGCAGTGCTCGAGAAAGATTTTTTTTGGCTGATGGTCTTGTAGCGAGCATCGACAGCGAGGACTGGGCTATGAAAATTTGTCAGCGTTCATTCATGGTGATGAAGTCTGCGTTCATCTGCTGTCCATTCAATCCTTGCTGTTCTCAAACTTAACGAAGGGAACAAAGCGAAATGTCCTCCAAACACTTGCCAGAGTATACGATCCATTGGGACTCATCAGACTAAAAATATTGTTTGTTTGAAAATTTGAAAAATTCCATGTGTAAAATTGAAATCGATATCTTTCCTTACATCCCGAATTTGGTAGCTTTTCCGAACCACACTGTGAACGTTCTCAATATGTTACAAGAGCTACGTCTACAATACGTTATAAATACTACAATACCTGGAAACGGCTGTTACGAACCGCTAGCTACATTGTATCTATGGTTTCTGGAATCTTGCAAAAAACGAGAAAGATCTCATAGCGTTTTACTAATGAAGTATGTCTATTGCAGAAAAAATGTTCCTTATCCGAAGCATCAAAAATGCATTTAATGGCGTTTCTTGACGAAAATGTTACGATGAAATTAGGCGGGCGGCTTCAATCATTAGATGAGGCTAAAAAAAAGGGGGCGAAAACCAGTATCAACACCATTTGGGCCTCTTCCAATATAGAGGTTAATGTTGACGAGGCCCTTTGAAAACATCGGCATTGACTTTGCGGGACCGCTGTACTACTCGTATTTCGATAGCTCGATAGACAGACAGACCAAATCTTATCTCATGGATTCTACATGTGCTTCCATTCGTTCCGTATATTTGAGAATGGTAAAAACTTGCCTACTGACAGCTACCTGATGGCACTACAGAATTTTATTATAAGAAGAGGAGTTCCGTCTGTAATTTTTTCGGACAACGCACCTTCATTTTGTAGAGCATCTTTGGAACTCGTAGGAGTGGTCCAGATTGTTGAAGATGAAACTGTTCATGGTTTCTTGGCCAAAAAAAAAACGCATCTTATGAAGGTTTGTAGTCGAACATGCTCCATGGTGGGGCGGTTTCTGGGAGCGTCTCAGCCGTGCTATAACCAACGTTTTGAAGGTGATGATTGGTAAAGCTAAGCCGAATTTCGAAAAACTGAGGATAATCGTTGTGGAAACCGAAGGGTTTCTTTTTACCTATGTGATCAGCGACCTGTGGGATATTACGCCACTCACATCTGCAGTTTCTTGACCGGTAATTCGATTCCATCAAGTATGAGCCAGGTCTATGGAACCAACGTATGAAATGTAATGTGTGTGCATCATCTGTCCAACTTAAGAAAGGCGACGTAGTTCTGGTATTCGACTCTGGGAAGCTGCACATTCACTGGCGGTTAGCTGTTATGAATATGCCTTCACCGGCCGTGACTTGAAAGTTCGAGCTTGTGGAGTGCGCTGCTCAGCTGGCACCGATGCTCATAGATCTTTTCAACTGCTGTATCCGTTAGAACTTTCTGCTACTTCATGGGCCGGAGGATGTTGAAAAAAGGGCTAATTGAATAAGTTTGTAGAGCCACTCTATTATCATACATTATATTAAATTACACTTGGGGCAACTAAGTTCTGCCTACCAAATGCGTGTATTTTTTTTCTTTAGTAACTTCAGCCTTCCGACTGCATTCAGTGAAGTCTTGCATTCTCGAACTAGCTTGAAAATCGTTAGAAGGTTCAGCAAGGCTTTATGCTCCGCTTGGCTATGCAGATGCAGGTATTTCTCTCTCCACCGAATCTTCAAAATATATGTAGTTGACTGCCATAGGGATTGTGTGTATCTTAGTCCGGAAGATACGAGTAGATATAGGTTTTCCTAACGAACATTGTCGCCTCCCGAAAGATACCAGAGACTCATCCTAAATCGGTATTATAGCCATTCGCAAAGACCTGACTACATATATTCCTTTACTGGCCAAGATTCTGACTGCAAGCAGCGAACGCCGATTTCGTATTTTTTTTTGTCAACAGCAGTTCTGGTGTCATCACATAAGACGGCATGTTCATAAAACTCAAAAGACAAGATGGCTTTGAGAGTGCAGCCCATGATTAGAATATCAAGAGGCAAGAGGTGGAAGATTCATTGGTTTATCTAGAGCAGTGTCAAGCGTTCTAGGGTAATCCCACATGTAGCCAAGACAGACCGTTCTTCGGAGTCTGGTAAAAGCAGTAATGATATATTTTCGTAAAAGCTTGTTCCACCAGACAACCGATGCATAGAATATAATTGATATAAGGATCCTCATCGGTGACAAGCCTCATGGGTTTTCTAAAGTTCATTTACACTGCCAGAAATGCCTTAGAGATATTCGACATAATATTTCTAGTCCAAAGAAGTTTGCTATCCAACATGACACCCGAATACTTAGCTTCGTTGAAGAATCGGAAGATGAGTCAGATCGACTGATCTGTTTTCTGCTTCTCGAAAAGAGAATAACCTCTGTTTTAAGAGGATTAACTGAAAACCCATCTCTAAGGCCCAATCGTGGGTAGTCATGATCCACTAGCCAGCGCAGCTGAATCGTCCACATATACTTGAGCATAGACGCTAGAATTATTGAAAATTAATGGAGACAGAACGTCGCCATGCGGCATCATATATTGGGCTGTGTCCCAGCATTGCTTGTATCTACAAAACTTGTGATTCACCTACGCTGTGTTATCTCGTCGAGTTAGGCATGCCGTCAAAAGTAACGTTGTCGAAAGTATTGTCGAGTGCGCTTTCAATTTTGAAGCACACCCTCGGAGCATCTTCCACGTTGGTAAGCATGTGGCATCTTAGACAGAGGATGCATTTGTGAAGCAGTTTTGCGCACATGGACCTCGACCAGCATGAAAGGAGTCATATTTTCCCGATTTTTGTAATAAAAGTTGCTCTCACTATTTGCAAGGATTTTGGTATATGGTATATTGCAGTGCAGTGGTAGCAGTGAAGTTACTCTTTAAAGTTATCAGCAGCTGGTTTAAACCTTTTTCTAACATAACTGGATACACGCCATCGGTGCCAAGTGACTTGAAACCAAAAAAAAGGAAACAACGGCATATCCTTGCCAGCCGCATTCTTCATTGAACGACGGCAGAATATCGGCTACGGCATGTTATGTTACTCAATTCACTTGCAACTCCACTGATAGAAGCTGATTATGAGCTGGTTATGATTATGAGACCTAGGAAGTGGGTCTCAAGCATGAGGCTGGGAGTCTCTGCTTCTGCTTTCAGTTATCAGGTTTTTTGATTTTGGTCTCTTATCGAGCTTACAAACAGCCAATAAAAATTTAATAACACATTTCAGGAATACACTTCGCGCATTGAAAATTCTGAAAAAGACTAGCTTAAAAGCCGAACGTCTTCTTAACATTTTTTGTAAGAAGGAGCAGGTTTATTTACGACTGCAAGCGATAGCGCTTTATTAGGACTTAGCTATGCCCGAATAAAACGTTATTCTTCCAATTGTAAAATGACAGTACGAATACTTTCTGTTTGTCCGAACAGAAACAAACAATACTTACGCTTTCATTTAGCAAAACTTCGTTTTTTATCTTCTAACGTTTCCTTTTTTCTAATTTTTCCCTTTATAGAAGTTTAAGAAACCACCAGTACCATTCCGTAGTCCTATTCTAAATAAGCTCCCGATTCCAGTCACCCGTACAACATCAAAAGAGCTCAAAGCACACACCTATTAGAAAATCCCCAGGGGATCTAAGTGATCCATTTATCTTTTACGTAAGACCGACACCGCACATTTACAACAATCGATTTATCTTAAAGGAATAACGAACGCAAACACCACCACCAGCAGTCGACAGAGGGAAGGATACACCCGAAAACAAATCCAAATGAACGACAAAGATATCCACAACTGGCAACTTGGAGCTGTCGAACGAAATGTAATCAAAAAAAAAAAAAAGAAGAAAAAAGAAACACTAAAAACGAAAACGAAAACGAAAACGCAATCATCGATTGCAAATAGTATCTACCCGCAGAATACAATTCCAAAAGACGTTTCCACTAAAAGGAGAACTCACTAAAAAGTATCAAACGGACATAATTTATGCCCAACCACTACTGTTCCGTACCACCCTTGTAAAAAAGGACGATTATCCTGCGAGATAAGGAAGTGCTAGAAGGAACCACCCATCCATCCATCGGTTATCGATTGATTTTTGTTATCGAAACAAAACAACTTGTTTTCCATTACCATGTCCTTCCGACTAACGGCGGCAACCGACACGGGGAGAAACAGGTCGAAAAAACCGAAATAAAATGACGGAAAATACAAAGAGTACTTCTGTCAGAGTTAAGCCCATTCTAATGGACATCCTGGCTGTGAGGGGAGCTCAAGGATTCGCCTTTTATTGGGGTAGGTTAGATGTTAAAGCATTTTTGTAAACACCATGCCTTCAACACTTCGAATTGGGGTGGCCTCCAGAGGAAACTCTGTAATGAGGGTGATTTCGTTGGAAGATTTGTCTGGCAGTTATCCTGTTACGGATAGTTGTAGTCGTGTAAGTCCAAGAAAATCATTTGTCCATTTAGCACTGGATTTGGGGGGTTCTAAGCCATTTATTTCTTTGGGGTGGGAGTACTCTATCCACTGTCTTTGCTACGATTGCTGATTGTGGATTTGTGCTGATTGCTGAGGTTTTCGGCGGCCAAATTTGCCTTCGTAGGATATTACTTGTTTATTACTTCCAGACTATCACCACAAATCACTGGGAGAAATCACTATATAGATGGTCATTTGCAAATTTTGTATCGCATACCGAAATATGACACCATAAAGAGCAATCTGTTTGGCAGGGATATTCATATAAAAAAAGGGAATCAGGAAAATATGCGATAATGTTGGAAAATTCCGCAGGATATTCGTACGTCAGCAATTTTTTTTTCCTTCTTTTTTACAGAAGACCAACATTATTTTTGTGAATAAAAACAAAAGGACACTTCGTTTTGGGAGGAATTATGCCATCTACCCACATATTATGTACCTAGAGGTTTTTTCGGTTTGATATCTCGGGGTGGACATTAGGGCATTAACATAATTTATGTGGTAATGGGTGGTGACCAAAGCTGCAGGGCTAAAGTGATGACCACTGCCAGGCAATTTGTTGGCCCTGTGCGCTTACAATGGATGTCTGGTCATCCTTGAACGAATAAGCACCTAATAAGAGACAATGCTATAGGGGTGGATGTTTTTTATCACGTGAAGGACATTTTTTCTAACCGGGTTTGCATTTTTTGTTCTTAGCATCTGAAACGTATTACCTTCAAGTGTTACATTACTCATTGTTGCATGAATGAGGGGAGAAAATTGTTACAGATAAACAGTTTCCTTGAAATTTTACAATGGGATTTCTTAAATCGATAAATCTGGTATCAATTGGCCTTCCCTTTTTTCAAAAAGGGGAATTTCTGAATTAGTATACGACATTGGACCAGCAATATTGATTGGCGCTCTAGCTTTACATATATTGCTGGTACTTGCATTTACATATCAGGCTCATGAGCACTCCTTTTTGGTGATTCTGAATAGAGGGGAAATGAAAACGTATTCTGTACAAAAAAAAAAGTGATGATGTCAAAAATTTTTTTATAGTTTTCGGTATCTCGCCTCCACCGATTCTTCACAATATAATTCATTGTTAGCAGGATTGCTTATATCTCCGTGTGGAAGACGAACTCTATTAATTTTTTTTTCATTTTAAATGCATTTTTATTTCAGATAATTCATTAATTATTACATGCTAGATAAAAAAATGCTTACAAATTAGCTTAAGTAACTTACAGATAATCTTATTCTAACTTACTGGCCCCACGCGGGCACTCTAAGTTAAACATAATACTTAATATATTTCTTTCGACGTTTCTTACAGTCCATTTTTATTTTTGTTTTTACATATTGTACGAGTATATTAACACTAAAACTAAGAAAATGAATTTTAATTATAAAAACTTCGTGTCTGGACTTTTTTGTTATAATATAAAACTTAAAACTAAACCTATAACCTACCTAAAATGAATCTTAATCTACTTAATCTTACTTAAACTATCCCTTATTTTGGAGAGTGTTACCCACCTCTGTTCTAATATAATTTATTTTTTTTGTTTTTTTAATTTTTTTATGTATTTTTTATTTTTTCCTTAGTTCTAACTTAATCCTCCCTAAAACTATGTAAGCCGGCCATGGCTAATAAAATAGACAGACGACTTCACATGAAGCTACCTTCGACGACGAACCCTGCCCTCCTTCAACTAGCCACCAAAATTGTTGGTGCTGCTGAGCAACATCCCTCATGTCGCGACCCCCTACCGCCCTACTGAACCGGAGACGCTCCGCAATGCCGTGTGCGACGTCTCTGTCGTAGTTGAGTCGCCTGTCCCCAGCTGTTCGAGCGACGTGTAAGATTAGCGGTGCCGGTCTGTCCTGGATCAGACCTTTGCTATCTAGATAGAGGAACGCTTCTGGAGGAATAAAGCCGTCAAAGCGAACTCTCTCGTGAGACATATAATTGGGGTAGTAAGCCCGGAGATCAGGTTGTTCGATGAGGTCATTGCTCTTGCAATGTGCCTTCGAGTCAACTTAATGACGAAATTGTCCACTCTTATTAGGTTCGCCCTATTGTACAAGACCTCATTAGGATAGAATTTTATGTACTCGGACTCTGGTGTTCTGTATAAGCGAAGACAATTCCGAAGACAAGCACTCTCAAACACCCGAATCTTTTCCAATAAACTTGCTCTCCACACGGGACATCCAAATACAAGCATGGGCCTGATAAGGGTCATGTAACAGATTACCTTCACCCTCGCATCGAGTTGGCTGTTATAAAACAGTCTCTTTGTAAGCGCAAAAGTACCTTTGGCTCTGGCCAGAGCAACATCTATATGTTTGTTAAAATACAGATATTGATCTAGCCAGATCCCTAGGTATCTGACTACATTTCGACAAGCAAGTGGCTGTCCATGTTGTCCGACGATAGAGAACTTTCGCCAATTCTTTCTGGTATCCCTAGAGGCCCCAGACAAAGGCGTCCTAAACAAAATTATTTCCGATTTCTGAAAGTTGATTTTCAACTTCCAGTCATCGCAATATCGCTTAATTTTGTCGAAGTCACATTGCAAAAGTGTATTAATGACCTCAATCTTTGGACCTGATCTGAACGCGATTAAGTCGTCTGCGTACGCTATGGCATGGTGAAGTGAACCTTTCAGATTACTTGTGTAAATGTTGAACAGGATCGGCGAATTTACCGCACCTTGTTGCAGACCGTTTTTAATCAAAAAGAATATACAGCAGTGGTTTACTAATGCCCAACCTGTTCAGCTTGAAGAAGAGCCCCTCTAACTATCGAAGGCCTTTTCCAAGTCAATCAGGCAGGCACCAGTGCACTGTTTCTTGCCTTTGTTCCATTGGATATCAGAAACCTGTTTAGGCTCAGCGTGAATGATATCATGCCCCGCCTTGAAACCGAATTGATTATCCGGAACTATATGTTTGTCCTCAACCCACTTAGTCAGGACTCTATTGAATACTTTCTCGAAAACCTTACTGATGTTTGGAAAAAGACTGATCGAGCGGAGATTCGCCGGATTGGAAGTATCTTTATCCCTTTTGGGAATGGGATGTACCACCGCAGTTCTCTAATGCGCTGGATAATGTATATACATTATTCATTGCATTATTAAACAGGGCGGTATAAATGTCCACCGCTTCTAATGGGAGATGTCGAAGCACAATGTACGGTATTTCATCGGTTCCCACTGATTTCTTACTTCTAAGCGATTCGAAGATAGTTTGGAGCACTTCCTTCGAAATGAACGGGGGTGGTACCCTATCGTCGGCGATGATATTATTTGCCATATTCTCGTCACTGAACTGGGTGAAACCCGAGCTCTCGAAGTTCGCTATTTCATTTCGAAGATAGAAATTGTGCACGAGGACTAAATTCTCCAGATCGTGGTTCAGGTCAATGATAACATTCACCTTGTACACTTCCTAGAAAGTCGCTCCTATAGCTTCTACCTTCTCCTGAGGATCCTCGATCACAAAGAAGTTGTCATCATCAACAGCCTCATTTGGATCTAAAAGTATTTGTTCGTTGTCCGTCGTTCGGGCGATTTTGAGACATGGAAGGTCGTTTTGATTATTTCTCCGAAATATTTTATTTATTTGCGGGAGCATATTCGGATTGCTGGTGTTTACAGCTCGAATTTTATTGTTCCAATGCAAACTTGCAGAATTTCTGTAAATTTCTTTTATTAATGTTTGGAGGTTTTTGATCGACGACTTTAGTGTCATAATCTCCGGGTTATGTCTATCAGTAAACTGTCTGTACAAGGTTTTTAGTCTTGACAGCAGTCTACTTTTATGTCGGTGCAGTGTGTCAATAGTTGCATTACGGAATAAGTCTTCGTTGTCAGAGTATAGATATCGAGGTATCGGTTTGTCCATTGTTCGTTTGATTGTATCGTCCATTAGTTTTAGATATCTGTCAATCTCCTCATTCTATTGGACGGTGGGTAGAGAAAATTCGAGGAGAGTGCTCTCGTCAGTGTTCTGGAGAAGTGTGTCCAGCGCACCCTACGATCATTGTAGGAATGCCTTTGCACAAACTCATCCAATTCCGCAATTTCGTTGCGGTACTGAGACCGCAATGGTCACTGTCATACACAAAAGTGCGTAGACAGTTTATGGTATGGTTGGTTCCCTCTCTTTCAACAACAAGTCATCAACCGATCCACTCACCATTGCCAACCTATTTGCCAGCTTCTTTAAACAATCCTTTACCAACGACTCCTTTGTACCAGATCCATCCTATTTTCGTTACCTACTGAACTTCTCCAACGGCCCACTTCTCTCTCACATCTTGGACCCCTCCTATATCGAATATAAATTACACCAACTCAATGATGAATTTACACCCGGTCCAGATGGCCTCCCTGCCATATTTCTTAAAAAATGTTCTTCGTCTCTTTCCCTTGCCCTTTCTGATCTCTTTCGTCTATCCCTTTCACAAGGAGAATTTCCTCAGGTTTGGAAAACCTCCTTTATAACCCCAATCCACAAAAAGGCATCAAAGAACGAAATAACAAACTATCGTCCAATCGCTAAACTCTCCCATATACCCAAACTCCTCGAAAGTATTTTGTATGAAGCTCTAAGCTTCCAATGCAAATCACTTATTTCCCCTAGACAACACGGCTTCCTAAAGGGTAGGTCAACCACCACAAATCTCATTGAATTCGTATCCTTTGCCATCTCTGCCCTAGAGAACGGCAACGAAGTCGATGTAGTTGCAACCGATTTTAGCAAAGCCTTCGATAAAATCTCTCATCGATTAATACTCTTCAAATTGTCTGCCCTCGGCTTTGAACCCATACTGTTAAAATGGATATCCTCTTACCTCGAAAACCGTTTTTACAGTGTTCGTTTTAGGTCAGCCCACTCCACTCCATTTTTGGCCACCTTTGGAGTTCCTCAACGTAGCCATCTCGGTCCCCTTCTCTTTATATTAACCATAAATGATCTCGATAGAATCATCAAATACTCGTCCGTCTCCCTTTACGCCGACGATACCAAATTTTTCAAAACCATTTCCTCTCCCCATGACTCTTTCCTTCTTCCACAAGACCTTGATAGTTTTTCGATCTGATGCCTCAAAAATTGTTTGGAACTTAATATCACCAAATGCCAATCCATCACCTTTTCACATAAGCGGCTCAAATCTCCTCCCCGACTCTACCTTCTCCACAACCAACCTATCTCCTCCGTTGAATCTCTTCGCGACCTTGGCATTTTGTGTGATAGGGAGTTTAATTTCCGTTTGCATATGGATGGGATAACCCTTAAAGCCAACTCTACACTAGGTTTTGTAAAACGATGGTCCAAAGAATTCACCAACCCATACGTGACCAGGTCCCTCTATATTACCTTTGTTCGTCCCCTCCTAGTGTACGCCAGTCAAGTATGGTCCCCATATCATCGCGTTCATATCTCGAGAATCGAAAGCATCCAGCGCCGTTTTCTTCGATTTGCTCTTCGAGGTTTGCCCTGGGATGATTCTTTTACTCTGCCCCCCTATCAAAACCGTCTCAACCTTATTAACCTAAACACCCTTGAGGAACGCAGAGATGCAGCCGACTTTCTCTTCATTCATCGACTTCTTTCAGGTCAGGTTGAATGCACGCCCCTTCACAATTCTATTTTCCTCAGCACTAACCCTCGTAATCTACGTACCCCTCGTCTCTTCTATCTCCCAACCCACCACACCACCTATGGCGCGAACGAACCAATCTCCCGCATGCTACGAAAAATTAATTCAAACCCTAGCGTCTTTGACTTCCACCGCACCACTTCCTACCTCAAATCGGTTCTCCTTCACCAGAATAACCAACCTTAGTTTTAAGTTTTAGTTTAAGTTTAATTTTAAGTTATAGCTTGTATTAAGCCGAATAAATGGGGGCTTTCGCCCCCACCAAAATTAATTGTTCGTGCACGTCAGGTGTATTCGAGTGTCGAACAGCAGTAGATCCAAATAGGACCCGTGTCTAGGAAACGGCGGACTATCCGTCGCTTTAAGGCCGAGTCGGTACATTAAACTGTACTGACCCCACCAATTGAATTGTAGGTTCCCCCTTGTATTTGGTTTATTATTTCCCAATCTCTATGTTTGGCTTTGAAATCTCCGCCGATAATAAAGTAATTCTCCTCCAATTCCAGCTTTAGGAATCGAAAAAGTGTCTCGAGCTCTGAGATGAATATGGTGGAATGAGTAGTTTTAGGTGCATAAACAGACCTCATGTATAGTACAACCGCTTTCCACTACGGAGAGCGATGTACACGACACCTGCATCCAACACCTGAAACCTGCGTATTACACGACTGTATACTCTTTTGAAACACAGTCCTTTTCTAACAAAGATCGCAACACCTCCTCCTTTAATGGTATATCTTCTGTGCCTCATTTTGTGTCTTTTAGTCAGCTTAGTTGCGTTAACCAAAAGCACATCAGGGGCTTGGTCTTTTAGCAACTTAAACAGTGAGGCTCTTCGTTCGAACCTAATCAGTGAATTAACATTCGCTGCAAGGAATTAACATTCACTGCAAGGAGATGCGTTAGGCCCGGCAGCAGCGCGTATATTTGATCTTCCCGCTTCGCCTGTTCCTGTATTTGACGCTGAAGCTGAGCCATCTGCCCCTGAATAGAGAGCAAGATAGCCAGCATGTCAGGTACAGGTTCTGGTGCTCTAGGCGCTGGGGCCTGAGAAGCTACCTTTGCTTGTTGTACCGTAGTTCCCCTTCCTGCCGCCTGATGGAAGACGAACGCCAGTTTTCCTAACTTGGAGTGAAATATAACGTTGCCAGTCAACTAGATCAGCTTTTGGAGACTTGACTACCGGACTATGTCGCTTTCCTGGCTCAGATCTAGGCAGAGAAAAAGCCGATTTCGCATTTTCGCAGTAATACAAGTTTTGGTATCATAGCATCAGACGGTATTTCCATAAGACCAGAATTGAAAATCAGCTTGCTTACAAGGTCATCCAAGCTTCAGTTCGTGTTTTACCAAGGGCCGATTCTTTTAAATGGACATGATGTGAAGGGGAAGAGAAAAGAGAAGGGAGAGACATTCAGTACGTCTTGAACAGAGGCTTGCTTGCTAGGGAAAGTCCCTTCGAAGCCGAGACATATCGTTTTTTGAAGTTTAGTGAAGCAGCTTGTTTTATGAGACAACCGGCACATGAGTTATAATGGGTCTTACCAGAGGACCTTCCCTGGTGACAAGCCCGAGGCCGAAGGCGCCTTAGAGGCTTTCTACGTTACATGTTTAATCCAATGAAGTCTGTTACCCAGGATGACACCCAAATACTTAGTTTCGTTGGAGAAACGGATGGTGATGCCTATAAGCACTAGATGAGTCAGATCAGTCAGCTTTCTCCTTTTCGTAAGGAGAACAACCTCAGATTGAAGAGGATTGACCGAAAGCCTATTTTCAGTGCTCCAATTGTGGGTCAAGTTTAGCGCTGTCTGCGCTTTAGAGTCCAACAGACCTATATCGCTTGCATATACTATACACTATAGGTTTGAGGATTATCTGGACAACCGACTGCAGTCATGCATGGAGCTTGAATTTTACATTTTCTACCTGAACAACACAGAGCAAATTCAGATAATAAAAGCCAGTGTTAAACCCAAATTTTTGAACAGTGGGCGTTTCGTTTACAAATTTGGGTAAAACAGTTTTTGTGGTTTATGGAGAGTTCTTTGGGTTTTTAATTATTATTAAATTTTATGACTTTTGGTTGTTGATTCTTAATTTGTTTATGACTCCTTACATCAAAAGAGTTGTCAAACCTCAACCTGGTTTAATGGGGTCTTATATAAAAGCCACACTTTCATAAGTCATAAGAATTTGTTTGAGATTCAGATCACGTCTTGGGTAAACAGCTCGTTAAAAATTGGAAAAGGTGCGGAAGCCATAATCGCCATATCATATCTCAGCCATACAAAATGCAAATCATGCATATTCTTTACGAGAAACCTTAGGGAGAACGATGTTGGAACGTTTTCGAACAGCACGAACGATTGGAAACATCCTTCTTACTGGCGAAGCACATTTTCATATCGATGACTGTGTTAATATACAGAACATGAGATACTGGTGCCCCAACAATCCATCAAAAATGTTTGAATTATACAAAAACCATAGTGTGGTGTACAATTTCCACCCAAGGGGTTATTGGCCTTATATTTTTAACTAGCGAGGGAGAGTCACTGCTAACGTGTATTGCCGAATGGTCGACGAGTTTTTAGTTAGGCTCACACCTAGCTAGAAATACAATTTAGAAGCTGAGGAGAATTTTTCCCAATAAATTAATCAGCAAATATGAAGATATGAGCTGAGCACTTCTATCACCGGCCCTTACGGCGTGTGACTTTTTTTTATGGGGATAACTTAGTCGAGGGTTTACAGCAACAATCCCTGAACAATTCATGGCCTACAAGAAAATATCCGCCATGATGTTGCGCCATTGAACCAGCCCTTTGCTCTCGCGTTTAAGTGTCAGATTACAAGATTACGTTGAGAGGAATTGATGGTATTTAGATGATATTATTTTTAAAATATAAAATCCGCATTGTCAAACTGCATTTTGTATAATTAAAATGTGAAAATATTAGTTTTTTTTATTTAATATTAGACTTGAAAATTTTCCACTGGACACCCTTTACAATTGGAGAACGTTAGGCAGTTAGCCGATCAACCTGCAACATAGCAGTGGATCTTTCTCGTTTGTAGGCATATTGTATCTTAGACAGAAAATAAATTTAGCAGCAGTTTAGCACACGTACGGCTTTTTACGCCCCTCAAATTCCGTGAACTTTAACAGCATCCTTTGCTGCTTTAAACACGGGTTCCAGCCAGACCGTTTACCCGGCAAATCCACTAATAGGGTTAATTTTCGTGAATTACGCAGGCCTTATTTCAGATAGACGAAAGGATGCAGTTTCAGTTGCTTCCGCCGAACTATACCCTTTCTCTGTTGCCTCTTGAGAAGTGAGATCCTAAGCATTCGCGCATTCGAAAGCGGTTACGTTGTCTTTATTCCATAGGTTTGGCTTTTCTTTTTAAATAAGATGGTAGTCCTTCAGAGTGTGCTTTTTCTGGAGCAAGTTTGACCTTTATGGTTTTATGGTTTCCCTTGGACTCCCTCATTTATTGTAAAAGTAGGCGGCATTAGTTTCACCAATTGGTAGTTGTTGGAATTTGCCCGTTTTCGTATTTATGCAATAAAACCCAGAAGCTCTCCTTCCGCTGGTAAGTTATTCCATCGCCTCTCATCACCTTGCTTAGCAAAATCGCTATCCATTTACATTAAAAATCTCCGCTCATTGCTCATACTTTGGAGACCTTGTGATCCCGCCTGACTGCTCTCCCGCGATTCAGTCATTTTAATGTTTCGCCAACGTCGGCTTCTGTGAAATCTGCCATTTTCCCTATATGCGTGACACTCAAGAAACTGCGCTGGAATTTTTCATTTAGCAACGCGTTGTTACTTTTTACGTTTAAACTTATTTTTATTGATTCTTTCATTATTACTTACATTCTGAACAAAAATGATTAAATCTAATTTAACAATGATAGTTACTTATTCTAGCTTACTGGCTCTTACCGAACACTCTAAACTTTACAATCTCATTCAAAGTTTACCTTTCGGCCTTAAAATCTAACTTACAATTAATCTTATCTATCAGTATTACAATATATGAAATTTCTAAGAAAAAGTTTTCGAAAAACTTAGATACCGTATCTTTTAAATTTTTTATAAAATTTAAAACTATGTCCTTATTCTACTTAACCTACCTTAACTATAATCTGGGTGATGAGCACTCATAGACTCTCGCATTGCGATTTCGGGCGCCTGGCATTCGCCAACATCGTGCACAAGCATCCCCGAGATTTAACCAATGCCATAAAGCATCGGTCACTTCTCAGCGGCGCCTTCTTTTGTTAACGAACGTGGCCTTTCCACGAGATCCCCCTAACTATCCTTAATCTAACTTAGAACTAAAAGCAGTGTGTTACCTTAGTAACGTACCGAACTAGGAAAGCGAGCCCACCCTCTCTCCTTCTAGAAGGCACCAGAATTCGGTGTATTGTTTCTCGACATCGATCCGATCCCTGTCCGCAATCGCGGGACTAAAACGGAGGAGCTCCTGAGCATTGGCGACATACCCGTCGTAGATGAGCCACTTGTCCCACGCACCGCGGTGGCGGTGGTATATTACCGGGACACCATCCCTGCTTTGCATAAACCCTTTAGCGTTAATATGGAGAAATGTCTCTAGCGGGATAAAGCCCGATAGAAGCGTGCTCTCGTGGTACATTTCATTGGACCAATAAGCCCCAAAGATCAGGCTGTTGGTCATTGCTCGTGCAACGTGTCTTCGCATCACCTTGATCAGGAAATTGTCAATCCTTTTCAGATTAGCCCCATCGTAAAGGACTTTGTTGAAATAATATTTTTTGTACTCTGATTCTGGTGTTCTGTACAAGCGCAGACAGGTCCTAAGACACTGCCTTTCAAACACCCGAATCCTTTCCATCTGATACGGCGCTACATTGAACCACATGGGACAACCATACGCGATGGCTGGCCTTATTAGGGCCACATAGGTATATGACCTTCACCCTGGAGACAAGTTGACTGCTGTGAAGTAGCCTTCTTCTCAGGACTAAAGCCCTCTTGGCCCCAGCAAGACAAACATCTATATGTTTGTCAAAATACAAATACTTGTCGAGCCAGATACCAAGATATCTCACTACGCTTCTTACCGCCAATAGCAATCCATGCTGTGCAATGATGGCCAAATTTCTCCAGTTATATCTGGTATCCCACCGCAATGGAGTTCTAAAAAAGATTGTTTTCGACTTTTGAAAATTGATTTTCAATTTCCAATCATCGCAATACACCTTAACATGATCGAAATCACGTTGCAAAAGGGTATTAATGACTTCGATTTTTGGACCTGATCTGTACGCCAGTAAATCGTCTGCGTACGCTATGGAATGATTAAGGGAACCTACTAGATCACTTGTGTAAATGCTAAACAGTATCGGAGAAATCACAGTCCCCTGTTGTAAGCCGTTTTTAGTGTCAAAGATCTTGCTCGTAATGACGTTGTTACATTTAACAACGAACTTCTTTCCCATAAGCATGTCGTAAATCATATATAGCAGGGGTTTCGGCATGCCCATCCTGGTCAACTTATAGAAAAGCCCCTCTAACCATACGGTGTCGAAGGCCTTCTCAAAGTTAATGAGGCAGGCACCCGTACACTGGTTCTTGCATTCATTCCATTGTATGTCGGAGACCAGCTTTGACGCAGCATGAATAGTGTCATGCCTCGCCCTAAAACCAAACTGATTTTGCTCAACCCACCTTAACAGGACTCTATTAACCACCTTCTCAAATACATTGCAAACTAATTGACCGAAGATTAGCAGGGTTAGTTCTAACTTTGTCCCTTTTCGGGATTGGATGTACCATTGCTGTTTTCCAATGCGTTGGATAATATGCATTATTTAGCGCATTGTTAACTAGCGTAGTAAATATATCCACTGCTTCCAAGGGCAGGTGTCTTAATACGACGTTTGGAATGCCGACGACTTTTTGTTTTTCAGAGATTCAAAGATGCACAGGAGTTCATTTTTTTGCACGAACAAATGCGATTAAGCTCGTTCATCGGCGATGACGACCGTAATTCTCGGATCGCCAATTTTGAAGTTCGTTGCGCAGATAATAGGGACTTACGTAGGCCCTGTTGTCAATATTGTGATTACAGTGAACTGAATTGTTCACCGTATATACGGCCTCAGAAAACCCACTTTCTCCTGTGGGTCTTCGACCACGAAAAGACAGTCGCCTGAGTCGCCACTCTCTGGACTTGTGCCGACGGTCAGTAGTGTCTGTCTGTTTTCTGTCGTTTATGGAATTCGGACACACTGAATGTCATTGTGATCTTTCCGCCTGAATAATTTTTTTTATCTGCTGGAACATATTCGGACTACTGGATTTTATACCTCGAATTTGATTGCCCCAGTACAGGCTTACAGAATTAGTGTAATTTACTTTAATTAATTGCTTTAGGTTTTTGGTCATAGACTTTAGTATTCTTATTTCTGTGTCTTTCTGGCAGTAAACTGTCTGCACAGCTGCTTAAGCCCCGAGGGCAGTCTACTTTTGTATACGTACAATGCTTTGATTGTTGGAGTTCTGTACTTTTCGATCTGCCTGTCGGAGTATTCTATCCTAGGGATAGTCTGCTCCATAGATCTTTTGACAACGTCTTGCATCGTCAGTAAATTACGGTCGATTTCTTCGTTTGTTAAGCTTCTGTTAGTCGGGGGATCAATTCCACTCGAACATAAATTATGCTGTAAGATTCTGGGGAAGCACGACCACCGTACCCTACGGTAGTCGTATGAGTGCAACTGGTCATACTGCTCCAGCTGCGTTTGCTCGTTTGGGATCCGTATTGTGGCGGCAAGTCCGTAGTGATCACTATCGTACTCGAACGCTCGCAAACAGTTCCTTGTGTTTCGATCCGTGTTAGTCAGTTCTAGTCTACTGTCTGTTAATGTCAAGTGCAGGAAAGGACCGGCTGTCGGGAAGGATGGGATATTCGTCGCGTACAGTTCAAGTCTGTACTCAATCATATAACTGGTTGCCCCTGGTGTTTGGCGGATTATTTCTCTATGCCGCATGTCTAGCGTTAAGATCTCCGGCCAAAAAATAATAATTTTCCTCCGATTGAAGCTGAAGGCAACGAAAAAGTATTTCGAGCTCAGTTATAAATTGAATGGGATTAGGTTGTTTCTTTGTAAATTTCTCCTTACATCCGTGCGGCACTGGTTCGTATGAATGAATCCATGTGCGAGCAGATAAATCAGTAAGTCTTCAGACGTGGGAACCCGATCGCGCGGGCAAACTTTAGGTGTTATTATTAGATGTTAATGCGCCTCAGACTCAGGTTTCAAGACAAGTAGAGGATCGAACTGTGGCAATATTCTATAAGCAGTTGCAGCACTGTGAGCTACGTAGGCGCACATGGTATCCATTTAGGAAATATGTTCTGGAATTTGGCATGTTTTCAAATCAGTACATGTCAAGTAGAGAATTTTTAAGTTCCATCAGGCCTGAGTTTAAACTTACACATACAGTGTTGTGCAAAACATACCGGATTTTTATCGAATATTTTTCTTTGGTGAATTTTAGGAAACAGAAAGAACGTAAGTAAAATGCCTTGTCAATTTAAGAAAACTTATTGTATATGGTAAGTTTACAAATAAAAGAAAAAAAAGGTTTTGCGATAATATGTTTTATTACACAATACAAAAAAAAAACTTAACTTACCTCGGTAACGGCCTGTGCAAAATATACCGAATTTTCGTTATACTTAATATTTTGTCCAGTAACCGTTGTTTTTTAAGACCTGCTCGCATCTTTTAGGCATGTACTACACTAGATTCTCAAAAATTTATTTTGAAATGTTCTCCCATTCATTCTTTAGTGGTGTCATAAATGCGTTTTTGGATGTGTGCGTCTTCGACCCTAACCGCCTTTTTAAAATGGCCCACAAGTTCTTTATAGGGTTTACATCGGGCGATTGAGAGAGCCATTCCAACGCATCAACATTTTTCTGCACAAACCACTTCTTAACCAACTTTTATGAATGTTTTGGATCATTATCATGTTGATAAGTAAACCCAATGCAGTTGTATCTTCTCCTCAGCGTGTGGTAGCATTACGGATCGCAGTATATCCCTATACTGAACCGGATCCATAATACCACTAATCTCATGTATTGGTCCACATTCTGCATCAGAAAAACATCACTACACCATAATTGAGTCTCCTCCATGCTTCACGGATGGACGACAATGGCGTGGCTTAAGATGTGTTTACTTCTTTCGTCTAACATGAATACTTCCATCGGAAGCAATCAAGTTCAAATTACTCTCGTTGCTAAAGAGTACAGTTTTCCACTTCGTTGCTGATCAATTCATATGGTTTCTTGCGAATTCCCGTCTAGGAAACGATTGGCGTTATCAAAGTAATCAAAGACTATAGGAATAAAATGGTATCTTTTTTGTTTATGTTTAGCAGTAAGTAGAGGCATTTTCGCTGGTCGAAAAGAACAAAAACCAGCTTCTCTTAAACGCTTGCGTACGGTGCTGCCTTCAATTGAAAGATTGAGCTCACTAACAATCTTTCTTGATGGCAAGAAAGGATCGTTAAGTATCATTTTCTTAATTTGCCGATCGGTTCGGAGTGTAGTTTTTCTGAGATGTTCTCCACAGTGAATGGTTTCGACCGGTTTTCCATTCCGAAACTTTTTTATAATGTCACACACTGCCGATGATGGCATTTTATATTTTTTGGCTATGGATTTTTGTTTTAGCCCTGCCCTGAAATCCGCTACTACCTGATTTGTAACCGCACCACTGTATTTATTTTTAGCCATTTTATTAGTGAACAAATTGGAGGCACCTGACCTTTTAAGTTTTGATAAGTCTATAACTCACTTCAAATGACAGCCAAAACCACTATCAGCAAGTTGAAGAACAAGAAAATGCGGTACTTTTGAAAATCCGGTATATTTTGCACAGGCAGGGCATTGAGTTGAGCTACAGTTTTTGGAAAAACTCTAAAAATAATGTTTTTTTTTCTATTTGTAAACTTCTTCAATAGGTTTTCATAAATTGCCAAACAAGTGTACCTAATGTATTCCTGTCCGATAGAATTCTTCAGTGAAGAATGTTCAGGAATAATCCGGTATGTTTTGCACAGCACTGTATGTACATACATTCACTAAAGACGGACGTTATCCGTTCGCCTTCCAAGCTGTGATGTTTCAATCATTACGGTGTTAAATAGGCATTTACTCTACTAGCTCCGATCCTTGTACTATACAGGGCACTAGACGCTTTGCAATGTTGTGATTTGATCTGTGTGATTGTTTATAAATAGGAACACATTTTCGTTTCTTTGTATTGGTTGAGATATAAGCCGAAAAGGATACTGTTAAAGTTACTGACACCTCTAAAAGCTCGAGTGAGGATTTCTATAAACCTACGATTAGAATACGGTCTTTCCATTGAAACAGCTCTTAGAACTTAGGTGAATAGACAGCCTATGTTCGTGTATGAAAAGGATTCTGCATACAGAAAGGCATAAATATGTTCGCGTGACTCTAAAGTTTCCTTAGATTCAAGCTGTCCTTAGAGATCATTACTAAGTTTATTATACATAGTACAATAACTACTAGCACCAATTTTTGAATGATGATCAGATCTTTAATTTGAATGACAAAAATAAACCTCTTCAACCGACATGCAACACAATTAGCACAACATTTTAGAGCATGCTTATCTTCTTGACATAAATCAATGACTTTATCCAAATTCTTTTATCGCTTAGCAAAATTTACTCCGGAGTCGGATTGGCAAAAACTTTTATAAAATATCATCATCCTGTCATATTTTTCATTTGGAAAACATTTTAATTATCAGCACAGCCCTGCTCGGCCAGGGGATACACTTTACCATGACGATTAAGCGGATTTCAAGGAAGGACATTTCCCATGAACAGGATCCGAGTAAATGAAACTCCTAAATCACCGCTCAATGAACGTGTTGTCACCCAAAAACAAGCATTCCACTCTCAGATTAGCCTTTTTCTTCACCACCATCAGTGAGCACACATATCCAGATAAACCGTACGAATACGAGTAAATGTCTCTCTGTGCTCCCACCAAACCCAAAGGACTCAACTCCGTTTTTAGGAGTGTAAAATAATTTCTGTCAGAGTGATTAAAAGTTTTTATCCAGCTTTCTCAACGGTCTCATGGCAGGCAAACGTGCCTTATGCTGTAATTAATGCCATTTGTGGTCCTTTTCATATCAAGAGCCCCCGTACTTTGTACAATCATAAATTAAAATCCTTTCGGAAGTGGGTATTTTTTTTTTCGAGTCGAAGGACATCCTCTGATACACATACGAATTTGAATGGGATGAAAAGAAACCAGGACCAAACTCATAGTTCTTCGATGAACTTTAACGTGGCTTTTATGCAAATAACCGCTATTACAAGACATCATCGTAATTTTCTTTTGCTGCAGTGAGCCCTGAACTGAATAGATGTATCCCTGAAGCAGGATCATATTCAATAAGCCATTTCGGAACACAAAACTCCTTAGGAGTGCTTATTGTTTGATTTATGTGTCTGCCAGGACTGCGTTTATTGGGACTATGTACTCCACAACTTCATGCAAAATTTCTTGAAATAACATTCGTACAACTTGGAGATGATGAAAAATTCAAAGATCCTTTCTAAGTCAACAACGAGCAGTGCTACAACAGCGTTCCTTGTCAAATATTTAATGTGCATAATTTATAAATTTCAATTTAGGCAATTTCGTGCCATGCCAATGTCACTAATTAATTAACAAATTTTTGGCGCGCACATTTTTGATGAGCTTGTCGTTAAATTTTCTGCCAGATATCCTTGCTATTGTATGGCATACATGTGTGGTAATGTTGAGGCCGCGAAAAGATACATATGACTTCGGATTGGAGGTTGAGGTGAAATATCCATCGCCGCCATTGTAACGATGTGGAATGTTTACTTTTTGTGGAAGAAGTTTTCCTGTTTTGTAAGGAGCTCCTTGTGCTTGTTTGTCTCGCCATAAATTTAGTTTGCACAAAAGTTTACGGATACTCTGTTATTTATTCACTATCGTACATGGATAGTTTCTTGTTTTTTTTTTTTGTACAAATACGGGGTTGAGATGAATTGCTATTTCGTTTGGGTATGTAATTTGGAAAGACCCTTCCTCTGAGTTGGCTGTGGGCTGGAAAAAAGGATATGTGAAATATAAATGTAAGGATTGATCGAAGTGCATTTCTAAAATGACACTGGACGATTCAATAAGATAAGGATTATATCTATCAACTAACGCTTATTACATTTACTCATTTGTTGATCCAAATGGCGCTATAGTTCGGGATGGATCTGAGCTTCCACCAAAAAGTTTCCCCAACTGGATCAGTCTTTTTTTCGGCTTATCAACTTTGATAAGGAAAATTTCCATTTGAGCGGGCCACCTTTCATGTGTTCTCCAACGCTGTGTCTTCCTTGTACTCTGATAATCCTTAATTTAGGTTTTTGACCAATTGTGATAATTATGTGATGATTACAGTGGCCGGACAAATAATTGTCACTTCTGCACAGTAGATACAATACTTCAGTATTTCGGGTGTTTTAGAGCTTGAATCGAGTGAAAATGATCGCGTTGACAGCCTGATTCAGACCACTCTACGGCTTTTTTCCTAACCAAATGTGACGGCAACGTAGGCCGATATTCCGACTTCCACAACCTTGCAATGAAAGGGTCAAACGAGAACGAAAATGTTCGGTTTTTCCATCATCTCATTGACCCGTCCAGTATAGAATATCGTTTAGACAGATGATCTAGACCTTCAGGTGATCTCATTGTTTGCCCTGCAATGTTGAGCTCAACGGCCGGATTTTTAATGCTCAGGACTTTTGTTTTTCTCAGATTAAGCCCTGCTTTATTTGATTCAGCTTGCACATTTTGCGAGATCCATTTTGGTGGAGATCCATTATTTTATGCGCAACGATGCAAACATTGCCAGCGAGGTCCAGGTGTTTGAAGTAAGATGTCATTGTCCACCTTAATCCTTGGTTTCTTTCAGTTAGTGCTGCCCGAAGTACATCGTTGATGACTACCAGGAATAACAACGCTAAAAGTATACAGCCCTGGCGTACTCACTATGAACTTCAAAGTTACGGACTTCTTACCATTGCGCAGAACGTGATGCTTATCGTCCTCGTAAGTAGCCTTAATAATAGCTACAAGCTTGCGCGAGGCTATCCAAATAACATCTCTGTTCAAACTATCGATAGCCTTTTCAAAGTCAATGAATAGTAGATGTAGGGGAGACCTAAACTCGACGCATTGATCAATGATGATTCACAAGCTATTAATGCGATCGACGCAAGAGTATCCCTACCGAAATCCCGCTTGTTCGATGTTGAGTCTAGATGGTCTCCATTCTCTCTCTCTTATCCGCTCTAGAACTAATTTAGCTATTATCTTGGCTACGGCTGGGAGAACGCATATTCCTACCAAATTGCCTTTCTTTGAAAACTTGACGATCATCACTCTTTTCCAGTTCTCCGGGATCCGCTCATTTTTAGATGACGGAGTAACTCTGCTGATATAGTTGGTGGCACTTGGAAAAACTCGTCAGGGATACAATCAATGCTTCTCTTGAGCGATCTGATAGCGGATACTATCTCAGTCCTGCTGGGGGTTCAGGTGCGAATTCGGGAATTTATTGCTATGGCATGCTATGACGCTCTCGCCTAAATTATTTAACAATAACGCGAAATGTTCCTTCCATCTGTTGAGCTGATTCTTATCTGAAATCAATAGACTGACACACTTTTCTATGGATGTTATTCAGAACTCTGACCACCAGTAAGTTCTTTTGTGGTGTCGTAGACGACCCTGCTGCCGCACCTGCTAACAGCTTCTTCAGCCTTCGAGACCATGGCGTTGATATATGAACACTTATCACGTTTGACACTACGCTGCACTTCCTTCCTCTTCACACGGTATTTGGCTTCTAACTCGGTTTTCTATACTGCTGATACCGCTGCAATCCTAGCCTTAAGTGAAATACGCTCATCGATCCGTCTGCAGGTATCAGCTGATAACAATGTGCCGTGCCTTGTACCGAACAACGGCCCCAGATACAAAAATATTCATCAGTCATTTGCTGTCTTTGGATGACCAATGGTCATCCATGCCTTCATGCGTGGAGCTGCTGATTGTTTCTGTTTCTGTAGCAAAATGGTCCCTGAATTATTGGCGCACTAGAGAAGCCCGAAGTCTTTCGGTATTGTTTATATCTGGTAACTCGAAGCAAGTTTGAGCAGTTGCTGTTGATGGATGCAGTACAAAGGCATATAGTGGGTAACATAAGAGATGGTCACGCGACATTCCGATATCGGCACCACGTTTATTTTGAGCGCCTAAGACGTAATTTCTTAAACGTCGACTTATCGCAAAATGGTCGATTTGGTTTGACATTCGCTGCCTGTCAGATGAGACCCAACTGATCTGTAGGCCTTGTGCTCGAACAGAGTGCCTCGCATAACTAGCCGGTTGGTATTGCAGAAATCTACAAACCGAGGCTGTGAACTCCTATCACGTGTTCGGGCACAGTTTTGTCGTTGCCTACCTTAGCGTTAAAATCTCCCATTACGATTACAATATCCCCGTTAGGCGTTAAGTCGTGTGCGGTGCAAAGTTGACTGTAAAAATTGTCGCTTTCGTACTTAGTCGCGGTTTCCATCGGCGCATAGCACTGGATGATGGTATTTTTTCTTACCCTCAGTGAAATCCGGCCGTCAATATAGGGTCACGGTACGTTTCCAAAATATGAGGCTGCTTCTTGCTGTTGGTGTTAGTATCAGTCCTACGCCGGACTCTCGAGTGCTACTGCCTGGTTTTCCGAATTAGAGCAAGATGGTGCTTTTCGTGGGCGAGTGGTATTCCCCAACATACAATACAACCATTTTATTTCGCTCAGCCCCAAGATGTTCATATTATGTATATCGTTCAGGTTGGAGGAATCCGGCTTTCTGAGTATCTTCGTCTCATGAGTCGAGGAGGTTCCTAACATGCCAGAATACTATCGTCGTCCATTCGAGGTTGTCAGTTGATTGGCATTACTTATGAATTGTATCGCAAGGTTTTCAATCCAATTTTAAGACCATCTGACTAGATGTAGGCATAACATTCCAATTTTTTACGAATATTTCTTGCGAAAACTCAAATATTTTCCTTCGTCCTTGGAGATTTCGAATATGTTGTCATTCCAACGTAGATTGTTTTTGTTAACACACACATCGAGGAAAGTGTTTCGGTTTCGACAATTTACATTGTGTAATTCATGGGTAAAGACTGTGCTCATTAAATTCCACTCCAGTTATAATTCTCACAGCTAGCGTAGCAGGATGTTGTCTCAATTATGCCTACCACACTTATTGTACATAGATGCTTAGCGTAATGCTCCGTTACGATGCTAGTAAGCAGCCTTTAGTCGTTCCTATCGAGCTGAGCGAGAGCAGAAAAGTCAGTGGGCTCTTAGCGACCTCGGGAATTATTCATTTGATCTACTGGCATCTACTGTTATTCTCACATATAATCCAAATGTTGATAGAAGCACTAATGGTGGGTACAGGTAGTCCTAACGCAGATTCCCCTGAGCCTTGCTTAAAAAGTTTATCGCCGATCTTATTTACCGTGGTCCCATTTTGACCAGGAACCCAAACAAGACTAACTAACCAATCAAGCGTTTGAAATTTCTAAAGAAGTTGCTTAGTCTGCTTCAGAGCTTGCCGCTGTTGAGAAGAATAGGCTTAGATTATCGCTTTTGCTGGCACCACCAGGAGTATAAACATGTGGCGTCACTTCCACAGTGATTAACCATTTAATGTCTAGCGTAAATCTCGCTTTCGAATTAAAATTCGACTCTCAGCTTATATAGCGTGAATGCGGGTTGCATTATACCAATTGTTGCTTTTGGCTAAATTTCCTTAACACACCGCAGAGTATTTAAGGCAGTACAATGCCTCCTTCTTTCTTATTCTTTTAACCAGTATTTCATTGCTTGAACATATGCTGCTTAAGTTATATTTATTTTTTTGTGGGTAGGATGAGATAGTGCGTATACCTTAATTATCTTACCAAATTTTAGCCTAGCCTATCTCCATTGTTCACTTTGTTTTTTGCTATGGTGCAGTCATCTTTGAAAAAATACGGGCCAATGATTGCGCCAGACGATAAACCTCACCAAACAACGCATTTGGGAGCTCTTGTGTTGCCTGAGGTTACTCATCGGACTAAATACGGCAGTTTTTGAACCAGAAATCAGCTTCGATAAAAAAACCGATTTTCCTCCTGCTTTTCTAAGGACCATTTACCGAAAATTCGAAGATGTAGCAGATCGTTCGGTTTCAGTTCTTGCACGAGCTGTATTTTGTAAGGTTGCGTAAAATGTTCCACTTAGTCGAGTCAGACAATCCCAATTGCTGCGAAGGGCGACGAATGGGCAAAACACGGTCTTCATCAACACTGGCGGATACTGCAGCAATATTTTCCTCTGTACGCACTCTACGCATACGGGCAGGTGGCTTCATGTCCTATAGCGTGAAATTTGTCAGTAGGTCGACCACCGTAAAATAGTCCAAGTGCGCGAAAAACATTTTTCACAGAGCACGAATTTTGATAATAAAATTCAATAATTTGTAAGCGTTGCATTGATGAAATGGCAATGCTAACTGATCATGTTTGACTTTGAATATGTCACGAATCACGCGTGAGATGTGAATGCACCTTGCAACGCATTTTGTGTAATGGCAGCTTCAAAAATTACCTCAAGAGCTAAAAGATATCGTATTATATCAGTCCCGAACTACTGGTACCAGATATGGGAGCGGTGACTTCGTGATCAAAACCGTATGTTCCGAACCAAACCTCTTTAACTCGAACGAATTAAACGACTTAGTTCAGTTCAGATCTCTAACTCGCCCAAAAGTGAAGCAGAAATTAGCTTGAAGCAAATGTTAGAATAAGTGATCAAAGATAGATTCGAAGGCGGACTTTGCTATTGTAATGATGTGAAGGGCTTGTTTGAAGAAATCGGAATGCCATACGTCCACTCTGACTGGCGTCTTTTCATGACAGTTCCATACAATGTTTAAAAGCTGTCCTTCTCCACAGTGGAAATATATTTTCATCTGTACATTTGGCTTATTCCCTGATGCTCAAAGAAAATTACGAAATGCTTGAGAGTTAAATTATCGCAGGAATAGGCAGTACACCTGGCCAATGATAGCAACTATGGTTGGCTTTCTGGTGGGAACACCAAGCGAGTACATCAAACTCCTTGTTATCTTTGCCTATGGGCCAATAGAGCAGACAATTCGCGTTACCAGCACCACTCATGGCCTAAGCGAACTGAGTTTTAACACTCAAGTGGGTATGAATACACATATTATAATGCCTCAGCATGTGTTAAGTTTTCTACAAAAAGAGATAGAAATGGAAAGAAAGATGTTTTGGCTCAGTGGTTATTTCGCTACATGGGTGGCATCCAACATTTAATGGCAGATTAAATTGTTAGTGGAAGCTGGCATGTTGTTGTTTTCTAGTCAACTTACTTGATTTTAGTTAACTGAAAAATTAATTACTTTGGGCGCAGTTGCAATTCGAACAATTAACCTTCCGATCTGGAAGTCATTTAACGCCATATTAAATGTGACCTAATTGTGATTTTTTCCATTTTCAATGCATTTTTATTTAAATTCATCAATTATCTTACATGCTAGTCAAAAAAACCCTTAAAAATTAGCTTAAGCAATTTCAAATTATTATTTTTTAACTTACTGGCCCCATGGGGGCACTCAAAGTTAAACCTAACCCTTAAACTATGTCTTTCGACGTTTCTTATTGTAAATAGTTATTTATATTTTTATATTCATTAAAATTAAAACTAAGAAACAATTTTTTTTTATGGAAAAAATTTAGTAAAGGGACTTTTTATAAAAAAAAAAATTAAAACTAGAACTTATAAACTATCAAAAAAAATATATAAGTCAAATACAACTTTTCTCTTTCTTGCCAAAGTTGTCACCCATCCTTTTTATTCTTTTATACAGGGTGTCCCCTGTATTCGATGACGATAATTTGGGAAATGATTACTGGGCAGGGCATATTCCAAGTAAAAAATCGTTCTAGAGTAAGGGTCTATCTCCAATGTTGACATCATTTATCGAGGATTTAAGAAAAGGCTGACTTTGATGTACCCTGAACCATGCTAACGGAAATTGCTCTGTTAGTACTAATGGTAAAAACTTCATGTAGGACTTTATTTTTAGAAGAAATACCAGCCTTTATAATGGAGTTTAAATAGAGTTGATATCTTGTTTGAGTCTTTAGATATCCAATTTCTAAGCCTGTTCCGTTTTCATTGTCCATGCTAATTTTTGACTTTGAGGTCACTTTTCTCCAGAAAATGCCTAATTAACGTAACGATTTACTATTTTTTTCTTATGAAAGTAGCAATAATAAAAAAAAAATCATCAATGAGTTTGCAGAAAAACCCACTGATTTTGGAAAAACCTGTAACAGGTAAAGAACGGAATTTATAATTTTTAACCAACGTTTCTAACAAAAGTTGACAATACATACTCGTAAGAGTGGTTTTCCACGAATTACTAATTTTCCAATATTTTTTTTTATTGCATAGCTATTAAAGAGTTTTAAAGCATGCTCTTTTATTTGACTACCTGTCAAAACCCTCATTTCCTTACCCTGTTACTCAAACGTTCTCAGAAGAGTTGAGTTTAGGGTACGAAGGCCTTTTTGGAAAATATACCTTACAGAAATGGTGTAAAAGATCAGGAAAAAAAAATAAATTCATCAGTTTATTTTTTTATGCTAAGGTTACAGTTGCTTAGAAATGCTGTTTGAAATGTCTGCACTTACAAACCAAGAATATGCAGACATTAGTTAAGTTTATGGGCTGTGCAATGGAAGATCAACTAGTGCGCGACAAAGATACCATGAATTTTATCCTAACCAACGACTTCCTAATAAAAGAGTATTTCTAAATACGTATCGAAGGCTTCGAGAAACGGGATTAGTTTCGAATACACGACCGAATGCGGGAGCTCCACAAGTAAGAAGTATTTCGGCTGACGAAGGAATACTGGATGCTGTTACAACTGATCCATCAATCAGCATCAGACGCTTAGCTTTGCAATTCAATGTTTCCAGACATAACATTTCTAATGTACTGCATGGAGAAAATCTTTATCCATACCACCATACACCGGTACAAGAACTGCTTCCCAATGATTTTGAAAGAGACTTGAGTTTTCTAACTGGTTGCTGGAGTGGAGCTTGGATGACAACCAGTTTATTAGCAGAATTCTTTGGACGGACGAATCTCTATTTACAAGAGATGAGATCCTACGCGGACTGCGGACAATCCGCATACAATGAGACATAAATCATTTCAATATAAATTCAGCGTCAATATGTGGGCAGGTGTACTTGGAAACAACTTAATAGGTCCCTTCAAACTACCACCTAAGCTGAATTCCACAAACTATCTGGAGTTTTTGCGAAATGATTTACCAGAACTATTGGAGGGCATTCCACTGATTCAACTAGCGTCATCATAATTTCAACAGGACGGTGCTCCAGCCCACTATGGTCGTGAGGTTAAGAATTGGCTAGATGAAGCGTACGGTAACCGTTGGATAGGAAGAAATGGACCAGTTCACTGGCCCGCAAGATCTTCTGACCTTACAGTATTGGATTTTTTTGTATGGGGAAGAATGAAAGAACTTGTTTATTCAACCGAAATAGCAACTTTAATTGATTTGGATGATAGTATTCTCGAAGCGTCATCAAAAGTGAGGCAGCAGCTAGAATCAATAAACATTCGCAGTGCAATCCAAAAACGGGCTCTAGCATGCATACAAAACTAAGGAGGACACTTTGAGCACCTGTTATAACAGTTACCTTATTTACTGATTAAGAGTGAACGAGTAAATGTTTAAGAAAAAATGTTTTCATTTCGCGAATACGCCGACATAATTTTCGTTTACTGTTTCTGTAATGGGGATGCAGGTTTAGCTAGAATAGAGTACGAACGGCGATATCCTAGATGGAGGATCCCTTCTGGGCCAACTTTCGTCAATGCTTTTTATCGCCTTTCAACCGTCGGCTCAGCATATGGGTTAAGAAGAAAAAGATTGTCTAACATAACAGTAGCAGAAGAGGAAGAAAGAATTTTAAATGCTTTAAGAATGCAGCCATCTACTCGTATTAGCACTTGCAGCACAGTTGCAAACTCCAAGAACTACAATTCATAGAGTTCTACAAGTCAACCGCGTTTACCCCTTTCATTATACGCCCGTACAGGAACTTTTGCCAGGCGACTACCAAAAAAGGATTAAATTTTGCCAATGGCAGATGCATCAACAAGATTAGAATGAGCAGTTTATTCAAAAAATTGTATGGGTTGACGAAGCTCAGCTTACGAGAATGGGCATTACTAACCAACGAAATTCCCGCTATTGGGCAGTGTCTAATCCTCAGTTAACTCGAACAACATCTTCTCAAAAGTAAAGATTCAGTTGAAATGCAGATGTTTTTCTCATTCCATGTTACAGAAAGTTTAGCGTGAATGTTTGGGCCGGCATATTGGGTTGTACTTTAATCGCTCCATTCATACTTTCACATGTCCTAAATTCAACATTCTATTTAGAATTATTGAGAGACCAGCTGCCGGAACTCCTGGAAAATGTTCCCCTTGCTCAGAGGCAAAGAATGGCTTTCCAACACGATGGAGCTCCTTGCCATTGTAGCAATAATGTAACTTCATTTTTAAAGCAAAAATTTAATGGACGGTGGATTGGCCGATTTGGTACTTTTCCTTGGCCACCTAGATCTCCTGACCTAAAGCTAATGGATTTTTTTTTCTTCTGAGCTATAAAAGAAAGGGTTTATTTGACTGAGATTTCAAGTCGGGAAGAGTTCCAAGAGAGAATAAATACAGTGGCAGAAGAGCTAAGAGGCATTTTACCAAACATTAATTTGCAGTCTGAAATCATCAAACGCGCTAGAACGTGCATCCAAAGGTAACGGTCCTGTTTAGGACCACAAAAACTATTTAAAGGGATATTAAATTTATTTTGTGACCCATTTTCCGTAGGTGGAAAAGTCATACATAAAAATCGTAGGTGGAAAAGTCATACATAAAAATCGTAGATAATGAAGAGAAGACAAAAGTTTTGATAAAAAAAAGTTAACCTAAAAGTTGAAAATTTCTATATAAACGTATTTTTCTGATGAAATTGGTCCAACGATTTTCTAAAATGTTAACTTTAAAATGCCATACTTTTGGCTGGCGTTCATCGAACTCGACGAAATTTCAGTATTTTATGCACACTGAAATTCTCTTTCAAAAGAGAAGCAATAAAATTTTTTTGTTTGCCATAACTTCAAGAATCTATCAGGACGAAAATCTAAGCTGGGACACCCTGTATATTTCGGTGCTATAGTTATTTGTTTTAAGTTGTTTTTTAGTTAGTAAAAAAAACCAAATTCGATGCAAAAGTTTATTTTTATTTTTAAGTACAAAGTGACACATAATGTATGAACCTGCTTTAGAATGTCGGCTGTGGCTCGCGTAATATGCACCGTTGTTCCGACCTGCTGGAGCCACATGTTTTTCAGTCCCAATTCATCCAATTGAGGGATGAAAAATTCATTAATCATGGCTCTGTAGCGCTCACCATCGACAGTGACCGTTTGGTAAGCTCCAAGATGATCCAATGACACTTTCAGCATAAACAGCACACCATGTCGTGACTTTAAATGCAAGTTATGGCTCTTCGTGCATCTCAACTCGTGGATTCTCAGTGCCGCACCGTACCGTAAATTTTGTTTGTTCACGTATCCACATACATAGTAGGTGGAAATGGGTCTCGTGACTCATGGTTATTTTTGACGTAAAATCGTGATCTTTGTTGTTGAAATTAAATAAGGCGTGAGCGTAGATTAGACGCGACTCACGGTCAACACCCATCAGTTGATGAACTATCTGCGTGGAATTGCCAATTGCGTGACACGTCGCCTGGTCGATATCGATGGAACCTCTACGATATCTTCAGCCATAGTAGCGATATTCTCGGCCGAACGAGAGGTACGAGGCCTTCCACGGCTTGCTCAGTCCCGTGATGTTCATTGTCGTTAAACGCCACATTGAACGACCGGAGCTGGGCAGCCAGGAAATGGGCATGAAATGCACGACGTGAAAAAATCACTGACGACCTGTTCACCAAAAATATCGTGACGATTATTCCGAGTTCTTCAGGAGTATAGCATTACATTGCTTTTTCACACAAATTCTAATTCTGTTTGCTTCACAAATGACAATTCCGAATTAACATTCGATGCCATTTGTAAAATCTATGGCACTCTCTGATAAGAAAAGAGATGAAAAAAGGAACTTTTCTCAAAATCCGTATTTTCTTTCTGACAGCCACATAAGAGAATTTTTTTAAGTAAGCCTTTGTTTTTTTTTGTAATTAGTAGGGTGGGAGATATAAGAATAGATAAGCAAAACCCAGAGTCAAAATTTGTGTTACCCGGCGAAGTGGGATATAGAGACTGTAACTTAGAAAAAGAGCAGTTACGGTGGATGTGACAAAGGCAGTTGCTATGGGAGGGCTCATTTGATTGTTAAAATATTTAAAACACTGCGCAACAAGTTTGTAGTTCATGTCCGTATACACCGTTTTTTTTACTAAGCACGGCACGATAGTTCAGTAAGTTCTTGGCAAGTGCAGCAGGATCCCACCCGTCCGACGAACGAACGTCGTGCAATTGCAAGCGTGCCCTACTGCTGGTAAAAGGGTGCGCCATCTCCACCCACAGACTCTCGGAATCTTACAAAAACTAGGCGTGTCACATGATTTGTTTTCAGAACCTTTGATTTTTTAGTCTTCTTGCCATGACAACATTTTTAATAATCTGTTTTTTGGAAGCGCTAAAATATAAATTAAGGACAAATTTTAAATAGTTGATTAAATTATATTAAATATCTCTATTTTCTAAAAATATGTTCTGAATCGTATAAAAATTTCTGAGAGTTTTAAGCTGTTTTCTTTATATAAATGTGCAATATTAAACAAACTCATACGAACCAACAAAAAAAACTCTTAGGTAAAATCCATGTGGGTCCGTTTTGACCATTTATTTTATTTAATCCTATAAAAATAAAAAAATTGTCCACATCACTTGTAAGTACACGCTTAAAAACACACTATCGCGATAGTATCATAGAAAGCACAGCGTTTTCGATTTATTTTCTGCACTTATTTCATGAGTTTTTAGAATCCGCGGTCGTTAAAACAACATAAAGCAATTATCGTAGAATACCAATTAAAGTGAGAAATACTTTTTTTAAGAGATGTTGTTATTTTTTAATCAATTCAATTTTAGTTTTGTCGATAGAAGCGTTGTCACGTGTTAGATGGTTATACAATAGAAAGAATGAAAAAAAAACTACAAATTCGCTGGTATTTTTGTTACAGCTTGGAAAAATTACATCTGTAGTTACCCGTAAGAAAGTATTGGGTCTACAAGTAAGTTTCCAGCGTTTTTTACCAAAATTTGAAGTTTTATTATGAAAACATAGTTACAGTGCTTTATTCAAAGTATCGTCCATCGGAAGCTACAACTTTCCCCCATCTTTCTGGCAATTTACGAATTCCGGACCAAACAAATTTCTCGTCTTTCGTGCCCAAGAACGTATCGAGCCAATTTTTGATTTCTTCTACTGAGCTGAAGCGTATTCCCGTAAGAGCGTTCTTCATCGAACGAAACAAGTGGTAGTCAGATGGTGACAAGTCTAGACTGTAAGGCGGGTGAGGCAGAATTTCCCATCCACTATTGTCCAAATAGTTTTTCACTGAAACCGCAACATGTGGCCGAGCGTTGTCGTGATGAAAAATGACGGACTCATGCCTGGTCTCATATTCTGGCCGTTTTTCTTTTAATGCCCGCTTCAAACGAATTAGTTGGGTTCGATATAATGGTCCTTTGATGGTTTCACCACTCGGAAGCAGTTCGTAATATACGACACCCTTTTGATCCCACCATATACAGAGCATGACCTTATTCACGTGAATATTTCGTTTCGGCGTCGATTGGGCGGGCTCGCCGGGCTTTGTATACGATTTTCTGCGTTTAGGATTATCATAATAAATCCATTTCTCATTACCAGTGACAATACGATGCAAAAATGATTTATTTTTATACCGCTGCAGTAACATTTCGGACATGCAAAATCGCCGTTCGACGTCTCTTGGCTTCAATTCGTACGGCACCCAGTTTCCAACCTTTTGAATGAATCCCAGTGCTTTTAGGCGCAGGGAAACGGCTTGTTGCGTGACGCCCAATGATGCAGCAAGTTCTTCTTGAATCTGACATGGATCCTCATCCAGTAAAGCGTCCAATTCCTCGTCTTCAAAACTTTCGGCTTTCCGGGGCGATCTTTGTCTTCAACTCCAAAATCACCACTTTTGAACCGTTTGAACTACTCGCGGTACATCGATTCACCAATACATTCCGCCCCATAAGTTTCCGAAAGCAAACGATAGGCCTCAGCCGCACTTTTCTTCATATTAAAGAATAAAAGCAGCGCTTCCCGCAAATGACGTTTATTTGGCTGGAAACTTGCCATGATTTTGCTCGATAAAATGTACGACACCGATAAAACTGCTCCAATATAACGCTGCAAAGTTGTTGACAGATACAAAACCTACAAATAAAACACATGGGGTCTGACATTTCTGCCCGGAATCCACTGGTGGCGCCATCTCTGACAAACGCTGGAAACTTACTTGTAGACCCAATATAATTATCGTAGTTCTACAACTACCCTCCTATGAGGATGGAATTTTTTCAAGTTAAAATATATTTTGAAGAAATGTGCTTACTTTTAATTAAAGCTAAAAAGTTTATTTTTAATTGATTTCATAGAAAATATGGTAATTATATACTTTCTCGGTCACCTGGTTTTTTGGGCATAAAAAATTGAATAGTCATTATCAACTTTCATATTTTTATTTTTCTTCAAATTGTTTGTATGGATATCGGATTTGTGATAAAAATCGCAGAAATAAGAAAACATTAATATTTTTTATGGCTTTGAATGCTCAAAAAAAAGATCAAGATATCAACTTCTTATATTTTTTTTCTAATCTAAATATAGTACATGAGAGAACAAACAATTTAAAAAACAAAATGCGGTGATTTATCTATTTCTTCAATTTCATGTGAACAGACAGACATGCACAGACATGCCAGTTAAGCTCGCCCGCCACCCTTTGGTGATTTGATTCATGAGTGTATTGTAGCTATAGGTGCCTGCCTGACAGTTGTTGACATACTCGTATTCTTAGACTAGGTCGTGTGACCGGCTAAATTCTGTGGAAAGGGAGCTGGAGTGACGAAATACCGAATATCTGAAACAGGGGTCGGCAAGTATTTTTAAGTGGGGTCCAGATACGGTTGAAAACTTTTATCGAGGTCCAGAAAAAAAACTCATAATGTTTTGCATTTTTTGTTATTTTGCTTCATGTAAAATTAATGAGAGAAATTACAACGACGGTCTTGAGCCAGTTTTTAAAAATATGGTTCACGCGGGGAACAGCAAATTCGAAGAGTGTTGTCAAGGTGGGCGTCTGATAATCTCGAACGATATTTGTTCTTCAAAAAATTCATTTTTGAGAAAGACAATTCGCATATACCCCTTGATGAAAAAGTTCACGGAATAACCGTGTGGCGCTCCCATTGTTCCGATTTGAGTTCTTGAGTTCTGTTTTTTTTGCTAAGTTGGTAAATCTGTTGTTGACATTCTCTCTAAATCTTAGCGTTATAGCTTGACATTTGCAAAAGTTACGTAGCCAAGAGTACATCTATCTCTGTGTGTGTTGGCGATTTTTTACAATTTTAGAAATGGATTTAAATTTGCAACAACGAACTTGTATTAAATTTTGCGTAAAAAACGGATTTAATGGTGCGCGAACGTTGGAAATATTGGAAAAGTGTTTCGGTAACGATTGTCTAAAGAAAACGGTATGGTATATGTTGAGCCAAACAAAGTACAAGTTGATAGCTAGTTTTTTTGCAATTTTGATATTTTTGTGAAACATGTTTGCCCCAAAATTCTTCAGTGGATGCAGTTTTATACTTTTGCGAGGAAATATTTTCTTGCAGATCAATTATTTCCATTTGCAAGGAAGCCTTTAAAACACCGAATAACTTCGCAGCGACGTCAGTCCATTCTGCTACTGCAGCGATTTCATAAGGTAATTTAAGGAATTGAGATAGCTCTCTGCAATATCTTGGAATCTTACAGCAAATTCGTTTTTAAGATCGGATAGAAACTTCGAAAACACTGCAATGTCTTCTTCTTCAGAGTTCTCCTTTTTACCTTCAATACGTTGTCGGCATATTTAAAAATATTTGAAGGTCCAAACCAAACTCCTATAGGCCGTAATATAGAACTTTTGACTGAAATCCTTTGCCATTAGTAAGTCTATAATCGACCAGATATTTAACTTACAAAGTATCTTACAAGGAACACGAAATCTATTCCCAAAATTTGTTTAGCACTTTCTCTGGGCCAACAACTACCAACACTCTCCACAACAGCTATATCGGCTTTATTACAAATTAGATGAAAACGTTCTTTGCTTTGCTAAATTTAAAGCGATCTGAACCAATTTGAGATCTACAACTAGAAGCAGTTAAAAAATATGATTATAATCAATTAAGACCAAGGAAAAAGTCAATGCATCCAGAACGTCTGCTTAAATTTTAAATTGGGAATTATGTGAATCGATGATCTTAATCTTGGAGATAAAAGAACCCATCTTATCCCGTTCTGCTTCATCGGTTGGAAACGTAAAACCAATGACAGCTCTCTAATTTCTTCCTATATCGTCAGCTTTTAGCAATTTTGCAGATATTTGGAATATTATGCCCATGACATTGGCATGTGAGTTTTGAAAAAAGTACGATATTGAAGAAATAGCATGACATCGTGTCACCATGTCGACATGTTTTTTCTTACATCAAATGCATCGGTAACAACACATTACCAACTTTTAAGGAGCAACTAGCGATCTCTATTATCACAGATGGACGAGCTTGGAAGTGATGCAAGAGCTTGCTGCCCTATACTACCCTAAAAACTGAAAAAGGGGTGGGTACAGATTTCATACTCTATTTGGCCGATAGTACACTTGATAGGCTTTAGAGGATCTCCTTTCTTGAGTATCAGGCAAACGATCCCGAGTTCATTTAAATCCCAGCTACTCTAAGGTTTAAATGATTCGATAGGTAGTCCCTCGGATAATGAGGACTTATTGGTTTTAAGATTAGGTATCGCTATTTAAACATCTTCTTGTTCGGATGGATGAAGTTGTTATCGATCCTCGCCTGCGCTGACAGTCATTAAACAGTCTATTTTTTTTTTTTTTATAATTTACGCGCGCCTAAGGGGTTATGAATACCCTTATACTGTTGCCAGGGCGCGGGCGGAAGTAATCTTTTGACATTATCAGCATGGACTGCGACTCTTCCCGTTCGGTATTTGTATCCTTGCGAAATTCTTTTTATATTTTCGTAGAACTGACGAGCATCATTTTTGCAGAACCATCTCTCCATGGCCCCGAATGAGTCCTTCTTTTGTTTTTCTGAGAAGTCGATATTCCCCTTGTCTTCTCTGCTAATAGAGTTAGTGAGCAGCTCTCGGTCTTCTTTGCAGCGCTGGCTTGTATCTCTCTTTTTTTTTCATACATGCTCTTGTCGATACTCTTTGTCAACCTAGGGCTTTAGCTGTGTCTGTCAGGTGAAACCTTGCACATCTCCACTGGTTTCCTGCGCTTGATGCTGGCAGCCTAGAACCTCTCGGAAGCTTTTGGGAGACCCGATCGGAAAAGGCTCCAGCATTCTCTTGCGATTGTAGGCGTTCGATGCCAAATTTTTTTATTTTTTTTTGTTCAGCATTCTGTGGTCGGTGATATTCTCATTCGCGTATGGCCTGAGTCGATATTGGCTATATCTAATTTTAAGTTCATCAAACTTGTTAGGGCACTGACTATACATCAAGCTCAGATTTTATAATATATTGTAAATATATGTAAATGTAGTAATGTATTTTACCTATTTAGCTATGCAGCTGTATTTTACCTGCATTAGTTGGAGTACTCTAAGTTGGCTTAAGTCTATTTCCACCTGTACACCTGACAGAAGGTTCTCTTCTATTGTTAAGTTGGAATCGAGCTTCTTCCGGCACGCAAAAATAATATGCTATTTGCTTAAATGAACTACCATGCACATTAATAGGGATAAATGTTTTTCGAGGAGTTTCTATAGTCGATATTGCCTGCTTTCAATATTGTTAATGTTTCACCAACTTGGAGCAAGATTTCGGCAGTTGAACCTTTGTGTTTCGAGATCAAATTTTCACTTACATATACTGACTTTTTGCGACGCATCTACAATAGTAGAAGATATTTGAGCTATGAGCAATCAATCTTTTCTAACGAACGACAAAATATGACAGACTGAGTCTCAATGTACTCGTATTGTGTGTTTGAAGCTCTTGTTTTATCTTTGTAACCCTTCGCTAAAAGTGAAATCATATCACCGATACTAGCAAAATGGATATATTAATTTGACAATATGCATCTACCTGGGCTTAAAATCTCTATCGCCCAACACGGTTTGCTGGCTCGAATCGGAATTTTCAGCAAATATTCTAACTTGTAGTAGCTGAAACAACCAACATATGCAAAATCTGGGTAAATAGATATTTTTGACGGGTCTAAAGCTCGTTAAACTACATAATTTTTACTTTCAAATCAACATTCTTTAGTCTCCCAGCTATCGGGAAATACTACCTTTGTATTTGAAAGCACAAAGAAAGGCCATCATTTACACAGAACAATCACCAAAAAACTAATACGTAAACATTCCCCGTGTTTACTCATATCGCAAAGTTAAGAAAATCGCAATGCCATTCAATTGGTTCCGGAACTTTGTATGTTCATGATGGCGTCTTGTATCTGACGGAGTACAACAAACCCCAACACAAGTACTCTTCTATCGGATCAGCGCCAAAGGAATCTGAAGCCGAAACCAAAACTAAAACCAAAAGTCTGTTTGCTAAAAGTCTTTAGCCATAATAGATGACCTCATAAAGAAAAGTTTGATTTTTTATTGTCAAACATAAAAAGCCAAATCGCAAACACACTTAAGTCGATGCTGCTCCAATAGAACTCTGAAGTTCAGGAGTTCAGGAATCCACCCTCCTCCGATACCCGATACAAAGATCGGAATGTCAATAGAGGACGCCCCGGAACATAACACAAAATACATTTGCACACTCAACGACCGCATAAAACTTAAGACATTCAATAAGGAGTACCATCGACCTTTTATCCTTTTAACAATTTTCCATTCTTCTTTGTGAGTACGAGTATACATGGATATGTGTATGATGGTAGGAGTATGAACTTTGTATTTTTTTTTTGAAGGATAAACAAAGCGGACATGCTGCCATACTTAATGTCGGAGTCATATTTTTGAAATCAAAGTTCCAACAGGCTTGAGCACCTTTTTTGGGACAAAGGTAGACCCATTCCGCACAGGGTCGGATGGTTCATTATTTACACATGTTCACATGAAATATTCTTTGCATTGCTGGCAGGAGGTGTCCTTTTGCAAAATTTGGCGATTTGTGTAACTGAATCATACACGGAAACGAAACAAAGTAAATATGGAAAGAAAAAAATTAGTTTTTTTTTCGCTTATTTTTCGGGAGGCGGGTGGGCAGTACCCGCATTTGCACGATTCGTTAAACAAGGGACACGTTCTGTTGTTAAATTTTAGGTACAGAGTTCTTTTTGTTTTTTTCTCAGGACGGCAATGAGATGTGTTTACTGAGAGTGGAGCGACGTCCTTTACAAATATTAATTTTTTTTTTACATACTCGTATGCGTGTGTACTTGGATTCATTTTGTTGAAAGGTTGTTTTATGGGCGTTAAGGTATGTCTGAACATTTAAATCAATTGTCCTAGTGACGACGTTTTGTTTTCCCCGTTTAAATTTGTGAAAATAAAGGACAACATTTTGTTAACATGCCAGCTATTATCTGCATTTCCGCCGTTTGGCTCAACGTGGTTTCATGTTCGCATATACAAGTACGTATACATAGGTACCAAAAACCAAAACGAGTGAGGGGGTCCTGTTGACCGCTGAAAAAGAAGATGGATGGATGGATCAGGAAAACTTGAGAACGTAATGTAACCAAGCCGTGAAGCTTTAAACAAGCCACAAATTTCCGAAAGTTATTAATATGCCGTTCCACATTCTTTTTAGAAAATGAGGACCGACGATGTTACCTATGAAATGACGTTCACTGGTTTGGCTTACTCCAGAAATGTTCGATTAAAATAGGGGCAAACTTCGAGCTGCTCGAGCATCCAATCCGCGACTTTTCATCGCAGGCTTTGTTTCGTGGTTTTAGTTCTGGCAATAGGTGGATCTTATGCGAATAAAGCCCGCGAACTTTTCGAACAGTAAAAGAAAACACTCTTTATAAATATGCTAATTTTTGGCAAGCGGACTGCCTTCCCCGATTGCTTGGTGGAATAAAGGAAGGCTGTATTCACTTTTTTATGTGCTCTACGAGTATATGGTCGAACCAAAGTCGACTTATTTTATTTTGCGGATTACTAGATGGAGTGAAAAGTGACCTCCTTGACCTCCAGAATGCGCTGCTACTACAAAAAAAGGTTGTGGTGCCTTGAAGTCCGTTCATATTTAGGCAGACATGCCAAATTTCAGTGCGATACTGTCTTTGGTTTTGTTTTGACAGCTGATTGTTGTTGACGTGTTTGGCATCATGTTGAGTGTGGATAAAAACGATTTTTGTTCTGTCATAAAACATAATTTTTTGAGAGGCAAAACGGCGAAGGAAACAAAAGAAAAGTTGGAAAAATATTTTGGGGCTAATGCTTCGTCAGATTACACCGTCAAATATTGGTTTCGAGGGTTTCATGGTGGTCGCAACTCCACTACCGATCAAGTCCGCAGCGGCAGGCCCTCCGATGCGGTCACAGAGGACAATGTCAAAAAAATACATGAAATGGTGTTGGCTGACCGAAAAGTGAGGGTGCGCGAGCTAGCAGATACCACAAAGATTAGTACTGAGCGCACACGCCATATTTTGGGCAATATTCTGCATATGAAAAAGTTATTCTGTCGCTGGGTCGGAAAGGTTATGGCGTCGGTTTTCTGGAATTGTCATGGCATACTCTTCGTGGACTACCTCGAAAAAGGAAAAACCATCAACAGCGAGTATTACTGTGCATTATTGAAGCGATTTAAGGCCGAAATCGCTGCAAAACGGCCTCACATGAAGCGAAAAAAAATTTCATTTTTGCAGGACAATGCGCCGGCGTACAAGAGCATCGCAACCACGGTTAAAATCTATGACTTACGGCTCCAATTGCTGTCGGATCCACCGTATTCACCCGATTTGGCTCCCTCGGACTATTATCTTTTCCCAAACCTCAAAAGATGGCTCATCTATAAAAAAATTCAGCTCACGCGAGGAAATCATCGACGCCATGGAGGAGTATTTTGAAGACCTTGCGGAAAATTACTTTTCGGACGGGATCAAGAATTTGGAAAATCGCTAGAATAAGTGTATCAAACTAAAAGAATAATATAATAATATTGAATAATATTGGGTATATAACTAAATTCGTGTGGTTTCTTTTCAAAATTTTAACGTTTATTTAAGAAAAACATGTACAATAGTATTATTCAAAGTATTGCCCATCTGAAGCTATGACTTTTTCCCATCTTTCTGGAAATTTGTGGATCCTATCCCAAAAGAACTGCGCCGGCTTGGCAACCAAGAATGAATCAAGCCAATTTTTGATATTCTGCTCTGATGTGAACCGTATTTCAGTGAGGGCGTTCTGCATCGACCGGAACAAATGGTAGTCAGAAGGGCCAAGGTCTGGGCTATAAGGCGGGTGGGGTAAGACTTCCCATCCACTGTTTTCCAAATAGTTCTTAACCGGAATAGCAACGTGGGGCCGAGCGTTGTCATGATGGAAAATTATTGCCTCGTGTCTGGTTGCATATTCCGGGCGTTTTTCGGCTACTGCTCTCTTCAAACGGATTAATTGTGTTCGGTAGCGTTGTCCATTGATGGTATCACCCGGTTTTAGCAGCTCATAATACAGCACACCCGTCTGATCCCACCAAATACAGAGAGTTACCTTCGCGACATGGATATTCGGCTTTGCCGTTGATTTGGCTGGTTGGCCGGGTTTCACATATGATTCTTTGCGCTTGGGATTGTCGTAATGGATCCATTTTTCATCACCAATAACAATCCGATGCAGAAATGACTTCCTTTTGTGGCGTTACAACAGCATTTCGGACATGCAAAACCGCCTTTCGACGTCTCTCGGCTTGAGTTCATGTGGAACCCAAATTCCTTGCTTTTGAATATATCCAGCTGCTTTTAAACGTTTTGAAATGGTTGCTTGAGTGACACCCAAAGATCCTGCGAGCTCTTCTTGTGTTTGGCAACAATCTTCATAGAGTAATGCTTCCAGTTCTTCGTCGTCAAACTTTTTTGGCTGCCCAGGACGTTCATTGTCTTCCAAGCCAAAATCACCACTTTTAAAGCGTGCAAACCACTTTTGGCACGTTCGCTCAGCTAGCACATGTCCACCATAAACTTCCACCAAAATACGATGACTTTCGGCAGCAGTTTTCTTCATATTAAAGTAATGAAGAAGAACTCCCCGCAAAAACACTTTTTCAGGCACAAAGTTCGACATATTTGTTTTGTTACGCTTCAAATGAATGTTATTGTTGTTTACGCTTCAAATGAATGACATATACTGAAATGACGTACAATGACAGTAGCTTTCCAACGCATGTTCCAAAGGAATAGTAACAATGGAATAATACAAGTTACGCCATCTCTTAGCAAACCGCAGGAATTAAGTTATAGACCCAATATAAAAAAAATTTTTAATTCAGAAGGAGGTCACTTTTCATTCCATCTAGTACATCAATGGTTTCTAGCTCATTAACTTAGCTGTTGTATCTTTTGCCCCGGTACTCCCCTCCATAATTTCAGTGTTGAAGACCAAATACATTCCGGCATGAACTTGGAACCCTTGAGCACCTAGTGGAGACACAGTAGGCCAACAAGATCGACAGACACGTCGTCGTATGATAGAAGGCTCACTTTTCCTACTCATTGGAATTCATAAGATCACTAGGCACTTTTTTGATCAAAATACCACAAACCGGATTGACCGCATTTCGATAGATGGAAGACACCGAGTGGCCTAGACAGAAACTCTTGATATGGGTATAGGAAGATACACGTTGGTTGGTTGCAATTTCAAAAGACTATCCGTTCCCGAACATGTTTTTATTTTCTAAATCCCAGTAGATACGAGTAACCAGAACGTCATCAAAACTGTCGTTTCTCATGTGTTTAATTCTGATGGCGATCTTAAAGAGGTTCAATGAAGAATACCAGCATTTGAAGCTAAGCTGAATGAAAGAATAACAAAATACTCTCGAATGTTGACATTTAAAAGGGACAACCTATATCGATGCCTATGATTGAATAATTTATGTACGGGTACTGAATTATTAGACTAAGACGATGATTGCCAAATGTCCGTCTACTTGACCAAACCGAAGTAAGGATAACACTGTCAATATCTTGGTTGGATACCAAGTTCCTGGACCTGACGACTTACCGGCAGAAGAATCTAAAGCTGCTGGAAGTGACCCTGTAGAGAGCACAACCCAGTTGGCAACTATCAGTATCAGTTTCGGGCCAGGAAAGTCCACAATCGACAAAATTTTCACACTCCGGCATATGACCTATACTCGTATAGCATCATGTCTACGCGTAGTTCTACAGGGATCCCTGCCGTCCGTCTGGGCAGAATGACGATGGAGATCACTCGTTCCGTTAAGGGATTAGGCCACTCTATGACCGAAACGAGAGACGGTATTTTAGGGGACTAGAGTAGGTAAACGGCAGATGTTTTTGAAACTATTTGCCACGTGTTCAGGCTATTGTTTTTTTCGTCTTTAGAAACGTCGCTTTCAGTCAGTTTCGTACAGTGAAACATTTGAGAGGGACGCTATTTGAGGAACGTTTGTTTTTTTTATTGGTGATGGTGATTCTAAGACTTTTAAAGGTTTTACTCCACCTTATCATCAATATTTGGTCCGCCGAAAATATGTGCGCCTTAATGTGATTTCTCTTTAGTTAGCGGCTTAGACTATAACTATGGACAAGGCCTTTTGTGGATAAAAACGCGATCGCTAAGACCCATCCCTTCTGGGCATCCACCCAAACAGTGATTCTAAGACTTTTAAAGGTATTACAAATGCTAAGCCCTATGAAAATGTCACAGCACTCAAGAAAGAGTGTTTGGATAACCCCTACGTAATTTGAAAAAAGAATACAAAGGTTTCGGTGGAAGGGGTAAATTGACGGGAAAACTAATAGACGAACTCTCTATTTATTATGGATTAGCCATTCGTAGCAACTGTGATTCAGTTTAACACATGAGAAACAGTCTACTTTACGCTACATTCGAACATAAATTATCTACTGGTGCAAGACCGCTGCACGATAAATGTCCGATCGGAGAGACGATCTTCTTACCCGATGCATCGGCGGTTATACTCAAAACTGAACTCATTTACTTAACGGGCTCCCGACCCGTGGAAAGTCTCTGCCTGAGACATTTCAACCTTCCATCCTCTACGATCCCGGGCACGCTGCTTCCAGTTATCCAGACCAAGCGCTCTGGCATCCGCGATAGCTTGGTCTTTGAAACGAAGGTTCGGTCCTCCTTGTCGTCTCGAACCTGAGGGCTGAGATTCGAAGATTGTCTTATCTGGAGCATTGTTGTCCATTCGCTCGATGTGGCCGAGCCAATGTTTACGGGATGCGCATACATCCATGGGAGCAAAAATACGCCTTGCCATCGCTTACCTACATTAATATAATATAATACCAAAGCAGAACTTGTGTTGGAGGCACAAGTTCCACCCTTGGTATGGGTCGAGGCCGTTCTAAAACCTCTTACTGCTCTTAGGATCACAGTATCCAGTACTTATCTGCTACTCTACAATGGGTCAAACAAACAGGAAGACCCTACCCGCGATTTGGGTTTAAACCACAGCCATCATGACGCTCCCAGAAGGGGGCCTACCTCAACAAGTCAGGCCCGGACCGAAATCCGGGGGGCTCCTGACTCCCATGGTACCGTGATTTAAGTCCTGGTAGGGACTACCGGTGGTCCTGCCTCCAACAAGACCTATGACCGGCAACTTGTAACTGGTCAAATCGTGGCAACCTTCAGAGGCGTCATCTGAAGATGTTTACGATAAGACCAGTAATATGCTCTGCCCCCGCTTTTTATTAGACAACGTCATTGATGGGCGAAGCCTTGATAATTGGGCGCGGGCCCCTTAGGCGGTGGATAGATGATTCTTTGTTTGTTGATAACATGTACTTGGTCTTGTCCTCGTTTACTTCCAGGCCAAAGAATTTCGCCTGTTCTTCAATCGGCATCAAAGCCTGTATCACGGAACGCTGCGAGCGCCCGATGATATCAATATCGTCCGCATATTCCAGGAGCTGGAGACTTGTTGAAGATAGTGCCTTCCATGTTGACACCTGCCCTGCGCATTATCTGCTCTAGGACGAGATTGAAGAAATCACATGATAGCGCATCACCTTGCCGAAATCCGGTGTATGTTTGAAGTAGCTCGGAGGAGCTACTTCCAAACTGCACGTTGCAGGATCAGTTTTGCCCGGATCCCGAATTCGGCCATCGCCATATAAAGCTCCTGACGATTAATGCTATCATATGCGGCCTTGAAGTCGATGAAAAGGTGGTGAGTCTCGACTTGAAATTCGTTGGTTTTTTCCAGGATTTGTCTGAGTGTGAAAATTTGGTCTATAGTCGATCTGCTGGGCCGGAAGCCACACTGGTACGTGCCGATTAGCGTGTTGCAGAATGGTTTGAGACGTTCACTCAGTACGTTGGATAGGATCTTATATGCGACATTAAGCAGGGATATGCCACGATAGTTCTTGCAAGACATAGGATCGCCTTTTTTGTAGATGGGGCATATGGAGCTGATAGTCCAGTTGTCGGGCATGCTTTCTTCCACCCATACTTGGATGATGATTTGGTGTATGCGCCCTACCAAAACATCGCCACCGTATTTGAAGAGCTTGGCTGGTAAACCATCAGAGCCTGCGGCCTTGTTGTTCTTAAGCTTTTTTATAGCTAAGCCAACTTCTTCTATACTGGGTGGTGGAACTGTTTCTTCATTGACTGGACGTGGGCTCTCTTCTTGCGCTATCACTCTCTCTACATGATGCCCATGTAGCAGCTGCTGGAAATGCTGCTTAAACACATTTACTATTCCCTGTGCTTCAGTGACTAGGTTTCCTTCGGTGTTTCGAAGAGCTTGTATTCCGGTTTTAAAGCCAACTCAAAACTGTAATGAAAGTTTTAATTCGACTATGTCATAATGAAAGCGATGGATTTACAAATTGGCCCGAACAGCAACGAAATGTGCTTGGAGATTGACAAAGAGCGCATAAAGCTTGTTGAAAGATCGCTGTCTGAAGCTACAAAAGAGTGGAAGATCGCACTAAAATCCAATAGAAAAGAAGAGGATGACACTAATCTAAAAGGCCAATTATGTGGAGCAGGCATAGCGGATTAAAGGTATTGAAAAATTTTTCATGATTTTCTATAATTTAAAATTTTAAACCCGTTTATATCAAAATTGCATTTTTCAAATTAGCCGCTCCCATAACTTGAACAATTTACAACCAACTCACTTCAAATTTTAACTAAATTTTTAAAAATATATTGTCTAAATAAGTACGTAGGATTTTTTTTTTATATGACATAGTTCATTTGTTATTAACAATTTTCTGGCGATTTTCCTGAGAATTTTGCAAGTTTGACTTTGGAAGTGCGCCATTTGGCCAAAAATCAATATATCAAAAAAATCCTACGTAGTTCTCTAGCTGTTGTTATGTACAATAAAAAAAAATTAGTGACTCACTATAATTCAAAATTTACAGGAACCGTTGGTACGGCTGTAGACCCTTCCAAAAATAAGAGGTCATCTGAGAAACGCCGGCATTTTTAAATGAATAACTCTATAAAAATTACGTTTCACAGTGAATCATATGTACAATAAACTTTGTAAACTCGGTTTATTTTATATTTTTCTTGAAAAAAAAAATCACAGTCACTCTAGACTGGCCCCTAAAGGCTGGTAACGAATTAAGCGAGACCTTTGATGCCAAGACAAGTTTTAGAAAAGAGAACGGGTTTCATGTAACTTTTTTAACATCATACTTGAAATTGTGCGGAACTTACAAGCTAACGCCGAAGGCACAATCTTTCAAGAGTCTGACATAATTGGCAAAACTCAGTCGGCTGTCACCGGTGCGTTCGCTAGTATTGAAACGGAAGATGCCAAAATGGGTTTAGTGGTAAATGAGTGCAAAACCAAATATATGTTGCCAGTATACAGCATCGACGAATTGGACAGAATGTCACAATCGACAGCTATAACTTGGAAATATGATAGTAAAGGACTTTGTCTACCTTCACTTTGCTGTTAATTCTGCCAACAATACCTCAGTAGAAATAGAAACGAAGAATCACTCATATCAATTCTTTGAAACCTTGACCATCCCAATGGTAATCATTATGGCACTAAGGCATGGACTCGAACGAAAGCGGATAAAGATATTCGTTTTCAGTGAAAATTTCTACGTAGCATATTTTTGGGCTTTGGTGAAGAAGATTCAACGACGAACTGTGCGAGCCGTACAGCGATATCGACCTAGTCAGCAAACTGCCCATCAGTCGCCTGAGATGGATTGAACATGTAGAGCGAACGGACACCAGAGCCTTCGAATCTAACAATGCAATAGAGGAAGATCTCAACTTAGATGGCGAGAACAAGTAGAAGGGGACCTTAACCAACCTGTAGTGCGCTGCCAACCGCTGTTTCCGTAGGCCAAAAAGACAATTATGGAAATCTTATCTCGGATCACCATCCATGTATGTTATTCGGCGCAAAGGCATGAACACTCCCCAGAGCGGATGGAAGCTCTCTATGTTTTTTTCAACCAAACGACTTCCAGCACGATCTTTGGTCCCATTTGCGTTGACAGACAATGCAGGAGATGCTACAACAAGAAACTATACCTGCTATGTAGCGACATGGATGTAGTTGAGTTTACAGCGATGAAAATGGTTTCATGGAGAAAGCAGTAACGGAAAGACTTACATGAGGTCGTTACTTTCGCCATTATCCTTTTTTCTTTTTTCTGTTGAACTGCCTTAAGTATTCAAAAAAACCTTCCAATACACCGCTTCGTTAACAATTTCTACTTATACGAGTACATGCTTTGAAACTGTGTAAAAAAAGAAATCTTCCTTCAGAGTGTGCCTCTTTGATATTTTCGATTTTCTGAAGCCTCCAGAAATACCGCTCTGACCAACCACCTGTCTTTTCTTATGGAGTTTGACCGTAGACTGAGCCTTCTCACAATTGTTCCATCCCAATCTAGCGAACGTTTAATGGAAAGAGTCACAAGAGTAATGGGAATCGTAGAGGGGTTGTTTTAGTACGTTTGTTGGGGCCTCCAGAAACCATGTCCCTGTCCCGGACAAGTAAACACAAAGGCAAATCGTTTGTGAACATTAGAAACAACACGGGTCCGAATATTGAGTCCTGGGGAACACCTCTTCCGACTGACCGCAAGGAAGGTGTTTAGGTGATCTTATCACTGCACGAGTTGTAAGCGATCACTTTGCAGAAGAAGTTGAACAGTTGTGTCAGATAGATAAAGCAAGTTAGATAGTTTATTACACAGGATGACTGGGTTAACCGAGTTAAAGGTTTAGGTGAAGCCAAAAAGTGACAGTCAAGTTATATTTCACGGTCCATAGCAAGACGAATATTAATTGCTACTGTAAATAGTTTTGTAACAGCTGTGATCTGCACGTTTTTCTTTTCTTTGATCAGAAATAGAGTTTGCAGGCTTTTGAGAGGAAAGACAATATACTCGTAACAATAAAGGTTTGAGGACGTGCTGTGTCTTTTAGGAATTGGTATTACTTTGGTTTGATACGAAGAAATAGAGCTTAGGAATGCGGTTACAATGTATATATATATGTACATATGTTATGTATCGGCATACGGAATAATTTTAACAAGATGGTTATACTCGTAACAATTGTATATTTATTTGCACTAAGCAAAGCTTTCTGTTTTAAAGTCAATTAAGCAAAAAGAAAGAAAGGGGACTTTAGTTAAAGAGTCTTAAATGTACCTTACCGGTACCTTTTAAGCTTATAAAAAATATTACATCGGGCTCAACCGGGATTTGAACCCGGGACCTCTCGCACCCAAAGCGAGAATCATACCCCTAGACCATTGAGCCGCTTGGAAATATTGGAAAACTTTTAAAATAATTTTTCACACTTTCTGTACCAATTTGCTCCCCTCTTCCATAAATTCTTATTATCTCTAGACTGCCATAGTAGGACAGGTTCTCAAGATAACTATCTTGTTAACAGGAGACAATTTGAAGGCATTTTGGTTATCTTTCTTTGTAGAAAGCCTGTTTACAAGTCAATCAAACTTGTTTGATCAGTCAACAGTTTATATTCATTTTCTTGTGAGTGTCACTATCATACAAATCTTGTTCTAAATGACTTTAGTTTGTACATGGCATACGAGTACATATGATATACCATATATGTAGATTGTAGATATCGTAGGTAGTTAATATAGTCAAAAATAGAACTAAAGACCTCAATGTTGACTCAATGCGCAAAATTATTTTTAAAATTTTAATTAGTACTAATGCGAGACAAATTATTTGAATTGCAACCAGATAATTTGGCAGAGTACTCCTCCTTATTATCAATATTTGGTCCGCCGAAAATATGTATGCCTTAATGTGATTTCTCTTGAAACTCTAACTACGGAATAAAAAGCCAAGACCTTTTCTGGCTAAAAACGCGATCTCTAAGATCCAGCCCTTCTGTTCATCTACCCAAACAAACAAACAAAAAGACAGCGTCATCAAAAACAGCTAAACTGATGCCATGTCCAACAAGACTGCTATATGAATGCCACAAATAACTTCAAGCTAGCTCTGGAGAGTTTGAAAGTTGAAAGAATGACCTCCAGCTTATCAGAAACCTTACCTAACAACGAGCAATTCGCTGGCATCTATATACATATATGATATGTATATGTAATGGTCGTTAGCTTTACGGAAGCTATAAAACGGTTCAAATTCTGGGGCGTAAACTTTCTATTAGGTTGGTTTATCGTAAGGATTATGGGCATTGTTCCTTGAATCATGCCCTAGGCTGGTGCCTCAAAGAGAGTGGTTGACAAGTATGATATTCCTCGAAATCAATTGTAATGGAAATAACTGTCCACAATAAGGATCTCTTGGCTTCTTCGTAGATCACCAAATTCCAAGGAATACTCCCCCAATAAATGAAATTTGGTGCCAATAACGTAACAGCGGGCCGCTCCGATTGCTTCTACTTCACTTTTTGTTTCAACATTGCTTCGGCCTAATGATCTTACTCGTATAAGAATGGTTGACCAGCAACTCCAACTAGGTCCCTCGAAGACCTCCTTCTTTAAAACCGGAGGAAAAAATCAATTCAACAAATTCAATATTCCAGAGTTTAAAAACAGAGAGCTGGTTCCTGGTACAATGGAGTGGAATCACTATCGCCTCAGGATGATTTCCGGACAACCAGGCCATTGACGCCTGAAAATGTAATATGGCAAAACGACAGAAAAGCAGATCATGATGTGATGTGATGGTTGTGATGAAAACGCCCATTATACAATCTGAGGAGGGATCGACAGCATAAATAGTCTCACTTTTAATACGAGGGTTGTCTGAAAAGTTTCCGCAACGTAAAGATAGCGGCACTCTCGTCAATAAAAGCTAGTGAATGCTAGTTGTGCATCTTTTGACAGTTACTTACCGAAGTTTCAGTCATTTTGGACTCGCAGTTTTTAGTTGACAGTCGTTTGAGTGAGTCGATGTGAGTGTTTTTTGTGAAAATGGAAAAAATTTAGTATCGAGCTGTTATTAAATTCTTGTTTTTGAAAGGCAATACGCCTACGCAAATCAAAAATGAGTTGGACTCTGTGTATGGGGATTCCACACCATTATTTACCATAGTGAAATTTTGGGCAGCTGAATTTAAACGTGGCCGTAAGAGCTTGGGAGATGATGAACGTTCGGGACGTCCAAAAACTGCAACCACTGACGATAACATTGCTAAAGTTCACCAAGTGGTGTTAGACGACCAGTGAGAGAGATAGTAGAGGTTATAAAAATGTCCAAAGAACGTGTTTGCTACATATTAAATCAAGATTTAGGCATGAGAAAGCAGTCCGCGCGTTGGGTGCCGCGTTTGCTTACGTTAGACCGAAAACGTGTTCGAATGAACATTTCCAACGCTCTGTTGGCGCAGTTTAGGCACAATAAATCCGAGTTTTGGCGCCGATTAATTACTGTAGATGAAACTTGGATACACCATTATACGCCCGAAATAAAAATTCAGTCAAAACAGTGGACTGCAAAGGGCGAGCCGGCTCCAAAAAAGAAAAAACTGGTTTTTCGGCTGGGAAAGTGATAACGACTGTTTTTTGGGATAGTAAAGGAGTTATCTTAATCGATTATCTTCAAAAAAGAAAAACCATTACAGGACCATACTACGCATCATTACTTGCCAAGCTGAAGGCAGAAATTGCGGAAAAACGTCCACATGTGCAGAAAAAGAAAATCCTGCTTCACCAAGACAACGCGCCGTCTTACACCTCAGCGGTTGCCATGGCGAAAATCCATGAATTACGGTTTGAACTGCTTGACCATCCACCTTATTCACCAGATCTAGCCCCAAGCGACTTCTTTTTGTTCCCTCATCTAAAAACTGCGCTCGGAGGACAGAGATTTTCGTCAAATGAGGAGGCAATCACCTTCGTGAACAATTATTTTGCGGAGAAAAACGCCAAGTACTATTTGGACGGGTTAGAGAGATGGGAGCATCGCTGGGAGAAGTGTGTAGAGTTACAAGGAGACTATGTAGAAAAATAAAAAAAAATTTTTTAAAAAAGTGTCTTGTTCGGAAACTTTTCAGACAACCCTCGTACATCCTAGGAGTTCACATTTCCACAAATCTTGTAATGAAAATGACATAATTAACTCAATCAGGCAACCGGTGCTAAATCTTTTCATATCTTGGCCTGTTCTGTCGGATCTAATCACTGATAAAAAGAACTTGCGACATCTGATTACATGCATATATGTATATAGGTTTGACATTGGGAACGTAAAAAATCCAAAGTCTCTAAAAAGGATACTCACAGCAGCCAGTTGAAACATCTTTTACAGACTGAGGAGACTATGGGCTATGAATCCAATGTGTCCAATTTAAACTTAACATAATCTTTTAATGAAGAAGCCTCGAAGCTAAGCACTCATATCACCTCCGCATACTAATCTAACCGCTAAAGCAAAGCTTTCATTTAAGACTTGCTCTGGATCTTGAAAAGAAAGATTACAAATCTATTTAATGAAAGTAAATAAACTCATTGAGTGAGTATAAAATAACGGGTCTCCCAAAACTCACGAAAGCAATAACATATTTTAATTACAAATTGTGAATTTTTTATTGATTCACAAAGTACCCAGTATAGGGTTATGCATGGTATAGAATATTAGGTAAATGGTTATCACAGCTTTGCTGGCACATACGCACTCTTTTGTCGAAATTTTCCATAACGGTTTTACATATGTAACATAGATGAAGCTGAACTTCGTTAATACAGCGCTCAATTTGCTCATTCACGGCGTGGGCTTGTTAGCAGACTTCACAAAAACTCCAAACATAAGAGTCTAACAGCGCTAAATCGCACGATCTAGGCGGCCAATTCTGATCACTAAAATGGGAAGTTACACGACCATGGAATAACTCAGGCAGTAACTGAATTGTTTTTTGGGCTGTATGGAATGTGGCACCATCTTGTTGAGACCACATGTCATCCACATCCAATTTATGCACGACAAACTGGATTATCATGTAGCGTTATTGCCTAACCAGTCGCATTTTCAAAGAAAAATGCTCCGATGATGTCCACCAATCAGTGATCCGCACCAATCAGTGACACGTTATGGATGCATTTGTTTCTCAACAATCACTCGTAGATTTTCTGAACCCCAAATTCCACAATTTTGACGATTAAGATGAAAATGAGCGACATCGCTGAAAATGATTTTGTTTGAAAAATCAACAGCCACTTGTTGTTGTTACATAAGTCTCTTCGTTTTGCATGGTCCGTAAGCACTCTGTATGCATAAATATGCAAATATTTCGTGAGAATACGCTGCAGAGAACTTGAGCTGCAGAAAATTCTTTCGAATCCCTTCCGTCCGATTTCTATGGATTCTAAAACTATATAGAGTGCTCATATCTGGCTGAGGATCTTTCGAAAGCCTTCGTGTCAATTAGTGTCGGTTCAGTGTTCGTTAAGGTAAAAGAAAATTATCCTTCTCCATATTCGAAAGCTCAACTTAATAGAACGCCGTTTTTCTACCAAGAAAAGAACAAGTCCATAGCCATTATTGGAATGTCCATAACATGCGAGTATATATCAAAATGAATATCAACCAGGTAAATTGGCGATAGTAGCTTTGCATCGTCTCGTCAATCGAAACTGCTGTGGTGGGCAAAATAATTGACCTAATTGACCTAGACACAACCAAATGGATATACTCCATGCTTAACAACAGAATAATCACTCCCTACACTCGATCAGCGTAAAAGCTCCTAAAGATTGCCAACCGGGCGATGTGCTGTCGTCTATACCATAGTGGACTCCAGTGAGCCTAATTCTAATCGACCTTAACTATTCCGGATTTCTAACTAACCTATGCAGCGGACATACCCATAACAACAAAGTGAGAAGAAGGATCTTGTATTACTGGACCAGTGGAGATTGCCTTCAACAAATTATGTGCTAAAGAAGATGATTAAATGTTAACCAACCGGAAAGCGTCATAATTTTTTTCAGTAGAAGAAGAAATTCCAGACCCCAAAGTTTACACTTAATACGGTACAAAAGGAATAACGTATCTTAGGGTAATTTTAGACCATAGACTAAACTTGAAAATACATCTGAACAAATTCAATGAAAATGCGACTTGTGAGGCTGGGGGTTAAATCACAGGATAAATCCACTGGATTTGTTTCATCATCGGCATCTGAGTAATATTCTATAAGCAATGTAATATAGGAAAAGTCTAATCAAGTCCGATCTCCAAAATGTCCAAACACTACCTAGCGTACGTATTACCACTGCAATGCGCACTGCGTCTCATACACGAGAGCCTTGAAAAATTCCGGTGCTATCTTGACGTACTAGTGACTTCATCTAGAAATTTGTGCTTAAAAAAAACTCAATAGCCCTTTTCTAATTGCAGTCATTGAGTTCATTCTCAAATCTCTCAAACAATATTCCAGGTAACCCGATACTCCGGCGATTCAAAAATGAGGATGGGGATGGGGATGGGGTTGTATAAACTTTCCGTGCCATTAGGATACTGTTCTTCTATAATTTAAGCAAAAGGATATACATTTGAACTCTGTGTCAAATAGTGCATCAGAAGAAATCTTCGAAGATCTATCAAAATATTCTCGGAGATCCAGGCGAATCCTAAGCTCTCAAGTCCTTAACTGATTTGGTATTGCCTACAAATTCTTCTGCAGATTACTGCCACAATAAAGTCACACCTATATGGGCCCCTGAACATAGAGGGATTTCTAGGAATGAAGCACTTGACAAATTTGTAATAGCGGTTGCTCTGGCTTAACTGGTCTTAAACCTTTTCATGTTCTACCTGCCAATCAGATAGAAACTGAGCTTTCCCTAAAGGGACGACCAAAAATGCTCCCTTACTAGAATACACAGAGAAGGCATATGCTAAGAAATTTAGAAAAAAAAGATCTTAACTGAGTTTTTAAGTTTTCTTTAGGAAATCCCGTGTCAACATAGCAACTCTGTTTTGAATACACCAAAACAACCCCAGGCTTGGATTCAATTACTTCCATAAAGGCTTCACAGGCAATCTTAGGATTCCTTCATAATGTAGAAGAAGGTAGCACAAGGCAATGAACATCTAAGGGGATTAAGATAAATTAAGATTATGTATTGTATTGTATTTGTATTGTATTGTATTTATTTATTTATTTATTATTCTAGGTACAATTTGTAGAAGTATGGATTACACAAATTCAAAAAATAGTAAATTTCAAAAAAAGCCATAAATTCAAAAGAATACCCAGAAATATAAATAAAAGGAACAGTCTATAGCCAAGTTAAGAACTACAGCTAGTAGCGAGTGTCCCATCAAAAATTCAAAATCAAATATGTAATTTTAAAATGAGCGTGGGGGAAAAAGGAAAAAGGATTGTTTTTATTTTAAATATAGATGTTTAAGAGTCGTTCAATCTGTTGGTGGTTAAATTCAAAGAGCCATGTTTTTACTTTAGTTAGGAAAGGTAACAAATTACGTATACGTCGGATGAAGTCGGGTAGCTTGTTAAAGATTGTCGGAGCTACTATCAAGAAAAACTTTTTAAAATGAATTTTATTGTGCGATGGTACAACAACAGAGTTATTTGAATGGATTCGCAAGTTATAAATAGAATTTCTTCTAACTGCAAGATAGCCACTTCTAATAAAAAAAAGTTTTAGCACTTCATAGTAGTAGAGATGCCTTAGGGGAAGAATTTTCAGTTCTTGAAATAAAATAAAGCTGTTATGGAATCGATTTTTCTTACATACAATACGAATAACATGTTTAAGAGCCAAGAGCAGAGGGTTAATTTTGTTAGCATGAGTTCCACCCCAACAAGTGATACCATACTGAATCTTAGAATGCACAATACCATAATAGATCATAACCAGTAATTTTTTTGAACAATATGAACTGAGATTGTAAAATTGTCTGCAGCAACATAGCAAATATTTTTTCACAGCGTTAGTATGATCGATCCAGTTTAATTTGCTATCCAAGATCACTCCAAGATACTTAAAGGATTGAACAAAATCTATTTTAAAACAATGATTGGAGCAAGTTTCACTAGAATTAAATGTACTGGTGCTCGATGCAGAATTAGTTTCGAGTTTAAACTTACGACAGTCAGAAGTATGATAAGAAAGATTACAGTCAAGCAGAGTAGAAGACCCTGATAAATTGAAATACATCACTTTAGTCTTATTACTCAAAATCATACGATGCTGAGCAAACCAGCGTCTCAAAAGATCCAAGTCAAAGTTAATGTCAACTATTAAGTTAAGTGGAGATTTACTTGCGTAGGAAAAGGCTATGTCATCAGCAAAAGCTGTCGAGTAACCTTTAAATTTCTGTAAAAAGATGGAGTTAACAAAAATTAAAAAAAGTAATGGTCCAAGAACTGACCCTTGTGGTACACCTACTTTTAAGTTACGTAGCACACTGTATTTCCTTCCTTTAATTTTAACATGCTGTTTTCTATCAGACAAATAAGAAGCAAACCAATAATACAAAAAACCACGAAATCCTACTCTATAAAGCTTACTCAAAAGAATATAAGGATCTACTAGATCAAACGCTTTAGTTAGATCAATAAAAAGGGCAGCATTGAAGAAACTTTGGTTGATGCCATCATAGACCTCACTACATAACTTTAAAAGTGCGTCTTCAGTAGATCGGCCAGCTCGAAATCCAAACTGACAATGACTAAAAAATCGTTGTTTATTTAAAAAGTCTAGAATTCTTCTTTTCATGGCTTTTCAAATATCTTGGAGCAAACGGGCAAAAGAGATATCGGTCTGTAGTTACTCGTATTAAGACAACAAGGGTTGGATTTTTTATGGAGCGGAATAACTTCAGCAATTTTAAGTGCATCAGGAAAAACTCCTCCGAAAACGCTTTTGTTAAAAATGTGAGCTAGAACATCCACAATATTAAATGCTATCCTTTTTAGAATAACATTAGAGCAACCATCCGCTGTAACAGTGTTGGAGTCTTTTAATGAATTAATAATTTTGTATAATTCACTTGAAGAAATGGGATTAAAACAACAGCTTTCACTAAACAAGGTATCACTTACTAATCCCTGGTCAGCAATAGTAGGATTGTTTTTATCAAATACTTCAGTAACTAAATTATTAGCTGTGGAAACAAAAAATTCATTGAAGTGATTAGCAACTTCAGTCGGATCCGAAACTGTCAAATCATTCACTGTCACAATTAATGGTTTGTCTTCACGGACTTTGCGATTTAAAATTTTGTTGACTACGCTCCATTCCCCTTTTAAATTTCCTTGGTTTTTTTCGAGTTCAGACAAATAATAATTTTCCTTAGATGTCTTTACCTCAACTGAGATCTCTTTACATAAGCTTTTGAAAGAAGTTTTAAGTGCACAATTGGAAGGGTATTTCTTACATTTAAGTGCCAATTTATTTTTCCTGTTTATTTTTCTTAGCAAAGGTCCAGACATCCACTCTTTTAAACGTTTAGATTTGGGATCAGAAGTATTTAAATTAAGAGTACAACAGTCAAGCAAAATCCCTAATTTGTGTAAAAAGTTATGAAAAGCTATAGAAGGACAATTTTCGTTATAGACATCAGGCCAGAATTCAAAGCGAAGAAGGAAGTTAAGCCTATCAAAATCAATTTTTTTAAAAGGTTTGCTAGTAA